>CAVNZK010000361.1:0-600000 GCA_963693345.1 Pieris melete | reverse complement strand
CCTGAGAGAATTTACAATTTGGGAGAAACCAGTTACTGCAGTGATCCACAAAAAACCAAAGTCATAGGTCTTAGGGGATTTCCATCGACTCGGACTACATCATCCTCTGGAAAGTCGATCTCCTTCACTTTAGTTATTAAGTTGTAAGGGTAACAAGCCTTGCTTGATTAATGTTTTTGAATAATTACAACTTATATATTTTAGAAGATGTTTCTCATTGATTTTCTTTTCGTTACGTAGTTTTGTTAAGAATTTATAATAAATATTACACTTAACTAATTTCAATGATTAACTTCTTATTTCAGTCCCTTTATAATACTGATACCAAATAAGTAGTTCCAAACCATGGTATTCCCATCGTAAATAAAAGAAAAAATATACTTGACACTCGATTATCAATATTTAAAAAAAAGGTTGATAGCCTCTGACTTAAGATTGTATGGCGCATTTAGCCGAAATTTGGTTTTAAACACATAGATTCTTCTAGAATGTGGCTATGAAAAAATAAAAAATGGCATGCGGTTTGTTGCTTGTTTTCTTAAAATAATATAGGGGTGTTTTTATTCTGATGCTTCATTATTGCGTTTTATTAATACAAGGCGCACTTCCCCGATTTGTCGGCAAAGTGCGCCGGGTCAGTTTGTTTTGTCTGTTTTCAAATTTTATGCTAAAATTCATTAATTTGCCGTCAGATTCTAATGACACGACATTAGTTGTTGTTGCAAAACACCACAGATCCTTATGGTACCATGATTTAATGTCACTCGTGAACTTAAGCACAAGAAATATTGCATCAAAGTCAACTATGAAAAAAGTATGGCGCACTTTGCCCCCATCACCTTAATTAAGTCATACGCACGTACAGAACTTGTAGCTAATTTTGTACATAAATCGTATTCGAAATCAGTTAATTACTGCGCTAAAGTTTAGAATATTTATCTAAGTCAACGATATAGTATACAGATCATCTATATATATATATATAAAAATGAAACCCATTTTCCGTTGTCACGACATAACATGAAAACGGCTTGACCGATTTGTCTGATTCTTTTTTTATAATATTCCTTGAAGTACGAGGATGGTTCTTACGGAGAGAAAAATTAAAAAAATTGAGTGAAAAAGTCTAAAAAAACACTTTTCTATATTCCCATACAAAATATTCGTAATACTACTTAAAAGTCAATTTGAACTTTAATACCATATCATAAAGTTCAAATGTTAGTGGAGGGGTTCCTGAAAGGAAAATTTTAATTTTTGACATAATGTATTTGTTGTCTTATCAACTTTCTTTTTTTATCTTACTTGCTCGACCAGTGTCCCGAATAGCAGAATAAGTATAAAAAAAAAGAATCGACTGTTAGGCGGTACGATGTTCGCCAGGCCAGCTAGTTTTAAATAAAACTATGTTCCACAGTTACATCAATTTTATATTTGAATGTCTATATTTTGTTTAATATACCCATAGATGGCGCGCATTGTATATTCGTTCCACTGAAACTTAACAACTCCACTGATACTTTTTGGCCTTGGACTGTGCCCTTTACCGTTGAAAGATTCAACACAATTATCTTAGATAAATTATTTTGTGTTTATAAAATGCTAACATGGATCGATAATAACTCGTATAATAAAAATGTTTGTAGGAGTAAAATTATTTAGTTGGATAAAAAAATTGTACTTACCCATAATCTTCGGGGACGAATTGTTTAACATTTCCTGCAATTGGATAAGCAAGTCCATGACACAAATGCACGCCTGCATTTCCGATACCTACGCCAGCCATAGTGGCCGCTAAGTGCATACTAGATCGAGCCTCGATATCGTCCGCGTTGTTTACAGAACGGGAGAAATATTTGGCTAGACTCTGTAAGATAAGATCTGAAGTCAAAATGACCTACTGGGCAAATGGGCAGTGACGAGTTTGTTTGAACGCTATCTGTATGAAACCCCGTAACCCCAAATCAGCTTAGGACACACACATATCATTGATAATCTTTCATTATAAGCGAGTAGGTGGTCAGTTTTCTGTGACATATGGCTGGCTAATTTGTTTTAATACTACAAGCTTTTTAATTGAGAGCATAGAAAATACCCTTGTGTACAGCCGGGCATTGAAAGCAGAACCATACCAATGCAAAGATTTACTGTTCTACTAGCAGGAGCAACTGATCTACTAAGACATACAGATGAAAGGCTATACAGTATAGTAGTTATCCTTATAGCCTCTCATCTGTCCCTTTTCATCACAGAGTACACAATCTGACAGAAAGAGACAGAAGAACAGTATATCAGTTAAAAGCTTGCAAAAACGAAACGACTGAGTTAGCTGTTATGAATAAGGATGTTTCGCCGTATTTATTTATGTATTTGTTGAAAACTTAGATGACTTTTGACACACCTGTAAGCAAAATCTTGACCACACATCAGATATAGGATTACTTCCTTGATAAACAGGTCTCAAAGCTGGATTGGTTGGCGCAGGACCTCGCTCTGAATATGGAATAGCCGTAAAACTCTCCAACGCATGACAGAAAATATCAAATCCAGAATAAATTGCAACATTTTTTGGAACAGAGAGGGTGTGAAGAGGATCTATAAGGGCCAATAAAGGTCTTAGAGCTGCATTTGCAATACCAGTTTTGGCCTGAATAGCTTCATAATCAAATATACTCATTCCTGTAGTTTCACTGCCCGTTCCACTGGTTGTTGGTACTGGAAATAATAGTAGGTAACTTTTAGATGTACGGTTTTCAAAACACTGAAAATACCAGATATGATTTTATAAAATAATGCACAGTAAACTGATTTGCCTCCATTGAATTTTTGCTGATAATTACTTAACCTGCCTTAAGCAGTGTTGGCCTAGTGGCTTCAGCGTGCGACTTTCATATCTGAGGTCGTAGGTTCGATCCCCGGCTGTGCACCAATATACATTCTTTCTATGTGCGCATTTTAACATTTGCTCGAACGGTGAAGGAAAACATCGTGAGGAAACCGACATGTCTTAGACCCAAAAAGTCGACGGCGTGTGTCAGGCACTGGAGGCTGATCACCTACTTGTCTATTAGAGTTTAACAATGATCATAAAACAGATTCAGAAATCTGAGGCCAAGACCTAAAGAGGTTGTAGCGCCACTGATTTATTTTTAATTACTTAACCTAATATTGCAGTCATAGAATAACAAATACATACTGGCTATTAATGGCTTCAACTGTACAGTCACCTCTTTTCCTTTACCAATAGGTTGATTTACATAATCCAAGAATTCTGCCTCAGGATCACAAGAATACAAGTTAGCTGCTTTACAGGTATCCATTACAGATCCACCTCCAACAGCTACAAAACTATCAAAATTGCCAGCCTTCGCAAAGTCTATGGCTGCTTTAAAGCTGGAATTTCAAATAGAATTCTCTTTTTATACATTGTAAACATTTGGTGCTACAAGCCTTAGTTTTGGCCACAAATTTCTGTCTCTATTCCTTGATAATTTTTTCTTAATTGACAAGTAGGCAAATTACCCTCTGTACATGCACACCGTAGATTTTGGGTGAAGACATGCCGTTTTCCTCACAATCTTTCCTTCACTGTACAAGTGACTGATAATAAATGCACACATAGAGCAATTGGTGTAATGCTGCTACATCAGTATTTCTAATGCAGTTATGCCATGGCTTAATTTATTTTGCAATGGCAGAAACCACTATGGTGAGTCTATTTTAATATTATTAATTTTCTAATGCTATCAGAACTCTATTTTAATAGAAATAAAATTGTAGCGTAATATAAGATCTACTTAATACTAACCTAGAATCCGTTGGTTCCACCCTTACTCCATCATAAACCTTGTAATGAATCCCATGTTTGGTGAGAGAATCAAGAACTGCCTTAGTTGGACTCAAAGATACAACATTAGGATCTGTCATTACACAAACGTTTTTAGCTCCAAGATTAAACAAGTCCAAGCCAACCTCCTTTGTGACTCCCAGGCCATATCTGACAGTAGAACATTTGATCTAAAATATCAGTTATTAAAACATATAATAAAATTTATAAAGTTAAAAATTAATTTTTGTTTCTCCATAAAGTACAATTTCCACATGCCTTAAGATATTTTTATTGTTTAGGGAAGCTGATAGAATAAATGCATTTTTTTCAGTTACTTACTTCAAACGCATAATCTTTGCTAGGAGTTGTGTTTGTTACTTGTATATTGCCTCTATGGCTATGAGCTGGACACTGGCAACTGTATGTTATAAAAAAACATAGTTAATTAACTGATTGATTAAAATAATCTTTAAGTGAAACCTCAAGCAAGTGCATCAAAATATAAAGAAAAGTACTTTGTATTATCAATGGTGTTTTTAAGAAATAGTTAATAAAAAAGAACAATGTAAAACAATGAAAGTTATAAGTTAACTTATATAAACAAAGTTCTTTAAAAATGTATTTATGAGTAAAAAGTAAATACTTCATAATTTATATACTTACGCAGCAACATTAATTGTCCTCAGCAGATCAAAAACTCGTTTACGAGACATGTTTACCTATTAATTATAAGTCATTGTAATGTAATGTAAAGCTAAACAGTTTATTATGACATACGTTGTAAATACTTTTGTTTTAAATTTATTATCAAATATGTTATCAATCGAAAACAAATAAGAATTACAAACGATTATAGATTGCCCCAGCAAAGACCTATCTAAAGTGTTATCTATTTATAATGTCCATGTGTGTAATATAATAATAAATAATGGATAAAACTCATGTCATTGTGTTTTTATTATTATTTTAATAGTATAAAATCGGTTATCTTTTTTTTATTATTTTTTATTGAATAATCAATACTCGTATCCAGTGTTCACAACCTGAAGCCAGGCAGTTATCGTACCAGGGCCGTAAAATTATCGTATATGTGATCATTATACGATAAATTATCGTACAGTCAGGAAAATGGCTAAAAATACTTTAAAAAATCGTATGAAACGTGAAAATAAAATGTTGCAAACGATTTATAGTTTAAATCTTGTAAACTTGTGTTTTTCAAATTGAAAAAAATAATAATAATTCAATCACTTCCGTCAAAGAGGAACAAAAATACGCAATATTTTCTGGTTCATTTTACATCGCATATTATTTTTATCACTTAAAATTCGTTAGGTATTAAAGTGTTATCGAAGACATCCAAATCTGCGTCACCATACAAATCGTGAATTTTTGGCTGTGCATTCTGATGCGTTTTTGTGTCTGTACATTAACGCTTTGTTCATCTGCTGTAGTTGCCTTGTGACAGCATAAGTTCCTAATAGAAAAATAAGCCAATAGATGGCACTGACACTCGAAACTGTAATTGTTATTGGGCTATCTGTGTAATCATCAAATTTTTTATCAGACTGGAAATTATCGTACAATCTGCGTACGATAGTCATGTACCATCGTACATCGTACGTAGTTATGAAATTATCGCAAATGTACGATAATTATCGTACGGTTGTGAACCCTGCTCGTATCTTAACATGACATTCAGATTCCACAGAAATGACGTCTGTGTCAGTGACACTGACATACCACAGACTACTGACTATTCAATATTAATTAATGCAAATAGTACAATTAATTTTTAAAATCAAATATTTAATAAATCTGTTGCAATTTGTTAAGTCCGATAAATCCGAGTAAGAATATAGATTGAATTTATCAAATTGTTAGAATATACATGAATGGGCCCATTCCCCTTAGCTTCGGTAGAACTTTGAGTATTATAATATCAACAAATTAAGCTGTACCCTCTCTCTAACATAATGAGATGTTATTACAAAGCGTCATTTAAATAGCTTACCTAATATTTTTGTTACACTCTCGAACACAAGCAATCTAAAAATATGCTGTAGAAGACACTTTCGTTTTGTTTACTTGTAAGCTCGTAACTGACTTTTAATATAAATATGTAGTGATTTCCGTCATTCATTTATCAATTAACTTTTAGATAAGTTACTTTTTGACATCCTAAGCCAAACTAAAAAAGGAGTTAGAAAAACACTTAAGACATCGAAATGATGTAATTCATGCATTCTTATTCAGGAAATACACAATAGAAAAAGGCTTTAAACTACAAATACATTTAATATGCTACAAATTTTTGAATTAGAATAAAACATCTTAATAACTATAGCATCATTTGGTTACAATTTTAATAAGTATCATACTGACAGGCTAAAATGGCATTAAAATATTTCATCACAATAAAGTTTTTTATGCTAGGTACTCTGTAAAATAAATATAATTTACATGGTAAAACTTTACTCTAGGAAGATACATTGATTTAAAAGATTCGACGAAACATAAATAAATTAGTTAATTAAAAATGTTTGTTTATGACAGTGACAGTACACTCTCGCATATAGTCTGTTAAGGATAAAATTCATGCTTGTTTTGTTACTTTTCACCTATTTTCATACAGTCCAAGTTTTACTCTCATAAACATTTTTCTAAATACATATTAAAGGGATAAAATAAATTATTTTATTGAATATTATTAAACAATTTTTGAATAAACCAAGAGTTGTGATTAAAAGAATATTTACATTGGTTATATTCAATTCTATATTTGTAGGAGACAAAAGACAAACCATTATTAATTGATTGTTATATTGAATAATACTAAATTATGGCAACAAACTTTAACTTAGGTAACTTTACACAAAGCTGGAATTACTTACAGCTATAGGAGCTTAAATTACAATGAATTTACTTGGGAATGTGTATAAAGGTAATATATAATTTAAATATATGGTCAAAGGTGCAAATTATAATAATACGGATATAATAAAAATTAACCAAATTATTTGGTTTTCATAATTATTTTCAAATCCTTGAAACATTAACAACCGATACTTCAATCGTTACAATATTTGACTAAAATTTTATTTTTCAACTAAAGAAGGTGAAACGATTTTTATAAATAATCAACGATTGAACAATCGGTCACATGTAATAAAATTTCACATTCATAACAATTATTATCAAAGTTAGTAAAAATGTTAGAAGTAAGCCGTAAGTTATGTTATTATTTGAGACCAATTGCAAAATGATCAGTGTTCATAGATGGCGCTGAGAATACAAAACACATAAATTCTGTCTGAGGGCTGAGGGAGCGTTCAAGTATTACGTAACGAATTTTTTTCCCTTTTGTAAAACGTTACGATGCGGGGCGGGGATTGAATTACGCGTTTTTGTTAATATTATTTTCGACTTTCCAGTACTTTACACCACACAATTGTAAGTTTTAAGTATAAAGAGTCACTGGGTGGTCAAGAAACGTTTTACTATACATGGGTATATTGGTACTTGGTATTGGGTATATGGGTATATTATTGACGCTTGATGATAAATTTCATCTCACTAGTTGACTGGGATGCCAGAAACGGGATCAATAGAAAATATTATATTAGGAAGTCCAGTGGACCGGTGCTTCAATGAGGAAATAGGAAAATAAATTTCTCCGTTTGTTTCACGGAAGACTAATCCAAATATAGAGAATTAGTCTACCGTGACTTCTAGTTCTAACCACCAATAACAATTATTGATTTAGGTTGTTGTGTAATGGTGAAATGGATTCCAAAGATTTTTAACAACATTGTTCTGTATCCCAAAATTGAATAATACTCAAATTTCACGAACGTATACGTGATGATAAATTTGTGGTTATCATTAGCGTAATTCTTACGTAACTTACGGCTTAAAACACATACATAGATTTCTATAGACAACACGTAGCAACAATCTATATGATTCTACGAGAAACATCTACAACAAACTGGTCACTGGTCCAATAGATTTATAATTATTTACATTTCTGAAATATTTGGCAAATCATTATGAGCTCAAGTATAAACAAAGATGAGCAAATTAATTTTAGGCCGATGTTCACTGACATTTTCTCAAAAACTTTCAAGCGATAACGAGACGTTAATCAGCCAACTTGGGACTCAATTTACTCTTTTAAGAGATCAAATAACTTATATTTATTGTACAAAATGACAAAAAAAACACTTTAATTCAAAATTTTTAGTTTTCAGCCAAAAAACGTTTTTTTGAGCAAAAGTACTAAAACTATAAGTGAAAAATTTTAATGGCACTACATTCAATATTTACGATTTTATGTTTTGCACGCCTTTGAGCAAAACGGCAAACATTTAATATGATTTAATAGAATTCTTAATAGAAAGTATAAAAGAAATTGTGCGTTACAAATTGGATCGGAATTTAATTCATAATATTTGATAGACGCACAGGGAATTAATTATTATATATTAATTCCTTTAGTAGTATATATTCATACACGAAAAAGCCTAAATTTAAATAAAGAACAAAATTTTAACACAAAATTGATTATAAATGTCTTTTCATGCTCAAACTACAAAATACACTTTTACCTAAGTAAAATGCGTAAACTCTCTGACTGAAGAGAATTACCTGAGCTAAAAAATAAAATTCCAATAAAAACATTAAGGTATAATTGTATGTGTGTGTGTGTTTTTTAGCCGCAGTAATTCTCTTCAGTCAGATAGTTTACGCGTTTTACTTCGGTAAAAGTGTATTTTCAAAACACTACTAAACGCTGACTGTATTGTATATTATATGAAGTTGTCAATAAATAAAACCCGCGAAGGGACGGAGTGTCTGTTGGCACTTACAATATTGGTGTTATAAATTCGTAGCAGTATAGAAATTCCGACGCAACTGTTGAACCTGTATCTATCTCTTTTCTTCATAATTACGCAGAACGAGATAACATAATCTCATTCATATTTTTCTTTAGTTTATAGATCCGAGCGTTATGAAATTACAATGTCCATTAATGGTAAAATACGAGACCATGTTAATACTGTATAAATTGTGCTTAGATATCACAACGCCGTTAGATTTATTTTAATTGGCGCCAAGATTTTTTTCGAAACTGGTTCCGTCATTCATATGAATTAAGTTTTTTCTTCAGTATGAAGACTTTGTTAAGGCATATTACCTTTTAAAACATTATACAACAACATAATATTCTTTGTATTCAGCTCGTCTCAAATATAATGCTTTAAGCTCGTGTGAAAGTTTTAAATTCTTTAAACAGTGTTGCATCAATTGTAATACCCATATATGAATGTTAATTTCCAAAGTACATAATGTATTGAATACAAAATACTATATGTAAATAAGCTCATAGCCGTCAAATAAACGCCGAAAGCTTAGGCCCATATCGAGTTCAGTATATAAGGAAAGTCTCAATAGATAGCTTGAGCTAAAGTATCACGAAATCTTATACTTGGCGTTTCGAAGATCGCTAATATCTACCACCTTCATAATCGTATAAGCGTACTGCTTTGTCTCTATCAAACAAGCAAGTCTATGCATTTGAAAGAATGAGACAAACAGTATAATTACAAATTATGAATAGCCTAATCTAGAAGAGACCAATTGTGTCTACTCCGAACTTAACTCGCGTCTGTTTGAAAATAAATAAAATGATACAACGATTTATACTGCGAGTCCGATAACGAAACGTTACAGTAACATTTTAAGCTGAACTGTTGCAACTATATACGTCTCCGTCTCTCTAATCTGGTAGCATGTGTACGAAAGAGACAGGGAACATTCCCCTACGATTCGTTCCTTCTACCTGGCCTTCCATCCAATTGTCGTCTTCAGTTCTCTCGTTGATAACCACAATTACTTCGCCTTCGCGGAACGATAACTCGTCCTCGTTGTCAGCGGAACAGTCATATAGGGCCCTACATCGTCTTGTACCGCCCATCTATTAAAAATTTCCGTACATTAATAAAAATATCACTTCAACGTCGAACACAATGTGACTTTATATTTATAAATTTTAACTAAAAAAAAGGGGTGCGTGTACTTATGTACGCGCGTAAGAAGTTATACTTCTTTGCATTATTAAAAATAGTTTTTGATTGCATGCAAATAATTAATTACAATTAAATAATCAAAGACTGGAAAAGGAGTCATTCAAGTTCAGTTTACATTTAAAAAATTAAATAAATAAATGTTGTTTTTAAATTATGTCCAATGCCGTAGCATCTTCCGTGGGCAACTTCATTCTGTTAATTTTGTGTCACGGTGCGCGCGCATGGTAAAATTTTCATAACGCGCCTAAAAAGTATTAACTTTAGAAATTTATCTTATTTATACATTCACGCCTTTTTCCTAAAGGGATGGACAAAGACCACGGATCTCCACTTGATACGGTCCCGACTTACATACCTCTCTCGCATCATCCTTTGTATATTCCATAACTCTATTAAAAAACACAGGCATAATTTGTATGTATTTTTATAAAGTTCTCGTCCCGTCTTTAACAATACAAACAGTTATATGAAATATTTGCAACATACCATAGTTATAGAAGCCGATGGTGACCTTGAATGAACACTAGAGGTGTCAGAAATATCAAGTGAGCGACTGTCACTCCGCCGCGATCTCTCCCTAGAACGCGAACTGTCACACGATAACGCTGACTGAAGACGACTATCGTCTAAGCCGTCCGATATATCGCATAGCTCCAGCGATGAATCTTGACTAGAACATTCCTGAAAATGTATGAAAGACGCGTTGAAGATCATATGAAATAATTTAAGAAGAAAGTTTATTAAACGTCCAGACACAAAAAAAAAGAAAAAAAATTACGATTTTCAAATTGTTAATCGAATTCTCAAATAGAATAATTACAAATATTAATTTAATCTTTATTAAACTATTAAATTTTATTTTATGGACCATTGTGTCTAGACGCAAGCCAGAGATCTATGTGCCTTCTAAGCACTTTTTCTAATATAAAAATATAGTATGGGAACGACGACGAAATATTGTAATATTTTATTCACTTAAAAACATGCAATATATCGTGTTAGTATAAAATCCACAAAATCTTCATTATTTACACGGTGACATTAAAACCCTACAATTGGAGATCTATTGTTAATATATATATTCATAAACGCACTATATTCGTAAGAATATATTGTCACCGATTATTTATTGACGTTTACATCCGTCAGTAACTATTTTTAAAATTACTAGAATAATAAAAACAGCATTCAATTGCTTTAAGTATGTACGTTTATGAATAAGTTCGTGTTTCTACTGTTGGAAACTAAGGTTTTAACTACATTTCTATACATGCAGTAAACAACGCATTGAGGCGTCCTTTTGAAGATTTTATTTACGTTACTGTCAAAAGGCTACAAGTATAAACAAATCCTATTTTAATGGCGCATTCTAAAACGTAGCTTGAAGGCTAATTAATTGGAAAAGGTTCCAGGATTTTTTTATGATCATGATTTCGTTACGCGTTTCAATCACAATCGCAATTAAGTTGGTAGAAGTCGGTTGAAGTGCTGTTTATAGTTTTATTAAAATGGAATCAATCCAGGGAGATTTCATGGAAATTGTGATTATATATTTATATGCTACCTCTCATGTATCCATAATTCCTGGAGCGTTGAGGCAGATACTCATATTTAATTTTTATTAAAATAAATTAATAAGTCTTCTTTTAATCCATATACTGTTTTGATGGCATTCATATCCAGGACTTTTGGTTACGCTCATTGGTAACCAGAAAGTGGTGGTCAGAACTCAGAATATATATTCATACACTACTAGCAAACTCGGCGAACTCCGTTTCGCCACCAGATGGCTTCGTTTTATGCAACATTTCGTTTGGTGATCCCGCTTTTCTGTTGAATTTTCTTTGTTATAAACCTCACGGAGCCCGAGACCTTTCCAACGAATGTAAAACCGTGGAAATCGGCTTGTGCGTTCTGGAGTTATAGCGTCAGGAAGGAAAACCCGACTTATTTTTATATAGTAGATATATTATAATTATAATAATCCTTGTGGTCTTTTGACAGCATTAAATACGAAAAAACAAATATCGGGGGTGAAATTAAATCGGGAAAAGCGATTAATTACACTAAAGCTCTCTCGTCTTTACCCTTCTCAGTTTCGTTTTGTCAGCCTTTTCCGGTTGCAATCTATTTTTCTTCTGAAGAAAAAACAAACATATTCTATACTCATTTCATTACATTCTCATTATCTTGAAATCACTATCACCTATTTTTTAAAATAAACGAAATGAGATTAAGAAAACGTATGTATTTGATGCGAATTTTTACCTAAAAAGTACGTAATCCAGAAATGTTTTGGTTCTTGTAAGAGCTTATAACTTTAAAAGTTATTTAATGCACGTGATTATTGTTTAACAATATTCTATAGTTAAGTAACGTATAGTTCCTACGTTTGTATTAAAAGTACGAAAGTCTAGTGTACGTGCTCGATGTAATCGAATCAATAAAATTTAACATATCCAAAAACTAATGGTACTATGACATATGCGCTAAGCACTCTATGGTATGTACAGATCTTGACATCATTCTTAATAAAAAATAATTCTTTTTATTTACCATAGATACTCAAAACGACAGCCTGTTTTTGTCAAAATATTTATGTTATCATCATAAACAATAAACAAACAATTTAATTTAAACACCTTATATGAAAAGTGTCATTTTATCTAACTACAATATTTGACACGACTATAGAGGATCAAAATCAACATCTTTGGCTTTCAGTACTAAACTTTGCTGACATATTTTGTTATTATTTCTTTTGCTATACCATAAATTGTATCTAATATAATCAATATTTTTTTTTTATTTTCTTTACCTACAACATTCTTATAGTCAATACAAAGTATGAAAATAGATTTAGAATAATTAAAAATATATTAATTAGGCGATTATAAATTACCTTTCTAGGTGGCGGCGTAGGTTCGTCTGTATGTGCCCCGTTAGGAATGGAATGTGTTGGTGGTGGTGTAGGAGGCGGCTGTTGAGGTCGATATTTCACTGTTCCACCTAAAATATGTGGTGATACTACTGTTTATTTATGATTAACAGTTCATAATAAAACATCCCTACACTTTAGACTCAGTAAAAAGTAAAAAAAATCATATATGTAGGTAACATTACACTTATCTCTAATTTTACATTTACTGCCAGTTCTCAAATCAAGGGCGTAGAACGGGAGAGAAGAACTGGCAATAAACTCTCCGCCACACTTTTTAATCGCCATGTTTTTTTTTACACAATTTTTTGGAAGGAGGCCTCAGGCCTTCTCTACCCGAACGCTGAGGTTTGCTGACTATAAAATAATTGTGTGGGGAACGTAAACGGGAATGAAAATATCTGCTGATAGAACTAGTTCCTTGATAAACAATATCCCTCAAATAAATATTATGTCACGGCTCTCGAGCTATTTGTAGAATGTAAAAAAAGAAACATGTGAAAACATTTTTCAATGTTATTAGCTTAGAGATTAGCTTAAGCATATGTTAAGCAATAAAAGTCTTGGCTTCAGCGTGCGACTCTCATCCCAGAGGTCGTAGATTTGTTCCTGCCCGTGCACCAATGGACATTCTAACACTCGCCCGTATGGAGAAATAAAACATCATGAGAAAACCGGCATGTCTCAAATAAAAAAATGACATGTGTCAAACAGAAGGTTGATCATCTACTTGTCTATGATAAAAAAATGATCAAAGAAACGAATACAATACAAATAAAAAATACAAACAAATACCCTTACAGAAGATTGTGGTGCCATTGGATTGTTATTATTCAGCTTAATATAAAGAAGAATAAAATGAATACTCACTATGTATAGATCTAGAGTCGGAAGGCGAGGGGGAGGGTGTAGAGCGATGGTGGGGGTGGGGGTGAGGTAGCGATACGGCTGGTGGTAGGGGAGCCACACGCTTCTTTAAGCTGTTTAGGTTATCTGTAAAGAACAATATACTTCATACATTCAAGAAGTACATTTCTTTCACTCGAATGACATCAACCGCTTACCGCGACTGCGAAATAATTACTGTTTATTAAAGTAGTTTCGGTTTCATTATGCAAAGGATATTTTTTATACTTACAAACATTTGGTTTCCGTGGTAACGTGGTAGGTGTAGGGGGATGCTGAAGCGAGTCGCACGTCGACGATCGCGATCGGAGTACGGGGGATTCCCCTCCCCCTCCGCCACCCGCGTACGAAGGCGGACGAGAACGCGGACACTTCTTTTCTGGAGTCACGCTGCCGTTTTGCTATGAAAATAGTAATAAACCTCTTTTTATTTTTGTGATGTGTTGTTTTATGGGTGCAAAACTAAATCAGTAATGTATATAACTTATAATAAATATAGCAAAAGAAGTATAAGTACGAAGTATGATTAGGCATGTCACTTTAAACTACGGAACAAATTTTGATGCAGTTTTAAATATTAAAAATGATTCTAAAATACCGTCAACGAGCCTGGCAGAGTGTGGCCGGCACTTAATATCATATGAGCCTCCAGCCCCCCCAAAATCAATCATTATACATTCTTAGACACGAATGCTTGAGGAAAATTAATTAAAGATTTGATTGTTTCTTAAAAGGAACCAAAAACTGTTAAAAATATTTTATTTTCAAAGTGACACGAGATAATGATAAAATATAAATAATGAGATTAATATGGCATAAATAAACTAAGAATCTAGTTTATCGATACAATACAAAACTACTTACTCGTTCGTCAATCACTGTATCATCATCTGAGAAGTCTGTTGATCCTTCATCATGTGATAAGTTCCAATCAATATTGATATTTTCAAATATACTCTTTTCTCTTTTATCAACACCCTCCAACTGAAAAATAATAAGTAAATAATTCATCTAATCTAATAAAAAATCTGTTATTATAATAATTCAATCAGCGATTCATGCAAGCCGTTTAGCACATACTATTTGCCCCAAGTTTAAAAAATACCATCTTAAGTAAAAAATAATGTTTTTCCGAATCATGCTCACTGAGTTAAATTCTAAAATTCTTTTTAGTGCAGAATGCTACACATATAGTACGAATAATACATAAACATTCCAGAGTTCGATCGGTTCCCGGCTGTGGACCAATGGACTTTGTCTAATACGCACGTAACTCGGTTGTACGGTGAAGCAAAACATCGCACCAGCATACTTATACTACAATACGACGGCGTATGTCAGGCACAGAAGGCTGATCACCTACTTGCCTATTAGAAAAAACAAACGATCACGAAATCTGAGGCCAAGTGCAAGTGCTGAAGTGCCATTGGTTTATACATTAAAAAATCGGTTGTCTGTAAAGTCGGTTTACTGAGGATAGTTGAACGTGACAACGTCATAAGAAAATACTGATGGAATAGTTGCATTTTTCAAAAGAAAATTGTATTTTATTTGTTTGATAGATATTTTGTATGGAGAGGAGATAAATGGAAATCAGAATTGAATTGATCGATTAGAATATAATCGATATAATACGATATATACTTTATATACAATAAAGATGTCGAACGCTGCCGAATGCTGAGGCCAATTGTGCCTCTTTGTCGCTCGTTTCGCGCTCTCACTTTCACTTCAAGCCTTAAATGGAACGCCTCAGAGCGGGGTAACGCCGCATGCGTCATGTTTTTTCGTGCGTGCGGCTGGCTCCATCGAATTATATTACGTTGTCACGTCAAAAATAAACACTATCTTTTCGCATATTGAAAACAAAAGCACACACAATAAATTTCCATAATGTAAAACCCTCACCAATTCCTGGCAAGCAATATGTCCCAACTGCCTCGCGACCTGCAATGGCGTCCGTCCATTTCCATCCCTCACTGAAATATCGGCTCCAGCTTTTAGCAGGAGTTTCATCGGCTCTGTCCTATCTATCGCCGCGCACAGGTGCAAAGCCGTCATACCAGAGGCCGTGGCCTTATCCAAGAGCTGGGAGCCACCGTTTTGGACTAGAAAATCTACTATATGTAAGCAGGACCCGTCACCCAGTTCGCGAGATATTGCTAGGTGTAGGGCTGTTTCACCGCAGTCCTGAAATTTTTTTTATGTGTAAGGACATTATTAATACTGCACACAAGCTCAAACTATAATATGTATTATAAATTGTCAATAAATGACAACACAATGTTCCAGACAAAATTTGAGAATTTCATGTAAACATTTTACATATATTTTGCAATCACCTTAAAAGCTCTAGGTTTTCTATTCAAAGCGCTTTATACAGCTGTTCCATAGAAAAATCTAAAACTCGGCATTTCTAATATTTTTTCTGAAAGCTGTTATCAGATATCACTCTCTAAAATGTATTTTAATAATTAGGTACATCAATAACAACAGCATCCAGCAAAGAATAATATTATCTGACTTCCGTATGTCAAAATTCTTTCTTATACAGTTTCGACTCTTAATGTAAGTAATATATCATATACATTATATGTAAATATTCTCTAAATGTCTTTGTAATTGACCTCCTCTTAAACAGCTGAATCGATTTTTATTTATTTTTGTGTGGGTTCAAGAATGATTTTATTTACAATTAGCTAACTTTTTCGGGTTGAAATTTTTGTATTTAAAACGTGTACCGGACAACGTTCGACGGTAGTAATAGATATAATATAAAAAAATATATATTTATATAGGCGATGGCCTCATATGAATATTAACAGAACCTACCGAACTTGGCAATGTGGCAGCCAAATCAGCGCCTTCCGCATACGCCTGCAATAGATTCTGCAGATGTCCATTGTTAACCGCGTGTTCAACCTCCGACAACCTCTCAGCTTCATCCCTACACGTCCGCGCCGCCCACGCACGATACACATATTTCTCCCGAATGAACCTTAACCTTTCATCCCTGGAAAATGACAATTAAAGCGTCATCAACTGTTCATAATTAAGTACCGTTATTACAACTTAGTAAATCTCTGTAGGCGTCTCAATTTGTAATGCCGGGTTGATCCGGATTCCGGATAACGGTTAAAATTTCCAGGAAATTGTATAGCCGTAGAAGGAAAGTAAGGGAGCAAACAGAAAAATCCAAGTTTACGTAAGTAAAAAATAACAATTATATTTTACTAGTGTCTGGTTTCCTGTAGGTACAGACCATCGTTTTAAAATCAATAAAACAGAACTAGCGAACTGTGGAATCGGCTCCCGGGGGGGTCTTCCCTCAGACATACGACCTCCAAATGTTTAAAAAGCGAGTCTACTCCTCCCTCAAAGGCCGGAAACGCACCGACTAAAAGTGGGTGTCTATGGGCTGCGCAGACTGCCCTTTTTGGTCGTCCCGCAAGCTCGTTTGCCCCCCTATTATACATAAAAAAAGCATACGGAGACCTCAAATTGATTTTCAACTTACATTGTACTACCAGGTTTCAACTTCAGTCTCTCGTCCAGCGTGTTCTCCATGACGTCATTGAATGTCTGATTGCCCATGTGCCGTGCGAGGAGTAACTGTGACGTGCTAAGCCGGTCCAAAGTCAAAGATTGTATCCGTGAGATGTGTACACCGAGTTCCCGGTGGCTTCCAGAACATTCTATACACACTATTATACCGAAGTTTGTTGACAGCCAAGTCGGATCTGGAATTAATAGAAATACAGTTTAAAACGAATTTTGTCTATATCTTCTGATAAATTCCTGGTTCAAGTACATATAACGTAACGAATTTTTTCCTTTTGTAAAACGTTACGATACGGGTCGGGGATTTAACTACGCGTTCTTGTTAATATTATTATAAAAGTCACTAGGTGGTCACGAAACGTTTTACTATACTTGGGTACAGAAAAACGTTACGGCGCGTTACAGGGGGGGGGGCTATAATCTCCAAAACTTGCGTGACGTAATACTTGAACATAAAGTAAATCGATAACACCTCGAAATATAAAAATATCCTTTTATTAATGTTAAAATTCGTAAGTATTATAAAATAAAATACACACAAAACCCTACGAAATATGTTGCTTTTAATATTTGTAATACAGTTATATTGCCTATATGTAATTAACGATTACAGTTGAATAATCGGCGTGCACCTTAATTTTTACAAGAAATGCTACCACAAGTACCTGTTTGAACCTTTAAAGAAAAGGATTTCTTTACTGAAATAACTATAATTTAAGGGCTCGTTTGTTTACTTAACGTAAAAGGCGAACTCGTCTTACAACTCGTGAAACAGGCTGTCACCACGATCTATGAACAAAAACCCAATCTATTTACCTAGTGTTGCATACACAATGCATAATGTTACGCAACGATGACTACTCAATGAAAACAATACACTCGCACTTTTTACCCGTTTACCGACACTTGCACCTAATTGCTCGGTTTATTCGATACTGGCATATTACACAGATTATTTATAGAAGTATTAACTTTGTATTGTCAAACGGTGTCAACATATCCTTCTTGTTCGTAGTTTTCATTACTAAAGGGCGTGCTTGTTTAGAAAAGCCGTAACCGATACGTCGATCTGCTGCCTCCATACCTCTCCATGGTCTTATTTAGGTCAGACCAACGGGTAGGGGACCCGGACTTCTGCCATTACCAGCTTGTCGAGATTATTCGGTTCCCTCCTGGCCAAAGTAGCGAAGCTCCAGTTTGTAAATAATAGTTGACAGTCTTATTTAGTTGGTTAAGAATGAACTTATTGGTCTTTTTTGCAGTCTATGGTATTCGCAACATTCTCCTCCAACAACACATGACGAATTCCTATATCTTTTTTCGGTCCACTGCACGAATTGCCCCGAACTATGTTCGGTACAAAAATACACATCCAAGCTTTATCTGTGCCCATACCTATTGATCATTATCGATTGACCGTCACTTGTTCCCAAAACAAAGAACCCTGATCACCTAACGGTCGGTAACTTTAATATGCTCGTGATCCAGATCGCTATTAAAGTGTTGTAAACTGTTATCAGTGTACAGACTGTGGGGACAATGTACATACTTCTAAAGTATAAATTGCATTATTTTAACTAAACTAAGCATTCGTCTCTTTCTGTCAAATTGTATTTAAGCTATGATGAAACGAGAGATGTTTTTATTTTATAAATTATATGTCGCGCTTAACGATAATAATGGTAAAGATTAAATTTAAAATATAGGCTGAATATTTCTACAAATACACAGACGTAACGCAAACATTTTCAAATTAAAGTTATAATATAAATTCCCTTCTCAATTTAATACCACTTATTAAGATGTTGATGGAAATGTCAGCTAGGTTTCATCTCGCTCTTGAAACTTAAATATACAATACAACAGTATCATAACTTTGTATAACCGGCGTAATTTCCGCCGAGACGGCTATTTTGTCCTCAACATAGCTGCTTTTAGCGAACTTTTGTACAATATTTTGAATCTAGTTAAGTAGTTTCGTTTATATGCTGAGATTTGGAAGTTTTTTTCGTTTCATATAATTTTACGTTTATTGCAGTGTTAGCCGAGTGGTTTCAACGAGCGTTTATTAGAAAGCTGATCATCTATTCAGAAAAATCGATACACGTTGAAGGTTGTAGCGCCAATGGCTTCTTATTATTTTTTACTATTATAGGAAATTTTTATAGCCCCTTTACTATATAAATGTGTTTATATAAAAAAACTACAAAAATAAAAAACAAAGGTATATGTAAAGTAAATTACATTAAACTTGTGTAAGTTACATGGTTCACTCAAAGGAGGTGATAAAAATTAAAAAAATAGTTAAAGACCCACATTTTAATGACGTAACTAAGATACACTTACCATTAACAGATCCACAGTCACAGCAGACCTGGTTCCCTGGCATGGACCTTACAGCCCTGATGATAGACCTCTGCAGATCCAGGAACGAATGACCCGTGTCGTTACTCTCACCCCCTTGTTGATGGAATGCCCTCATGAGAGCTCCTTCCTTGCAATTCACAAGTACTGAAGTCCACGCGTGCTGTTCGTTCTCATCATCCGCTTGGAAATGATAGGTACGGCTACCTGCAATTGTTTAACGAGTATTTTTCATTTGCAAATTTATAAATATTATACTTTAAACAATGCAGAAACTCGCCAAAAAAACCGTAAAAAGGACAACCAGCGGAGAGGAATTTAAAAAAAGATATCTTTTTGTTAAAATATAACAATAACATATTAACATATGTAATTCTTATAACGTTCAATAGTTCAGGAAAATTATTCTATTATTAAATTTATATATTGATAAGCTGCGTATCTTTTTATGTGCTATTTTAATGGTGCAAAATCTGTTAAATGTTGCAATGAATAACAATATTCAAAATACATATATTTAATTATATATTTAGAGTGTATGCTTGTCGGACCTATGCGAATTCTTCAATACAAAGAGCGTAGGGTTGCGATATTGCGGGCTACTCTATTGTGATGAAGTTGCATGGACTGCGCTGCTTAAGTTCACATGTACAGTCAAACCTGGGTAAGTGAAAAAACTCTGTAAGTGAGCGTAATAGCCGGGACCCAATATTTTATGCTCCCAAAACTTCTATTAGCGAGAAACAGAAACCTCTGTAAGAGAGAGTCGCTTTTCCCTCATGGACCTCCGTGAGACTGCTACTTATCTATACCTCTATAAGCGACAGTCGAGCTTTATTTATTTATAATATTTAGGAGGAACTATGGCTACAATAAAAATACAAGCAATATTCGATGAGATAGAGAAAAACATTCAAAATACAAAAACAGAAACCCAAACGAAATTGACGGATTTTTTAAAGAGTAAATAAGTTCTAAATAATATAAAATATGTAGATAATACGTGCACGTTATGCATATAATTTTATCATTTTACATATTTACTACATTCGTACTTGCTGTGACTTGTTATTGCTGCGTACCTCTAAAAGAGAGAAAAGCTACCCATGTTCCAGCATTAGCGAGAAACTCGGGTTAGTGAGAAACGTCTAGGAGCGAGAATGAGATTGTGCTCCCTTAAACTCTCGCTTATCCAGGTTTGACCGTATATCCTTTCTATAACATATTTTCATAAGTATCTGATTGTCCATCTTGTCACATGTATGATGTTTGAGAGCAAAAATTATTTCAAACCTCTTCAATTTCACTTAAATGAAGTACCAGCTGCTCCTTTGTTACAGCATAACGATCTATCCATTATCCTTACTCCCCTAAAGTACTTACATGAGACTAGATCGAACGCCCTCTTGTCCTCCGCTGCTACTTTAATCTGACACAATAATAGGTTCACTCTCGCCGGGGTCTTATTCTCGTCCGCGTGAAAAATATCCAAGTATCCCTCAGCTGTGACTCGGCATCGTCTCTTCTGCCAAACCCGTCTCACTTTGCCTTCTGATTTTTTCAGAAGGTACCCGCTACGGGTGACACCATGCTGCTTGTCACCTTGGAGTTGGTGAAGAGAATAGCCCCCGACCGTTGCAGCGGCCTAAAGGAAATCAGGTCTTTGAAGTTCATCTTCCAACTCAAATATTAAGTATTAAATCTAATATATTTCATAAGGTTTTTACACATTGGACTTGCGATCTTTTATTGGTAGTTTAATATAAGAACCCAATTGACCTTTAAACTCAAAGTTCTGTTGTTAACATAAACACAGAGGCGTATATCATATCAAAATGCATTAATCACCAAACAGTTAAAAGTTTAAAAACAACGCCCGCACAATACGATAAGGCATATGGAATGCAATAAAATTAAATGATTTAAAGAAAAACGTAATGTGCAATGACGCATTCGTGGAAGTACGAAGTGAGGTGTATAATACCGGTGTAATAATGGTGAGATGACATTCGACTTTAACGTTTTGAATTCTGACAAGCACCTCATATCAAAATACTTCTTACTATGATTAAAAAAAAATCAGTGGCTCTAGGTCAGCCTCAGATTCTTGTCACTGTTTCATGATCATTTGTCAACCTACTAGTCAAGTAGGTGATCAGCCTTCTGTGCCTAACACACCCTCAACTTTTTGGGTCTAAGGCAAGCCGGTTTCCTTACGATGTTCTCCTTCACCGTTCGAATGTTAAATGCGCATATAGGGGATCGAACCTACGACCTCAGGGATGAGAGTCGAACGCTGCTCACACTATGACTAATAGATAAACTAACTAAGCAGATAACATTCGCTTTAACGAATATTATTTTATACGTTCAACGATTAGGTCAAAATCGGTAATAACTACAGAAAAATTCCTACGTATATAATTGTTAATTGTTCCTACAGACAAGTCGACGATTATGAACGCGATGCCAGAACACCTAAACTATTGTTACCTCTCTATCCTGTGGTGCGGCCGCCCTCAACATATTTCGTAATTCCAGAAGCCTCCTCCTCTCGTCGTCTTGTTGCTGTCTTATCTTCTGCAGTTGCACGCTTAGGTCGGCAACGTACACTCCAAAATGCTCAATAGTTTTCAGTCCATCTTGAAAATAGTTCGTCTGGGCGTGGTAATATTCTACGAGGTGTTGTAACAACTCTATCCCTTTTTTCGTTTTAATCTCGTTGAATTTTATCAGATACTGAAACAACAATATTTGTTACGTTTACTATTAAAGTGATATCATTATAAAAATCGAGGCCACCATTATGTGGAACCACCCACTGAAGTAATACCAAATAAATTCGACTTAGGGTCCTTCATGACAACAGCGTACCAATTCTTAAAAGTCCAGCAACGCATTCGCGAGCCCTCTCATTGATAGTGTATATGGGCGACAGTAACACTGAACATTACATTGTTCTATTTAAAAAAAGCCAAGCAAGGATTAACAGACTTAGAAAGGCTAATTAGAAATCATTTCCAATTTCAACTTATAACTTGAACTTTATTGTATGCGGTCGCTTTGTAAAGTGTAAAAACTTGCCCTTCCGTACAATAAAATATGACGCACGCGCATAGCTCCCGATTCGCTTTTTGCTTGTGCAATATTAATAATATACGACCTTGCTGAGACGTCGCGACTATATTTGTATATTTATTTGGCAGGGTTCAATTGCATCAACAAATATGTTTGCGAAAACGTCATCCGCCATCAGACGGGTGTAAGTCGCGTAAGCTCGCAGACAATTCATTTCTAGAACTGATTTTGCAACAATTCACTCTAAAAGGATCTTGTCAGACAGGCAAATTCAAGTTAGGGTCATGACAGCACGGCCCTGCGCCGCGCAAGGCCGGTCATTAACCTGCCGCCATTGTTGCTCATGCTAAACCTTTCTTTTAAACACTAACGAACTCAATAACACTATTTTTCCATGGTCAATAGTTAACCTACAAGTTAATAGTGACGCCATCACCATGCAAAAAACCCATAAGACCTTCTACTTCCACTTCTACTTACAATGTTTAAATGGAACACCATAAACGTCCAGCACGAATAATACGCTTAATAGAAATAAACTCGAAAACCGATACAATACTTTAAACGAAATTATGGAATACATAATTTATTCGCGCATAGGCTCGACTATTTTTAACTGAAGAGAAATCAATAAACTAGACAGCTTACTAGACAACTACTATCAGTAGAGGACACATTTATTTTGGCTTAAAGCTAAAACATTGAAATGCTGCTACATAGTATTTAATTTAGTAAAAGGTTTTGTACACAATAATATAACATATATATTCGTGTACGTTTACGGGGTAGATTGGCTGCAAAATACTCAAAATAGAGAAGAGGCCGCTTGGAGCTCTTTACTCTATACCCCGTACAGAGTAAAGAGCTCCTTGAAAAAAAAACGTTATGTATACGTACTTATTTAAACATAACTTATTTTCGTTCGTTTCTATAATATTCGTGAATAAACAAGTCTTAATGGCACCAAAACTAAGTATCTGAAGCGATTATAATTTATATAACGTTATTTAAATTTGTAATTTGTAGTAGCTAATATTGTTTTTAAGGTAGGTACATAAGTTATGAACATTATATGCAGTACAAATAGCATTAAGCTACATAACAATGGTCATTAAAGTCCCAAATAATAATAAATTAGCTCCTGTCAGAAACACTAGCGCTATGCCAGATGCAATTACCATAGCATTAATTTGTTATACGCATATCGAATAATATAAAAGACAAATGATATGTAACGTGAAAATACTATTTTGTCTAATCAACATTGCTATGTTTTATTACATTTATACGTAAATAATGAAGTGCTTGACGTATTAAAACTTTGGAATACAACAACAATCCAATTGTCTTTACAGAATTTAACCAAATCCCAAATTTGTATTGTTCCCATCTTAAAAATTGTTCAAATTATTTGCTCGATTGTCCTATGAGCCTTTAATGTGTGACGTGTGACTACGAGGATTTAAGTTTGTACTGTATTTGTTGCCAATGTTATTTCCATAAAAACAGTATGGTAACCTTATAAAAAACTTCGTACTAACCTTTTAAAAAATTATAACAAGACTTAATATTTTGAAATCTTGCACATTTAAAGTGTTAATACGGCTGTCGCCATAGCAATGACCTCCATAATCATCGTAACACAATCCTCAAACAATTTAAATAAATCGCGTTCAGACTTTGTTGGCATATAACGGTACTCCACACAATATCACTTGCTCGGTCAGAGGGATATGATGTAGCGTTTTTAAAAGTACTAAGTGTCGCTCTCTTAGAGAAACTCATTTCTGAGTTCAGAGGGGTCTGATAAAAGAATGCTAATGTTCTTCTCGGAAGAAATTACTTTTGCAGCAGGTGGTGACAAAAATGTTTGCTTTGACTATGTTCTTAGTATTATGCGATGACTCATATATGAAACGAATTATTAATATAAAATATATGATAATTTCGATAAAGAATATTTGTATCATCTTATTTATAGAGTATTTTTTGCTTAAGAACTAGGAGTCTTTAGAAGATTAGATACGCAACGTCGCTCGCGGTACTGATTATTTTTGCTACAAATATTACTTACACACCTCAACACCAAAATCTTTTTCTTGGAGAAATATCGAATTAGTCTATAACTCTTTTGGTATTTATTATTATACACGAAAGCAAATGGCGGTTTCTTCAATAATAGAAATAACTAAAAAAACATTGCGTAAAATTTCTACAGAATACCGTTGCCGGATATCAAAAGAAAGTAGAAAATATAATCAATACAAACAAATGTCTATTATGTAACATATCAAACACCTTTCACGCGGCTTTCGAGAGCTTATGATACATAATTAGATAATAAGCATTAAGATTTTATCAATATTATTGAAGCGTTTAATTTGCATACAATTACCATAAGGGGAAATTTCCAATGAGGTGCTAAAGATGTGGTAAAAATATCGATTATAAGGGCTGCTTGATAGTAATAAGACTCATTTTTGTTTCCAATTTGTTCATTGTTCAAATCATTTAGCGTAACTTTGCGGAAACATAATTCATGTTTGTTTTTGTATTTTTAATATTGTAAGAGAGCTCGTCAGTCATAAATCCAAAAGATCTTTCTGAAAATAATAATTCTTATATTTAAGTTACAATCAAGTTACAAGTATTTAAGACCTCTTTTCTTCAAGAACTGATACTTCTTTCTGCAAGGGCTGTTCTTTATACTCGTTATCACCTCTTTATCTGGATGTTACTTTAATAGTTTATAAAAACAAATGATTCATTATCGAAACTATCCTTATCGTAAGTGCGAACTATCTCTCACATTTGCCAAATTCTATTATTATTACCCAAAGTTTAATCACGCCGTTATCAGGCGTAATTTGCCGCGCATCAACACAACATGGCACCGGCTGACCATTATATTATATCCGAACCAATTCGACTTTGGGTCTTTCAAGAAAAGAGTGATACTTAAAAGGCCGTCAACGCACTTGTAATCCGCGACAGTGCATCGATGGCCTGAAACTAAACATCAGGCGACCCTTCTGCCCCAACGGTTGCCCCATATTCTATAAAAAAATACCAATTTACGTCAACACACTATATTTTAATGAAACCGTAACGAAACACCAGAAATCATAAAGCACCGTTCGCGAGTTAAATTAATAGTGTCATTGTAAGGTCGGTCATTCACACAGTCGTCATATCTTATATCTA
Source organism: Pieris melete (assembly GCA_963693345.1). Classification (NCBI taxonomy): domain Eukaryota; kingdom Metazoa; phylum Arthropoda; class Insecta; order Lepidoptera; family Pieridae; genus Pieris; species Pieris melete. The sequence continues at coordinate 574,028 of CAVNZK010000361.1, read as the reverse complement.
TGTAATATATAACTGTTAACGTCTCAGTACATAGACAAGTAGCAAATAGTATTATTTGACTTTGATAATGTTATCTTTGGAAATTGGATAATTTTAGCTTTTACATATTAATAAACATTGGTTAGTCTAATAGATAGACATTTTTCAGTTTAAGAGTAAGTCTTCGATTGAATTTTTCAAAACAATTGGGATTTGCATTGAATTCAAACTGATTCTGTTAAAGGTATTAGGACGGGAGTGTGTTTCACAATTGTAGTAGTTACACTTAAAAAACTAACAGCATGCTGGCGGTAATATCGGAAGGGCTGGATTGCCCTTACATGGGTCATTGCAATGGACTGCAGGTCAGTTTAATTTTGGGATTTAATATACTTTAAAGCTAACATCTTAATATATATAAATTACGTGTCACGTTGTTTGTCCGCTATGGACTCCTAAACTATCGAACCGATATCAATCAAATTTGCACACCGTGTGTAGTTTGATCCAACTTAAAAGATAGGATAGCTTACATCTTAATTTATACCCGCAATATTATTGTATTGCAAAATATTTGTTTATTATTTGATAGTCACAATTCTAACAGATGGTGCTGTGTTGAAAGTACCAACATTTTACATAAGCTACAATTTAATGGCATAACCACCAATAAAGCATGGTGGTCGCCATGACTGGTGTTTTCCTACCGTTTCCCTTGAATAGTATGCTACTATGTAATATGTATAAGAAAACCTTAGCCACAGCAACGCTTGGCTGGACAGCTAGTACTAATATAATATTTATGACAATATTATAACTAACATAACCATATGGACTTATCATTGTCTGCTTGAACAAATAAATAATTAATATTATTAAAAATACTACTTAGTTGTATTTGGTTAACTGTACTTAATTTTACTATCAAAAGAAACCCATAAAGTTATCTTTGGAAATCACAAAAACAGCTTGGGTGTGATATAATTCAGATTGCATAAAATGTATAAACATTAGACGTATAGATCTTAATGTTCAAGATTTGTATATATTAATAAATGAAATCGAATATTAATACCCACAAAGTCGTAACGAAATGCACATAAATATTACCGAATACAATATCAATTAAGCAAGATTTTACTAAAACGTTCGTGGCAATTCTATTGCCCTCTCGAGTCAGATTCGGAACCACAAATTGCACTTACAATTAATTACACGGCTAACGCAGACCCGAGCCAAAACTAATTCTAGACTGAGATTTTTACTTCATTCCACTTGGCTATAAAATTGTATGTAAAATGTTTAAAATATATTTTTGAAGTTATACTTCTTTAGGCGCGTTATGAAAAATTTATGAGAGTGAAATTTTACGATGCGCGCGCACCGTTACACAAAATTAATAGAATGAAGTTGCCCACGGAAGATGCTACGGCCGGCATTGGACGTAATTTAAAAACAACATTCGAATAATAATAGAATTTATGTTACACTTAATGTAAAAGAATTATAATAAATATTTATTTATTTAATTTTTCAAATGTAAACTGAACTTTATTGACTAATGACTCCTTTTCCAGTCTCTGATTATTTAATTGTAATTAATTATTTGCTTGCAATCAAAAACTATTTTTTATAATGTCAAAGAAGTATAACTTCTTACGCGCGTACATAAGTACACGCACCCTTTTTTTGTTGTTATTCAGACAAATCTATGACGAATGATGTTTTAACTACAAAAACTAATTAGTTTTTGTTTAAAAACATTGTAAATACAAACCAATATTGAAAAAACCCTAATTACCAAGCTACCTGTTATCTACAAGGAGAGTCAATAACGTGGGTAAAATTACTATTAAAGCTATTCTAACAATTAACTTTCAGAGTACCAAGTACCTTAATTACGCTTTGTTCATTATTGTCACGATATGACAAAATAAAAATACCTGTATTATTAGAGATTTATATCAGAGGGAATAAAAAAATATTTTATGATAGGTAAAATTAATTAACTAAGCACCATTTTATTATTGATACAATAAGATATTTTAAGAAATACTATGCGTATTACGAAAAATTACTCCGACAAGGACACCAACCGGAAAACCACAGATTTCTATTATAAACAAATTTCCATGGATATAAGAATTCAATGACGTCTGAATTAAACGATAAAATGTAATTAACGTATTTATTTAAGCACAACACGTTTTAATAGGGATCGGTAGTGAAGTCCCATAACGACGTCACGAGGCAGATACATTTCTGTTCAATAATTTTAATTTTACACGCGACCCCTTTTTCCTTTAATCACTTTTGAAATACTTGCCTTTAGGTTATATTCATTACCAATTCAGCCATAGATTAAAAATATACGATAAAACAAAAACGAAACCTTCAAATGTTTACCTCGCACATTTGCAGTTGAAATAACCTTCTCTCCTTTTCCATCTCATCAGCAATTTCGGCCGGCGTCACCTCACTACGAATTAGGCCGGCTTCCTTCGCTTGTGACTTTTTCTCCTTTTCAATTTTCAGGTACTTCGACTCATAGTCTTTGGAAGCTTTGTCGAACGGCCTTTTGAGGTCACCCTTCACACCTCGTAGGTCTCCCTTCAAAAGGCTGTCTATGGGAAACATGACTATGTTGTTTATATTCTGCATCTGTGAACAATAAGAAATTTATATTGTTAAGACAGATCTTCGTATATATTACGTAAAAACTATTTGAAATATGTAATAGAATAAGCCCTAATTGCACTATAATTTAAAACAGGAGACAATCTAACAAAAATTGTATCTGTCTAAAACAGTCATCTGCGTCTACAAAAACTTAAATAAGACCTTTCTGACTTTGAACGTGTTCCTTAAGGAAAGGTATTGCCGTTATTTAAATCGCAAATGCTAAAGTGTATTTTAGTCCAAGGCCGGGTCGTTTAATACTGCTTAAATAAAAGAAATCATACCGCAGTTCTGTCATCGTTAGTTTATTATATGTGAACAAGCGACACCTAGATCCGCCCTTGCATTTGTCAAGTGCTAATTTATGAGGAATGATTCAGCATCTCGCTATATTAAACTATATCAGTTGAGCAGAAAAATATAACATAAGCAAACAATCAAACAGTACTGTTTATCATCTATTGTTTCGCTAGCATGGTAATCTATATTACAACATTATGTCTTACTTGTGAACACTACGGCAACAAAATACTTGTTTATTATTTCATCACTTATGTGTCAAATGCACACAAGGTTTCACAAAATATTGAAACCAAAACGAATTCTCTACAAAACCGCTCAAAAGATTACAGATATAGAATGGTTCAGCTCCCCGGTGTATTGCACAACTCAACTAGAATTCCGCTAGTGTCGGCACGGTATAGCTCAGCCTCTGGGATTGCTTCATATCGTTTTGATAGACTATTTACTTGTAAATGCACCGCCCGCATCTAAAGTACCAAACGGCAATGAGAGTTTATAGCCGAGGTACACTTGTATGCAACGAGTTTAGTTGGCAATGACCTGTAAAGATACGTGAATTCTATTGCATAGAGGTATTGATGTATGGAGTGCTTCACTCGCGGTGTATGAATAAAATCCATCTAGTTCAAGTGCAATGTTAAACAAGGTCTATATTCATTCGAAGAAAAAACATCACAGCATATTTTTTACAAATTATTTATTTCTACGAGAAAAATATAAAGCCTATTCAGGTAAATCTTGTTAGATATTCTTTATTAAAGCATATACGAGTATCAAACGATTAAAAGAAAGCTTAGTTTAAGTTGTCTTTTATTGACATAACTTTTAGACATAGAAAAACACTTTATTAACGGATTTGAAGTTATGTTTTATTATAAATTTACAATTATTTTAAATTTAACCGACGTTTCGCGTGGTTTACAGCGTGCGTGGTTACGGTGACATTTAAAATTATGTAAAATAATTGTAAATAAAACATAACTTCAAATCCGTTAAAAAAGTGTTTTTCTATTTACTTTAAGTTTTTTATTTCTTATTAAATAACAACACTGCCCCGTTATTTGCGTGCTCAAAACATATGCATATAATTGTTCAAAAATTATTTCTCTTAATTGGGTTAAGTAGGTATATTAATTATAAACAGGTTACACGGCCCGCCGTCTTTTAATTTAGATAATAAATAAATAGATCTAGGATTTAAGAGAATCTTAGTTTAACTTTCAAGTACGGATTAACATTGTTCATTTAAGTGGAAATTCTATAGACAGCCATCGAAAAATCATTGAAGCGAACACATCGATAACAAGGAGCCCGAGGGACAGCGTTTGACATGAAACCTTTCCTGGATAGTTCGCCAACCCTAATTTCTAAGTACGAGGTGTTATATGTTTAATTAGGTATACGGTACTACTACTATTACTAACTTAGATGTTTATAAACCTTTATTGCTGTGCCTACAACGGATAATTAGTCATTTAATTACTATATACCGACGTTTCGCGTGGTTACACTTGCATGGTCACAGGTGGTCATTGCAGTGATAGTAGTGCGTTATAATTCAGAAAAGGGTTTTTGTTCTTGTGTTTTTATGTTTAAATGAATACAAAAAGTATTTTATACTTTTAGTGTGTTTTGCTTAAAACTTTAAACCAATTTTGATGATTTTTACTCGTACTTTTACTGCACTTCATCAGGTATAATACCTACTTCAAGCGTTAAACCGGAAGTGTGGTGTAGTTCTAATCTCGGACAAAAATAAAAAGTTTCAATGTGGGCCTTTCTTACTACAAACTAATCTAAGTAAACAAAACTAAAATCCATGAAATCAGAACGTTCGATTAATTCGTAACAGTAATGATGAAATCTTTTTATTGACCATTTGATATTTACTGTGAATAATAGGTTTCGTGTTTCTTAAAATAAAATAGACAATAACGCTGTGGCAGTATAGACTATAGAAGATGGATTCGATATGGAGCCTCTTCATAACTCACAATAGACAATAGAACATCGCATTTCTTTGTCTTATACCGGAGATATAATAAAATCTTTTATTTTCTCAAGTTTACTAGTACAAAATATGGTTGTAGCTGTACTACTTGGAGATGCAATTTCTACAATACTTTTTGTTTACAATTGTAAAAATTTTACAATTTTATTCAAAATTTTGAACAAAGAAATTAATAATGTACAAATAAATGTTGATGAAGAAATAGTATTTTTTTTAGCTTTTTTAGATAACTATGTTTTTGCTCTACATGGAATATATACTAGTGATTCTAATATAAAACTACTTTATACAGAAGTTATAAAACAATCATTGTCTCTACAAACTTTAGCTTTTGGCAAGTTCCGGATATTTGAAATATTATTACGCATATATGGGCCTTATAATCTAGGATACTATGAAGAAATGATATTAGAACTTACCACTTGCATCAAAACTTATCCTCAGATTAAAAGAATCGCCAAGAATGGCTCCAGTAAGTCAAAAACGTAATCTCACCCTAAATGTCAACTATTTACCTATATTATCTATTTCGTCTTCATTTCACTTAAACTTTAAAAGCTTCTTAAACTTAATGATCAAAAGGAAGTCACAAACCGGAAGTTGGCAACGGCGAGCACGGTTACTTATCCGTTACACGACATTACCGGCTTATCTTAAGGGAAACGCGATAATACCATAATAATAACATAAAAAGGGCAGCTTTCAAATAAATGAGCTAGAGTTATTTAAATGGACCATTTTTGCCTACACCCCGAATGGCTAAGTATTAATTATTAAGACAGGCGTATAAGAGTATCAGGAAGTACAAGTCATTTCGGTTGATAGGCACAAAAACCTAGGCTAAACGGTAGTGATATCAGACCGGAGACCAAAGATATTAATTGCGCGTTAACAATTTCTATGTTGTATGCCCCGCCCCTTAGAATTCTCCCCAGGGCCCCGTTACGAGGGTTTAACACAGTTTTAGGCACAGGTGTCACATTTCCTACTCGCTTTAAAAAAAACAATTAACTTGATCGTAATTGAAATTGTTTCATAAGGAAGGCGCCATACATAGAACACTTTTTCTCACAGAGTACACAATAATAACAATGATTACAGATAATTGTAATTAAGAACGCGTGCGTAAAGCATATTGTATGTAAATCTAACGTCTGCTTTTCTCCCGTAGTTTTATCCACCTTGGCCGTGAATTAATTTTCTTAACAAACCAAATTAGTACATAACCAATACTACTTAGTATTTTAACTATTTTATTTTATTTTATTTTTTATTTTTACATTTAAGGAACAGAAAACAGATTGGTGAAATACATATAGTTATTACACACTAAGCAACATTTGTAAACCTGAATTTCCAATTATACCTGTACACAGCATTTTAGTGGAATCTTCAGTGCTGGTTTACCAAATATTAACAATTAAATACAGTATATAATATGTACATATATTAAACTTAATGACAAAAAAAATAGAAAAATTTAATGACAAAAAAGAAAATAAAGTTATTCTGGTTGCAAAAACTGAATACTGAAAATATTTAGTGGAAAGCACCGGACAGCGAGCTGTGTAACCAGCTACCAGTGGAGGTTCTCCCTAGTTCGCATAAAAATACCTAGTAAAGCGGACTATGAAAGAACAGCCATTGAGGATTATCCTTATTCATTTTGGTATCCAAGACTGACAAAGGTCTTAGGTCATTAAACTTTTGTATCGCAATTGACCATAAGCTAGCACTGGACGATAATAATTAGAATTCAAAGTATTAATTAAACATTTGCAAATGTAGACTTATTCTTACTAGACTAATATTACCACATTATTGAACCAAAATCGTTAAACGAATTTATATGAAATTAAGCCTGATCCCCTTCAAAAACCATCGCTAAAAGATTGTCTGACCTCTGTAAAACCTAATACCATTGAATTGTACTAGACTGTTCCCAATTATATTTAATACTAGCTGGCCTGGCGAACATCGTACCGCCTAACAGTCTATTCTTTATTTTTTTTAAATACTTATATTCTGCTATTCGGGACACCGGTCTAGCTAGTAAGATAAAAAAAGAAATTTGATAAGACAACAAATACATTATGTCAAAAATAAAAATTTACCTTCCCGGAACCCCTCCACTAACACTTGAACTTTATGACATGGTATTAAAGTTCAAATTGCATTTAAATATTATTACGAATATTTTGTATGAGAATATAGAAAAGTGTTTTGACTGTTTCACTCAATATTTTTAAATTTTTCTCCGCAAGAACCACCCTCATACTTCAAGGAATATTATAATAAAAGAATCAGACAAATCGGTCAAGCCGTTTTCATGTTATGTCGTGACAACGGAAAACAGGTTTCATTTTTATATATATAGATATGACTAGAACAGTTATAGAAGAACAATATATACTTACAATACCTTTGTTACCTAAGAAAAGTGTTCTAACTCCACCAGCTACTATATCCAATAAAGCGATTGCACGTTTTGTGTGTTTTTGTTCAGGAAATAATATATTTAGTTGTTAGAGATAACTTCGTTTATCGCTTCGACTGGTATCTATGTACTTTAGTAGTTCCAGATTAAACTACTTAGCGATTATCATTAGCTCATAATAAACAAAATATCGAAGACGTAAAACCGATAATATTTAAGGACAAAGGATGTTGCCGTGTCAAGGGCAGGGCGAGGATTCTGCGCACTACCCTACACCCAGCTGCGACAGCTCCGAAAGAAATTGAAGTAGGTCTGAAAATTAGGGCAAACAAAATATATTTTAAGGGAAAATTTGGTCTAAATAAAACTGGTTAATTATCAGTTATAAAACAACGATCTTCTCCTGACTAAATATATCGGTTTTTATATATATTTCGACTTGTCTGTTTGAATCGATTTTTAAAATAGGCTAAACCGTCAACCATAGGATTGAAGAGTCTTTATTATAATATTCGTTTCATCACTGAATGTCATGGTTCAGAAAAAGTAAAAATAATGTCTGGTAAATAGGTGATCTAAAACCCTTTTTACAACATATACTAACAATCGTACTTAAAGCATTAAGTGTTAACTGTCTATTTGATTGTTTTGATATTTGATTCTTTAACCATGCCACTCTATGGCCATACCCCTTAAGGAATACAAATATTCAGCGATATGCATATGATTTATAACACGCAAACGAAACAAGATAAGAGCCGGCTCCCGCGCATATTTAAAATTATGATAAAAAGTTTTTTTTTATCACAAGGGCGCAACTACGGTCAAACTTTGTTACTTCCGATAGCGATAGCCATACCGACAAAGACCTCCTCCTTCCATTCTTCTCTTACTCACCCTACTCTTGACCATACCTTGCCGTAAATCAGTTTAAGTCCTCCCATCTCCTGTACCTACTGTCCGCCTTTTCCTTTCTCCAGTTACATCTTAGTTTTAATGTAAATATTTCTAACCCTATCTGTTTCTTTATATTCAGTAAACTTTTCTCCATTGCTCTTTAACAAACATCAAATTGTTTGATTTTGACGGAAAATTGGTGTTTAAAATGAAACTAATGTTAATAAAAGTAAATGAAAATATTGGAAAAATTAATTTAAATTTTAAAAAAATCTTTTTTTATACTTAGACGCAACTCCGGCAGTCAATTATTGGAGGGGTTCCAATCAAGGTCCGCCGATACTCCTACATAATCAGTATAATCAAATTGAAAATTTAGGCGACTTATTTTTTGCAAGGGCAACCCCCAAAGTGTCCCCTATCCCTAAATAGCAAGGGTTGGAATTAGAAATAAGTCGCCTGAATTTGATACAATATGATAGTTCTTCGTAAACTAAAGTAATTGCAATTATGCACCAACTTATCGCAAAGATAAAAAATGTAGACGGAATGGGAAAGTGGAGATAACTTATCTTTGAATGTAACAAATTTGCTGGAAATATTATCTTAAAAGATAAAGGGAGGTCATTAGGTGCGATATTTCGCTTTGTCTTTTAGTTATACAAGTTTTCATTAATATCTGTAAAACAGCACAGACGACTATTACAATATCCCATTATTCATAAAATCGCTGTTTCCTCCCTTTCTGTCAAATTGTGTTTACGCTGAGTTAAAAAGAGATAGATGCGCACTATAGAACGGTGCCTCTTCTCCTTCGTAGTCTTCATTACTGAAAGTTGTGTCTGTGTTGAAAATCCCTAACCAATACAACTTGCTGCCTCCACACCGCTCTCTCCTCAGCTTGCCTCAGGACATTAGGAATGTTGAGACCCATAATTGTCTAAATTTGGTCAGTAGGCGATTGACTCCAACTTCTCTTGCCATCACTCCTACCTACCAGTTTGTCAAGACTATACGGTTGTCTCGTGGTAATATTTGACAAGGTTGACAGGCTTCTGGTGATCGGTAAGTGGATGGATAGATGTACTTAATGTTTCTTTTTGCAGTCCATGGTATTCGCAACACCATATCTCGAATAACACTATCTTTTTTCGATCCACTGCACGAATTGACAGATTTCTAATAAAAATATATAGACAATTTACTGCCCTAGTAAACATTAGGCCCTTTAATAAATAATGAATGAAATGTATGAATTAACATTAGTGAATATTCCAAATCATGATTGATGTTGCTTGGCAAAAATACAGGGTCAAATTGCAAACATCACCCTGACCTATTTGCGAGTAGGTGTACAATCTGCGCCCACGCAACTACGTCAAAGCGTTTTATGCCGATCTTCCTCGAATATCAACCACATTTTGATTATATTAACTTGCAATCCACATCCGACACCGAGCTTTATATTCTAAATTCAAAATCAAAAATTAAGGGAAATAAAATCGATTTTCTGTATAGTGACTATATTGTGTGTGGAAAAACACTAGCTGATTTCTTAGTTCGTCCATTTCAAATCACGGCCCGAAGAGAAATGAAACTATAAAAAAAAGAAAATTGTTCATAATTTAAATTTACTACGTCAATCCGCAATACATATACCAGTTATAGTAAGTCTTGACCCTAGCGATGCAAATAGGATGAGGAAATGAGGCTACACGTACAATTTAGATTTATATCGTTCGGTCCCTTCTGGTATCAGACTGTCCGCTGTGAATATTTCAATCACACCACTTCCGGTAGTGAACTATCACTTTTTATTAACGACTAATTATAAAAATTATTCACTTATAAAACATTTTTTAATTCTCGGCGTTTCTATGCGTTTATATATAAAATCCCAATACAGAACCGGTTCTGGGGTGTGTCCAATAATTGTTCTTATAAATCAAATCCACCTGTTTTCATTAAATGTACCTAGACGCTTCACAAAAGCCAGAGGCTATTTAAGACTATTTTTGGGTTACTATATATATTTTTAAACACACAAATTTTCACACAGCAATCTTTATTATGGGACAAAGTTGTTTAAATATTCAGTTATAATTCATACATGGTAATTAGTAAAAATATTTTAATAGCTTTACACACGATAACATTAAATTCTTCTGTAGCTATCGCTTAACGTTCTATATTTAAAATATGTGCCATACGTAATTACTAAGCAAAGAGGTTCACACAAAATCGAAATCGACGAATCTTTCAAAGTCATCAAAAATGAATAAGAACTGTCTCAGTGTTTATATTTAAATCTCTGATACCATAATAGACTTTTCACTTAACTAATAATAAGATAGATAACTTAATCGATTCCTACATTTGTAGGTCACACACAAAGAACTCTTTCTAACGTATAGTAAACACCAATTCATGTTTCGCCTTCACTTTCTTTCGATTTTATTGAGGACACGCGTGAATCATTTACGGACAGAATTTTATTTCCACTTTAACTGATAAACGTGTAATTGATTTTAAATTACTTTCTGAAATGTTTTGATGAAATAAACTTGAACTTCTTTCCAACTTCTATATAAATGTATACGAAACAACATTTTAGTTAGTATCATAAGTATTTTCTTACAAAATCTAATGAGTACCAATTGATAGCAAAATATTATTTTCCCTCTGTATAAATGATATATCAACGATTACTATAGCATATTTCATCAGACCGAATCATCAAATAACGATTACATTTTACTAAAGTTTACGTTATTTCACTTGCTATTTATTTATTACTACGGCTAACTTGTAAAAAATAACAAAATTTATAGAAAAAAATTAATACAGAAAATCAATTCAAAAAATACGAATCATTCAAACGAACTGGTTTACTTCTGTTTCCTCATACAATATTTGGCCTAAATATAAAGCGGAGAAGACGTCTAGGGTACATAAAACTGTAGTTAGAGCGAGAATCTCTCGAAAAGTACCGGTACAACGCAATAATATTCGAGCGAGTCTTTGAACTTTCACTTCTGGTAAACATATTATGATTGCTTCTGTAAGACTTTCCTTCAATATTACTTGTAGAATTTCAAGTCTTATTACGTTCGTTTTACTCGATTAATTAATATCCCAATAAACCATATCATTATATTTACGATACATTTAACTTTATTGGAGTTTACTACTTAAGAAACGATTTGAGTTATAAGGCCCGGTACGGAAATTTTATGAGGAGTAAAAACAACTGTAACACGAAAAGTTGAGGCGTTATGTAGAAAGAGACAAATGGATTGAACGTGTAAAAGAATGAGATGGAATACATTACACAGACTTTTCTATTTTGAATTCACGTTTTGACAGCCACGTTACAACATTGTCAGTGTTGACAGGTGTAAAAAATAAAAGTAGATTGTCTAGCGTGCCATAGAGTTTTGTCAATAGTAATGGTCAGTGAAATTAAAACTAAAAAGATTGTTCATTCTTATTCTTCTCTTACTATAAAGGTAACTTTGGTCACAGAAAGAAAATCCTATTTGGGCATAGATGATGGAGGTACGTTTTATTACTACTACAAACATTTATATTATAAAAACATATATTCTTACCACCTTTAGTATGAAAATATGGTCGACAGCCACAGAACATTATCGCCATTTTATCGTTTGTAAGGAGTAAACTCCAATCGTGCGTCGTAGCTGACACACACACACTTTATTTCAACCTACCTACGGACACAACAAAATCATTTCTCCTAAATAGGGCTGATGAAATCATTTAGTGATTTCCTAATTCAGTCTCTAATGACGCATCCGAAGTGTTAAATAAACAAACAAGTAGACCACCCTGAGCCTTAAGTAGTACAGCTGTATTAATATAGGTTACACGGCAAAAATTTTAATTGAAACTAGTTAAAGGCGCAGTTTATTAATTATTAATCCGGTCCTCAGTCGTAAGTTACCGTTTCGTGCAAGCAACATGAACTGGGGCGTACACATACAGGTAAATATACGAATACGTACTTTAGATAAAGCAACTCATTAAAATTCAAACGCTTTCCTCGTATGTTTTAATCTATAGGTTAAAGTATTAATACGGAATATACATGCAATGAAAAATAGGTTGTAAAATATCCTTTATTAACAGGATTGTCACAACACTATTCGATCACGTGTTGACGCAATCAATGGAGAAGAATTTCTTTAAAAAATATCTAATTCATTATTTATGTATTCATAGAACAAACATATATCCCTTTCATACATTTTTAGAAGATAAAACAGAATTTGAAAAGATGGCGCGTTTGTTTTGTTTGTGATTGGTCTAAAACAAAAGACGATCGCGAAATTGGAATAAAGATGTCTATGACAACAAACAAGCTCAACTGTGTTTACAATTTCACCCATCAAGATTCAAGGCCACCCATCTTTATTCTAAATTCAACTGCAAAACTGTTAATACTATTTTAATACGTGAGATCTGGTAAAACTATTCCTAGGAACATTCTTCTAGTAAAACTTAACACAATATAAAGACATAAGTGTATTTTAAATTTCAAATCCACATTCTACCTAAAACTTCAAAATATGCTACAGCTTGCCCGACGGAGAAGACGAATAAAAGCGAACACAGCAATTGGAACTACATAGAATAGACCGCAGGAACATTGCAAACAATGTGTTTTCAGTTCAGGCAGGATTCCAAAGGATAAAAGAATCTAGAACGTTTTTATTATGAACTGTTGCCATTCTGATGTATGACAGTATTGGACAGTAGACGTACCGCATACATACAATGGCATTCACTTCACATTTCACAAATGGTTTACATGCCGTGTACCGCTGACGAACGCGAATTTTTAAAATACCTTTTCTTTTATAAGATAGAGATATTTTATAAAGTTTTCTTAATAATATTTGATGTTCCATCATTAGTTTAACAAAGTGCTAAAGTGTGTAATTTAATTGTGTGTAAATAATCTTGCGCTTAAAAGTTTTACATACATAATATTTACCCTAAAATTTTAAGGAACATACTAACCAATTATGATGCATAGTTATGATAATCTAATATATAAAATTCTCGTATCACAATGTTCGTTCCCATACTCCTCCGAAACGGCTCGATCGATTCTTATGAAATTTTTTATGCATATTCAGTAAGTCTGAAAATCGGACCAAATCTATTTTTAATCCCCCTAAGTTATCACCCCAACTTTAAATTTTATTTTACTTTTTTAGACAATTTTTTTTGTTTTTACATTTTTATGATACAGCATATAAAAATACATTTAACACATTAAAGTAGATAGTTAATTTTATTGAACTAAAAAAATGTTTCCTAAAAATAATATACATGGCAAAACGACGTTTGCCGGGTTAGCAAGTATATGTATAAAAACAATTTGGAAAATAAAAGGTGTGGATGAAAGATGTGCGTTTCATACGATATAAAGGGAGGATCTTCCGTCAATCAGAGTCAGTGGTTAGACTGGGCGGCCCAAAGTCCTTGTGGCTATGTTGGAGAAGTTCTATATAAGTTTAGGGGTCGGAATAACTTTATTACCGCGATTCAGAGTATATTGTTTTGTCTATAGTCGCAGATTGTATGTGTCTCTACAAAAGCTATATTATCAGTTGTGTACGAACGTCTAGCTTAATACTTTGCGTACTTACGGTAACTACGCACTATAGTGTATCTAATACATATATAAAATTCCCGTGTCACAGTTTTCGTTGCCATACTTCTCCGAAACGGCTTGACTGATTTTGATGAAATTTTTTGTGCTTATCCAGTATCTATGAGAATCGGCCAACATCTATTTTTCATCCCCCTAAATGTTAGGGGTAGTCCACCCAGGTAGATTTTTATTTTATTTTTTAGACAAATTTTTTAATTTCTATTTTTTTATGATACAGCTTTAAAAAATACATACAACCCCCAATTTTCACCCCTCTACGATCAACCCCTATTTTTTATTATAAATGATATACATGGCAAAATGACATTTGCCGGATCAGCTAGTATATTATATGTGTGTAAGTACTCTTTGTCATAGAATTCATAGGTCATAGGTCATTACAACATTATATTATAATCTATTTTAAATCAATAGACGTTAAAAAAATTCTGATGTTGGCACGGATTCAAATATTACAACTAAAAAGCCAAGCGCAGTCAACTATTCGCTATTCACAATAGTTGAGAATTCTTGTGGCTACATTCTCAGCAAACATTTTACTAAAATATTAGCGTTAAGTTTGATTTATATTTATTTCAGTCAAACTTTTATAAAAGTGCTAAGCGTTTTATAAAAGTAAGGATTTTAGCTTTAGATGTACGTTTAGAGAGCCATAACTTAGGAACTTACCAAAGTTTTCATAAGTGCAGACAGTTCTTTGGTGACGACAGCAAATTTGAAGAAGGCGGCCCCAATGTCTGGCTCCGAGTCCTTACTGAGGGCATTCCCTCCGAGCCTCTCCAGCGCTCGAGAGAGGTACATTTCATTGTCCACGTGCGCTGAAAAAATAATAATTTTGTAACTTATATGACCTGTCTGTTTAACAATCAGAATAAACAAAACTAAGGTTCTTTATGCATTAATTAATTAACCCTACGCATTAATCATACTTAAATTATGTTATTATTATTAATTACTTAAAATGTCACATGGGACATGGTGTAATGGTTGCAGCTTCTTTCAAACATTTTGTAAAACAAAAAAATGGCTATTAAAAAGAGTGGCGGAGAGTTTATTGCCAGTTCTTCTCTCCCGTTCTACGCCCTTGATTTGAGAACTGGCAGTAAATGTAAAATTAGAAGCATTAATATACAGTATTTCTTTACAGACTTGTCATAAGTGTTCATTATGTTACCTATATGATTAAATGCTTAAATGATTTTTTTACTTTACTTTACTATAAAAGTGTATTTGAAACGAAACGGAAGCACAGATATTAATTGTTCGATTAGAATTCGTGAATATTGTAAATTATATGGATGTGTCGGAGTCCTAAGCTGACATCATATCGACTATTATCCTTAATTCCAGTGAATTTGTGACTGTTTGAGTTTACGAAACGTTACAATCTACTTTCTTATATCAACATTTAATCAGTGCTGTAAAATATAATCTTCGCATAAATAAAACATGTTGTTTTTATCATGTTATTAAGCCGAAATTTCAGATGAATTTAATTAAGTGAACCACTCATAGAGTCAATGTTAACGAACTTCTTTTAAAGAATACAATTCGAGGCTTTCTTTCTTCAAAAAGATTATCCCAGCTTTGTAACAAAGACATCTTCCTCTAGTGCCTACAATCGCGAGTCGTTTGTTGTTATCCGATATTCAATTAGTTTTAAGGGATTAAGCTGGATCTTGCTTGATGATTGGCATACATAGCTAGTTTTATAGATGTACCACTACAAAGTATATTGTTTCATAAAAAATAGTTTTGGTCAATTTCTGTACAAAGTTTGTAAGGAAAACAGAAAATTTAAAATTTGTAAGTATGTTAAATTAATTATCGTCTGTTTGAGTGCTTGCATATATGATCGTGGATACGAAGTGACAATTCTTACGCTGCACAAATCCATAATGTATGTTTAATTGTAATCATGTATTACGGGGCGTTTCAGCAGAAACAGTGACAATGTAAGTTGTATGTTTTATAAATTTGGGTAAAAGATTCCAATTTGCCTTCTCAATCAACTGATTGCATACTACACTTTCAAATATCCAGTGAGAGTGTTTATCAAACCACTTCGTTTGGATCGGCGCAACTTTTCATCAGAATGTCTGAAAATCAAAGGGAAACAAACATGATTTCACCGCAGGACTGTTGTTATTAAAATTTTGACAGTTGTTTTAGATTGATTCTGCACTTAATGGAAACGAAAATGACGGGTTGTGTTTATGGGGACGTAAGTTGTTGAACTTAATAAATGGGGAGTACAGAAATAAGACAAAGTAATATGGTTGCGAGTAGGGCGTAAAATTTTATCAGAGCAAATAATAGTAAATAAATTTGAATATTTCGTAATTTATCGACGATAATTATTTCACGATACACGTTATTGAAATGTAGATGTTGCAGATTTACGTAATTCAAATGATGACATAAACAAAAGAATAAAAACTAAATCAGTCTAAAAACTAACTAAAAAAAGTTTTAGAGAATTCAATTTTTTTTCTAAGGCATTTGTTTCATTAATACTTTTTAGTTGCCTGACACATGTCAACTTGTGTAATAAGCACGTGCGATTCGTCGCCCATTACGATAAATCACAAAGAGATTCAAATACAAATGATTTTCCACCGTTTCTTGGAACAGCGCCAAGGGTAAGCCATAAACGACGTTATATCGACGTTGCTGAATGTCGATTTTAAATGCCTGACACCAAATGCAATGTACATGAAATAGAAATGTATTTCTACAAAACATTTCGTGAAAAATAATTTACCGCCGATAGAGGAGAAATTATACGTCGAATGAATTTGTATCTATCTGGGACACCACAGCTTGAAAACCACCTCAACTTTATAAAAAAAATTGCTTCTAGAACACAATTTATAATCTAATAATATTTGCTTCAAAAAATTCCAAAACTCAAATCAATATCCCAACCAAAACCGCCAATATTCTAGAACGCTTCATATCCATTCGTTTTGCTTTTTGCAGCGACCTTGCGCAGCTGCGACCCGCGAAACCAGTTACCGGCCCGTAAACAAACCCTAGCACGCGATGGAATTACATGTCAATAAACTCTTTTGAAATTCATTCGTCTTTTACATCTGTGACCCTTTAGCGATTAGATATTCTTAATCAAATATGCATTCCACTTCTCTATGCAGCTGGCATGAACTTCTATTATTAGTACAATTGTTGTAATTATCATTTATATAAAAATTTCGCGGCTCTGCGGTCCCACCCGCATTATTGGTCGTATTCCCATGCTCTGTAGCCCAAAAGCTAGTCTCGGTAGAGTTTTAAATATTTAAAAAAATATGTTTGCCAGAATTTTAGGTTCCAGGTATCACGGACTTTTATGATGATATTGAAAGAATTGTCTTCTATAAAACTGTAGTACATCACTTTGCTCTATTATTAATAGTTTCCGCAGCATATAAGGATTATTGGTGTTAACATTGTGAGTTACATTATCGAAGTTATCATACGTACCTACCCAAACTTTTTTTAAATAATCTAAAGCCTATGAAATTTGATCATCAGGGATAACGTACTACGGTTCTAATTGTCAAAAAAAAAATCAAATCATTCCACTGTTTTGCTGCCAAACAATCAAATGTTTCCTCTTTATAATATTACAGTAGTTTATTTCACTATAAACGTTAAACTGAACAAACATTTTTGAAGTATATTCTGCTATATAGAACTCGTTTTGAGGCTAAACAGAATAGCAGAATTAATAGAAAGTTTGTCGACGTTTTTTGTCTCCATATACTGGTTTTTGCTGATAACCGCTTGAAGATGTAGGTCAGTTAGTGAACTAATAACATTCATGTAGTTAACACAGCAACACAACGCGAGCTTTAGATCGTTCGCTCCAGTTTTTAAGTGTATTAAAAAAGTCCGCTGACTTTCGTATTTTATTTCACTTTTTTTTTAGACGTAATTCAAGTGTTTTTGATGAGTGGATCGCACAACAATACCACCAAAGTACAGTGTAGCAGTGACTCCTGTCAATATGTTTTTGCGACTATTTATTAAAATTAAACTAAAGTGTGAAAGCGTAGGTTTCAAAAATCAGTATAAATAAATATATAAACACGCAGTCAACAACCTTGCGAGACTTTTATTTCAAGTATTATTCTTATTCTACAGCGATATGCCTTAAAGCCTCAAACTTTCGATTTGCCTCATGAACGAATAATGCAAAGTAGGTGTACTACATACATCCCATTATTGGTTTAATGATTTGTTATTTATTTACAATAATCTCACTTACCAAAACCAAACAAAATTTTATGATCAGTTGAGCATAACATTTCAGTATTAACATTCCAACAAGAAAACTATATACTTCCCCTAAAACATATTAAAAACATGCCAATTTGTGTAGATACAATATTACGAAATTGCCTGCCGGCATGTAGTAGGTACCGTGTTGTAATAGTTTTAATTCTTAATTTCATGGGCAACTACGAGTACCTGTATTGATCTACAGGCAAAGCATACTTGCTTCTCTAAGATGATTATTTAGGATGAGCCCTAATTGCGATTCGGACTTCAAAGTTAAATATTATAACAGCACATAGATAAACATAGAATCTCGTGTGGCCAACCAGACGTGCGTCGACCCACTTTCCATCTGTGACACGTGAAGGGAAACTTCACTTGGACCTCTCAGCTAACTTTAACGATTTAGAATTAATTCATGAAATTCGGCTGTCGGCTTTCCTAACTGGATGGTGCCGTTAAGATATTAAATGTAACGAAATGTATAGTAAGAAGAAATACTAAAAAAAATTGCATTGATACTATGTGAGTGACAACCAGTTATATCTGTAATAACTCCAGTAATTAAATAACGATTTATACCCTCTTATTCCTATTAAGTAAAGCTTGTGTCAGAAGAAATGTTGCTATTTGAAACAGTGACACAATAATTTTGTTACCATCGTACAATATATACAGAGTGGCCAAAAAGTCGTAGATCAAACGCAAATAGGGGATAGATGAGGTCATCAGCTGCAAAAAATTGTTCTATGTGGTTATTATGAAAACTATACAGGATGTAGATTTTTGTCGAATTTTAATAAGAATTAGTAAAAAAAAGTCAATTTTCTTATAAAACGAAAAATAAATTATAACTCTGCAGCTTAGAGACCTTCCGTAGAACAATTTTTTGCAGCTGATGACCTCATCTATCCCCTATTTGCGTTTGATCCACGACTTTTTGGCCACCCTGTAGATTACAAACTTAAACGAAAATGTTAGGAATTACGAAGCATGCATAAATAAATAAGCTTTCAATTGAGCTTTGACCTTTACATTTAAATAATCGCGAAAAAACAGTTTTAGCTAAATAAGTAGGGGAATTTATACGGTTCTTGACATATATAATACAAATGATACAATAGTACGTAAGTTACATATTAGAATAATTGATTTAATCCGAAATAACTGTGCCCCGAGAACAAAGAACCTTTCGGCGCATATTCTATTATTTGACCCAATCCACGTGAACTATGAAGCTCGTTGTACCAGAATGTAGGCCAGTGCATTTCATCGCTCCAAATTCAGGCAAAATTCAATACGCCCCTAATCAAATCAACTACTGTCTTACTATACATACCTATCCATCTAGCAGCTATAGAATTATTGCAAACATAAGACACGGTACACATTGAAAAAATATAATGTTTTAATATTCTATTTAGTTTTAGTTTGAATTTGCGTTTTTACTTTTGCTGTTTTGACCATATTTTTGTTCCTTGCTTTTTCGCATTTTTAAAGCATGTAACCCAAGTTTTTAAACGTATTAGTATGAATTAGAAGTAGACAGACAAAGTGCTTCCTGTCCTTGTAGCGATACAGCTGAAGAGATAGTGTTGCATGTTCTGACCGACTGTCCAATGTATGGATACGACAGATATAACACTGTGCAAGCTATGGGCATAAAAAGTAACAGAGACGAATTTAAAGGAAATAATTTTCAATGTTAGGTTAAGGGGTATCTTTTTAGGATTTGTTATAAGGGTAAAGAAGAATGTAGTAGTGAGTAATGAGAAAGAAATATGTAGTAGTGTTTAATCATTCGGGTTACCAATACCATTTACGTAAGCTATTTAATACCTCCGACGACTACATAGTCGGGGAATTATCTAGAAAACATTTATTTAAAAAAAAATAGAAGTAGATACGATAATGAAGTATGAGCTTAGTTAATATAACTTTTGCCTCTGTGCTTGACACGCTCCGTCCTCACTCAGAATAGAGACGCGCGCCTAGTCACGGCTCTACACATTCCCTCTTCCACTCTACATACAGTTTAAATAGAATTAAACTCTCAAACACTAAAGGATTTCTTATCGATACGAGTGATGCCAACGAGCGGCTATTTAAAGCTACCCCGACACTTCCGAAACTATTTTAGTGCAATCTCATGTCCTCTGTGGAACGCGACTTCGTATTACTATGCACCCGATTCTGTTTTTAACTAATGCATTCCTTAGCTAAATATAAAATACATTATGACACGAACGGAATTTGTTACTAAATCCGTGCTATAATACTTATGCTGTTGTATGTTCAGCCTTGTATAGATGCATTTTCACATTTTGGATTCTAAACCCCCTCAATTTATATCGGATTAAATAAGGTTTTATACAGTACAATGTGTAACATTTCAAAAATTAAAACTAGAGCATACTTGAAATTAATTTTTTTTTATTAATAATAAAATAATTTAATAGCAAAATTTATTTATTTATTTTTAATGAGCTATTTTGGCTTAAAGAAGAAAAAAACATGCCCCACAATGTTTTAGGTTTGGAAAAAATGCAGCAAGTATGTCCGAATTACAATTGCATACTTCACACAAATCTGTAAAATCTGAAATTCTCTCTGATAAGTAAATATTGAATCACAGCTAGATAAAATCTCTGAAGGTTAAATAACATAAACGTATACAATGTTACACAATAAGATCATTCGTGACAAGAATACGACATAAGGTAATTAATCAAAAACAAAAGACTGCAAACGTCCTGTCGTTGTTAAAGCGAAATAACTAACTTGTTTCAGACTGTACACATTTCTAATGTCCGTAGATTTTATTGCGAACTGTCCAAAATAGACTATAAAACCGTGCCTATAAGTAGCCATTAACTACAATGTTTCGATAATAAGGTATATATTTAACTCAAACTCAAAATTACTTTATTCATATAGGTAAACAAGTACACTTATGAACGTCAGAAAAGAAATTAAATTAATTATAAATTTACATTTACTACCAGTTCGCAAGTCAACGGCGTAGAGCGGGTAAGAAGAACTGGTAAAAAACTCTCTGCCACTCTTTTTAATCGCTAAGTTTTAAGTCATAAAAATTTGCTTGAACTGGAACAAATCAATCGCAAGGATTAGGATCATCATTTAAATATTCGTCAAATTTATAAAAAGCGTTATTGATTAAATTTACGTTTAACGACAGCTTTGAATTTATTAAGTGATAATTCTCTAATTTCACTTGGCTTGTTGTAAAAACGAATACAATTTCCATATAAGGAGTGGTTTATCTTATGGAGCCTGGTTGGTCGTACGCTTAAATTAGTTCTGTTTCGAGTATTATACTGGTGAAAGTCACCATTTGTTCTATAATCGTTTAGATTTTTTATACATCAAGTCTTCAAGAACTTCGAAATTATTCATAAAATTGACTTACCATTTCCAGAATTGTGTATAGCTTTTATTGCTTTCTTGAGTTTCGTTAGGCCATCTCGGTCGAAATCTAGCGTCTGAAAAAGAAACAAAGCCACGGACATTATTTAAGCACTTCCTTAAAGACCATAAAATGTAATATGTAGCCCAGTAACACCTGAGACATGCAGATATTCTTTATAGGCTCAGTCACTCATTGTTATATGGCTCATATACTGATGGCAATAACTTTTTTGCAAAATCAATAACTATACAAAATTTTGTTAGTCACTTATATGGCATATGTATTGGGATAATTTAGCGTATAACTCGTTGCATACGGCATAAGCCGTATAACTGTAGCACCAAAACAGATAAGCCTCGTACAATAAACTTAACCTCATTTTTATTGAATGCATGTTGGTAGTGCAATCGTATATTTGTTCACAATAGATCCACGAGCTATTCAATTTGGTGGAGCAGCAAACATCTGCCGCGTGGCACCGGCTGGCGATCAATCTATACCCCTCGACATTCAAAATGATCTCTACAAAAATTGAATTTTTAACGGATTTTTAGTGAACGATCTGGCGTCAAAACGAGAAAACAAAAATATTAAACACGAATATATATTATAGGCCTATTGCCTAAGATAAAATTCTTCTGTACATACTGATGAAAGAAAATTTCAATTTTATAAATACATCGATGAACCTTGTGTCAGTCGAACTCATTGGGAATTATCCATCTTTTTATAGCATCGCGTAAATAATTTTACGGAATTTCTAGTTCATAAAATATAACTTTTAAAAAGGTCGTGCCGCAAAATAGGTCACAAGGAAACCGAGATTCTAAGTACTATTAAAATATTATGCTTCGTTACGGCATAAAAATAAATACCTGTAAAAATTACATAATATTTTGTATCCTATTCTATTTCTTAGTAACACAAATCATTATTATTAATTAATACTTTAAGACTTCAACAGCAGTACCAATACAGATGATTTTTATTAATTCTAAAACTATAGATACTTAATAAGAAATATCTATTGCAGTAAATAAAATGTATACACAGACGTATTTTTAATTAATTATTGTAATAATATAGTTAATGGCAAGTGAGTCCTAAATTTAACAAATTTTAGTACAAACACTTTATATCCTATAATCATACAGGAAAACAGTATGAATTTCGAAATCATATGAACATAGGACGAGCGTCGTTATTTGACATACACTAGAAATTATTTAAAACCCAAAGTAATATAAAATAATTGCCATTGTTTTGAAATTGATGAAAGTTACAAAAAGAAACACGTTTTTATGAAATATACCTGTGACCTACTTGTAATTGCTTTAATGAGTAATTTGCATGTAAATCAAATGTAGATATGTTTTAACTATTCGACAACACAAACCGTATCGGTTACAAAATAAACAGATGTTTTTACTGTGTCACAACAATTTAATCTTGCTGTTCTTAACAATTTAATCATTACAATTAATTAAAATGGACGAATAATATTCTAAGTTTATGAACAATATAAAATTAACAAAGGAATGTTGTAAACGCGGCATTTTTCGAGAGAACACAATGTGTTACTTAACCTGTACATAAAGAGTGATTAGCACAATGTATTGTTTAATATACCACAGACACAAAAGAAAATAAGTATCTGTATAGGGATTCACTGTATGCCTGTAAACGAATTAAAATTTCTCTAGGTGTATAACTGGTATTTGCAACAAATAAAAAAAAGTAATAAGCATAATATTATTTACATAGATTATATGTCATCCAATAAAAAATAGTAGACTAATTACCATGTAACTGTAGAACTATGCTAGCTACCTAGCTTAGCTACACTCCAAATGCCCCTTGCGGTAACAAATCATTTAAGGCAAAGAAAGATTTCTTCATAATCCTATGCAAAGCTTATCTAAATGTTTACAATGTGGTGTAAGTTACTGTTAACTCTAAATAAAAGACACTTGGTAAGGCTCTACTGACACCAGACCAAGTGGCAGGACCTATGGACACACTACACTATGATTATTATACTCTTTTTAATTTTTGCACCAATATAAATTTTTATTACTTACATACTCAAAAGTTATTATAAGCTTTACTCATAGTATTCTCTAAGAATAGTATGCTGTGAATGTATGTTTTTCTACCATGTATCAATATGATACATGCAAAAATATGCACACTGCAAATATAGGCAGGATAGATAATTTAATTAATAAATATGGTGAATTTGAGTAAAGAAAATAATGTAATTGTAATAAATTACATAAACTAATACTTAATTAATTTTATTTTGAACACTTAAATTAACTGATAAGATAGTTTGCAAAAGAATTGTTTTCATGTGTATTATTAATATTAAATAAATTTATTTATTTGTTTATATTATGCAGAGTTATAATCAAAGATTTTTATGTTAATATATTATTAAAATATAACATAATCTAATAATAAGATTAGTAATTAAGTATTTGGCCTTTGTAAAAATACTGCTTACAGGAATTTATATAAAAGTATTTTTTGTCTAAATACAAAATTATTTAATATAATAATGTACACTAAATATTTTTCTGTAGCTAGATTTTGCTAATATGTAATACAATATATGTAAATTTTAATCATCTTTAAACTCTATTTATACAACAATAAAATGCCTTTCTAATAATAATAATATGACTTTTAAAACCAAGTTATGTGGAAAAAGTTTACTACATATATTTTACTGGTTTGTAATATTTTTTTTATATTATATCAATAAGCCATAAATGCATTTCATAATATTATTACGTAGAAAGTTATTTTCATGTATCTTATGTCAGCTGAACTTTCGCCTTATTATATTATATTTATGAAACTATTCAAACTAAAAATAAATTTAGTGGCATTTCTTGTACAACCCCATACAATTATGCATTTACATTTGAAAATTGAATTTACAGTAACTTTCCAGGGATATGTTTTGTCTCTAAAGGGTTTCCTTGTGAAAACAATTAAGCTTATTAAATCCAAAACCTAAATTAATTGGTCCAGATAAGGGGAAACATTGAATATAGATCATGATAAATGTTACCTCTTCCAATGCAGTGATGGTTTGCCGGCATTGTGGTATTCGAGAAACAAACGTAGAGGTAGTTGGGGAATTGTAATCCTCTCGCGTTTCCTCGATAAATTCGCCAATGCCAATAAGACCCGGCATGGTAGCAGTGATCAAAGGAACAATCACTATACGAAGAACACCGATTTAGTTACGTATCACACTTCATTATTCGATAAACTCATAAGAAAATGCACGTATTATGTAGACCACATCTTTATTGCCTCACATAGAATCACTGCAGTTTCGTTTTCAAACATTTATTTCGTCCATAAAAATACACAATTTAACACACCCATCCGCGAAATTGTAAATGAATAAACTGAAGATTATGACTTAAAGACTTATGAATGAATGAATTGAAACATTGTGTGTCACTGTCAAAACTCAAATGTCGAACAATGTGAGTGTTTCAAAACATAATTTATGCACTTCTGAACCGTAGACAGAGAATAAGATAGACGTCACTACTCATCGTCTACAGCTCTGCGATTCTGTAACTCACTTTTCGAACTCACACAGCGGTTTTCGCATCGGCGGTCACTCTGAAATCAGTCATTTGATGATTCGGCGTTCTGAAAAGGACGTATAATTACTTTGAGATACATATAGTTTGATATAATTAATAAATATAGCAGTATTCTCATGTACATAATATTGTGGGTAGTTTAATGAGAATAACAGCAAATGGCCGCGTAAGTTTATAGGACCTGTTTATTCTAGTATATTTTCAGCAATATTATAATAATTAATAGAGCCACTCATGTAGCTACGTACCTATAATTGGTAACTCTTAAACAGCTAGGCATCACTAGTGTAAAAAAAAAATCGTTTATGCCAGTTGATCACAGTACTTGCTCACATCAGACGAGATACCGCCGTAAGTATCTAGTTTAAAATACAGATTTCAGAGTCACACTAAGCGCTAATTCTGACTGTGAGGGCTAAAATAATAAGAAAGCATATAAAAAATATCGCTAAAATAGCGTACGTAGACGTATGTCTTATATTATTTTTTAATGTCTATTGCTTTAGGAGATAAAGATTGTGAGTTCTGACAGTTTACACTTCACCGTGTATTTATTGTATTGAACTCCACTCCTCTCTAGTTTATACTGTATTTCTGTATGTCTCACTCTCAGCATTCTGTAATCTGTGGCAATAACGATGACGGAGTTGTCACGAGGTATGTATTATCAATATTGAAGTATCTCAAAAAATTGTCTAATGGAATAGATTTAATAGCATAAATATTTTCCTTGTTACGTTACAGAAATCGGTGAGGTGTGGTCAAGATTATTTGACCATAGACCATTTCTTAATGGCGAGATAAAGTTTATGCTAAAGGAATTCGAGGTAAGCATCTGTAGGTAGCGAGTAGCGACTCGAATTATTCTTATTCTTTAATTATCACTAACATTCATCATTATTTCAGGAAAAACGAGGGGATAGAGAAGTAGAAAACTTGTTCAACATCCTCGAAAACATAACTGATATAAAAGATACTCAAGTTGACAAAATCTACCGAATTGGGTCAACAGCATTACCAGTGTTAAGTGAAAAATTACAACAAGCATTGCTGTTGACAGAGGATATTGAGAAGATTTATACTGACATACAAAAGGTAATAATTTCATTTTTTTATGGGTCAGGGGGGCAAACAAGCTGGTGGGTTGTACATCTCAATTGATAGTATTGTTGGTTGTAAGCAGATTTCTTATGAAATGAATTGTTACCATTGATTTGATTCCCATTAATGCAGTCAACACTTGGAAGCTTGTGGTTGTGTTGCAGGCCATTTGATTACATATGTAGTTAACCTTAGTGTTTTTTTAAATTCCAGGATTGTGCAAAGAAGCGCCTTGAAAATAAGCAGAATAGAAAAAAAGAATGGGACCAATTTATTGATGATATGAACTTTAAATGTCAAAGAATTGATAACACATTTGATGAAAAGGAAGAAGAATTAAGAGATTTGTATGCAGATCTTAATCACAAGTTGAATATAACAAACAAATAAAAAAATGGATCTAAAGGGCCCCCTTGTCAACACTAATCTTAGAATATATCCTTCTCAAAAGTTAATAGAGTTTATTAAAACTATTCCAGTAACAAAAGAAGTTCCTAAAAATATTGTTACATATATCAAGAGTGAAAATAAAACCAGTTTTGAAATAAACTATGATGTTATTGATACAAAGCAAACTATGTTGACAGAGACAGATTATAATATTATAAATAAAATAAAAACATTAGTTGAATCAGATGAAACAACTAAAGATAACAATGAAATAAAAGATAATGTTAATTGTAATAAAGATTCCTCTGAGTTAGAGGACAGAAATGATATAGTAAATATACAAAGCAAAAAGGAAGAACAAGAAGAGGATGTACCATTCCTTACAACACCTGATTTAGATTGGCTTTATATATATTTAAAAAGTAAACATGACAAGGGTGAAAAAGCACCATACTTACATGCATTATTACAATCATCTGAAGTTAAAGTACCTAAAAATAAAATACTTAAAAGAAATCCTGATTTAGAAGCAAGATGTGTCAAACTGCGTGCACAACAAGAGGCAAGGGAATATAGAAAAATGACAAAAGGTGTAGATAATGTAAGGATCCGTTATCCTGAGGACAGCATTTCTTATCAAAGTAAGTATATTCAATTTAAATACATTAGAAAGTTAAATTAATTCTGTAAAAACTATGTATTATTTATTCTTTCAGTTAAGCAACTAAATCGTCATTTGATTGCAATTGGACAATTCTTACTATCAATTTTTGCTGGTTTTCTCTTTGGATTTCGGGGTGTTGAATGGATAGTTGGCAACTTAGACTTTGGATTTAGGCTCTTACTTGGTGTTATGTGTGCATTAGTTATAGCTCTTGCTGAAATATACTTCCTGGCTAAGAAACTGAATGAAGAATTATCAGTACCAGAAACTGTTCAGCTCGGTGGACCTGTCAAGTTTGCTAATGAAGTCAATTATGTCACTGATAACAAGAATGCTATCACAAAAGAACATCAGGATTAGATAGATATATAGTTATATTATGTAGATATTGATTTTTCAAAAAATACATTATTTTTAGTTCCCAAGTGTGTAATTTAGAATTTAACTTTTTTTCCATATCTGTACCACAGTGAAGTAAACCCCTAAAAGCTATGAATGACTGTATTTATTTTTACTATGGAAAATTCCTACTTTCCTGCAATTCAAAAAATATATAATTGAAATATTTATTGTTAATAATAAACAAACTATTTTCAAACATTCAAAAAAGAACAACTGTCTAAATTGTAATGCATTTTGATTGAATCACAAGTAAGGTAATCTATTAATGGTATTATTAAAGTTATTGTAAACCTTTCTAAAATTTGGCTTTATTCAACAATGTACCTACAGGGAGAATGAGAATGTTCCTGCATTTCTATATAATAACATTAGTTTAAGAAATATGTTACAGGATATATTGTTATATCTGCGGAACGCCTTACGCACAGGACGTATCCTTGTGTACAAAAATTCGTATCGCGAAATTAAATATCTATAAGTAAAGGAACTGTTATTAACCTATGTTAATTGGTATACTTAAATATCAAAGTTAAGTGTTCATTTTTTAGGGAATGACTGGGCCGGTAAATGAAACTCTTTAGACTTCTTGTACAAACTTGTTTAATTTCATTATATGACCTTTCGATAGTCAAGTACAAAGAGAAGTGATGGCGCACGTCGCCCCACCTTACAATTCTTATAATGCAAAAAAAGCGCCTGGTATAAACATTGCGCAATGTCGCAACATTAAGTGTTTTCGTATTATTCTATCCTTAATGTAAAAGTGATTTGAATTATGAAGCGAATTAAACGTGATTCTTAAACTTTTTTCTTTGTTCGAACTGTGATATCTTATAAAACATACAACAGGACAGCAATGACGAGTGGGGAATGCAATGAAGGCCTCTTTGATGGGGCAGTTTTCTCATCATGTAAACAGACGTTCCACTACAATTGTATAGGAATTACAGAGGGAGGATATCGAAAACTGGGTGATAGAAAATCTACTTGGCGATGCCCTAGGTGTAAATCAGGTGGACAAATGAATACACCGACACTGTCCCCAATGCATGAACCATCACGTAAGTTATTAGAAGAGATTAAAACCCTGTCATCCAGAATGACAGCCTTCGAAGAATTAGTAAGCCAGATAAAGTTAATGAGAGATGTTTTTCTGGGCTAAAATCCTCAGTAGTAGAAGCTAGCACAATTGTATTAAAGGACTTTGAGTTACGACTCCAAAATATAGAGGATAGGCTTTTGGATGTGGAAAAAACCAAAGAACTAATTAATAATTTACAAAGCAGAGTTAATGTCTTAGAATGTGAAAAGGATGCGGCTGACCAATGGAATAGAATGAACGACGTTGAGTTAAGGGGGAAACCTGCTTGATTTAATAGTAAGCATAGGATCTAGAGTAAATTTTGCTGTCACAAACCAACAGTTGAATTTTATAGCCGGCACACTATCGAGAGATTCTAATCATCCGAAGCCGATTGCTGCGTGTATCAACAGCAGGTATGTTAAGGAGAACTTTGTTCATTTAATAGGGAGAGTTCCCTATCCGCCAACCTATTAGGACTTAGAGGCTCCGCCAAAATATTTGCTAATGATCACATGACTACCTGTGTGACTTGCAACAAGATTCTTTTAAATAAGACAAAGCAGTTAGCCAAGGAAATGGACTGGCGGTATGTTTGGATCAAGCACTGCAAGATTCAAGCGCGAAGAAGTGACTCATCGCCAGTTTTCACGATAAAGTCAGCCAAAGATCTTCAGAAAATAACGAAAGGAGGAATGTGACTTTATTTTCTCACGGTATTTCATTCAGCTCAGTTATATATATGATTATCATCATTACTATTTATTATTTATACATTGCAGTTGAGAATCACTGGCTTCACTAGACCTCTCTATTGTTCGCGTTGGGTCGACCGGTTTGTCACAGGTAGATACTTTAATATGATTGCTAAATACAACTCTGCTGCTACAATCATAAGGCTGATATCCTGCTGTACTTTCCTGTTTGCAAAATTAATCTCTAATAGCATACTGAGGGTACTAAATAATTTGCATTATTTTATTTATCTATATTGTCTCATTAATTTTGATATTGCATTAAGACTTTCAGTAATGTTAATAACCTATCTAAATTATTTAATATTCTTCACAGTTGTACTGTCTCAAATAGAATTATTTACCTACAAATCGTATAACTGTTGTTTATTTTTACGCATTATGTTAGAAAAGAAACTGCTATTTAATTGTGGGCTTAATTATGTCAACTTTAGGCTAGCGATAGATAAAGTAATTGTGTTTATAAATAATATCATTTATTTCAAAATATTAACGTCTACTATATTCGTAGTAAATAACTTAGCTTTCGGAACATCATCGACAATCACACAAACACAATTCAACTTCTGTGTATAATATGTATATTATTAATAATTTAAAAGACAACTTTTATCATCTGGTTACGCATATTATATGGTTAAAAGGGTTTTATTTTTTAACATAGTTATGTTTGTCACTATTCTATAGAAATATTATTATTAAATTTAGCCATAAAGTTATTGTTACACACTCGATCTTGATTCGTTGAAAATATACCTACTACCAAAATGTAGGTACGTAGTTTACGCACAACGTGTAGCAATTTTCTTAGAAATGTATTAGTCAATTCTTACGAGGTTATATCGTTTACTGAAACGTGGTTGGTTGATGGCGTCTATGACAGTGAAATTTTTGATAGCAGATATGTTATAAGAAAACGTGACAGAGACTATGCCAAAATCAAGCAGAGTAAGGGCGGAGGGGTGTTGTTACTGGCTGTGAGTGGTAATCTTAGTGTAAGAGAACGGGTAGAGTGGAGATCGTCAGCTGAAGACATTTAGATCACTATTGCACAATTCGGAAAAAAAACATGGGCACTTCAATAACCTTCATATTTGTACCTGTGTGCCGAAAACTCCGGTAACCCGCTCTCAATTCAGTTATATAACTTTACACAGAGGTTAAATGAAGTTGTACTAGAAAATCATAAGGATACATTTCTTATCCTGGGTGAATTTAATCTTGGAAATATAAACTGGGAATTTGGTGGTAACGGTTATTTGCATGTTACTCCAGAGAGCAACAAATTGACTTTATAGATTCCTTAGAGGTGTGCAATATGTACCAATACAATTACGTCAAAAACTTTAATGGTAGAATATTGGACCTCGTTTTATCTAACAAACTAGTAGTACTATCTAATTCCTGCGACGACCCATTAACCGTAGAAGACCCTCACCACAGAACCTTGTGCATATTATGTATTAAATCCTTAGTTTCAGATACTTTAAGGGATAACACTAATGTAAGATATTTATATAACAAAGGAACGATAAAATAAATAATGAGCTTAGCCATGTGGATTGCATCAATGTTTTATCAGATAATGACCTTGAAACAGCGGTATGAAAATTCTATGAAATTTTATACAATATTCGTGACCAATACATACCAATAAAAAATCATAAAACTAATAATTACCCCCCATGGTACACATTACCTCTTATCAAAATGATCAGGGAGAAATCTAAATAAGTATCACCGTAAATTCAAAATTTATAAAAACCTGTTGGACTATGAATCATTTTCTATCTTAAGAACGCGAATAACAATAATGTTTTGCAAATTTTGTTGATAGAACTGAGAACTCTATAAGTAATAACCCAAAAAGCTTTTGGTCATACGTTAAAAGTAAAAGGGGACCATGCTTTTCCTATGTATTATAATGATCTCAAAGCAGCAAAAGGTGAAGAAATAGCTAATATGTTTGTTCAAAATTTCAAGTCTACATATTATTGTGATTGCATTTCAGATACCAAACCCAATAAAATAAAAAAAATTGTTAAAATATTTAGATCATAAATCGAGAGGACCCGATCTTATCTCACCAATTTTTTTGACACAGTGTGCTGAAAACCTATCTCTACCAATTTCTCATCTATTTAAACGTTCTTTACATAAAGGTTTAGTTCCTAATTTATGGAAAGCAGCTTTTATTACACCAGTTCACAAAAAAGGCGATAAAGCAAATATCGATAGCCCAATATCCAAACTGTGTCTAGTTGCCAAAATATTTGAAAAACTAGTAGGTATATGAACAAGTTTACGTAGCTGTAAAACCGTACCTAGGTTTGGAACAACATGGTTTCTTAATAAATCGTTCAACAACATCAAATTTATTGCTGCTAATGAGTATATCACAGAAGGTATGGACCACAGAAAACAGGTTGATGTCATCCATACTGATACTGATGACAGTACTTAAAGGCTTTGACCGCATAGACCTCAGCATTCTCCTTGGTAAGTTGTGGGCGGTGGGTATACAGTATACACAGCGACCTATTTCGTTGGTTCAAATCGTATATCGAAAATCGATCGCAGGCTGTTGTTTTACAAGGTTTTGCATCGAGGTGGATTAATATAACGTCAGGAGTACCGCAAGGATCCATGCTCGGACCGTTACTGTTTATTGTATGTGTGAACGATATTCAAACTTACTTCCTACATTCTAAAATATTATTATACGCGGACGATTTGAAAATCTTAAAATCTGATCAAGACTCGTCTGACCTACAAGATGACTGAAATAGATTTGAAACATATTGTCAAATTAATAAACTTGATCTTAACGTATCCAAATTTTTTCCATGACATACTCAAGAAGAAATAAGAAAATTATACACGCTTATGAACTTAAAAAATCTGTATTAAAATATGTCAACGTAATCAAAGATCTTGGTGTGTTACATGATAGCAAACTTCTATTTGATACTCATATTGATAGCATTGTGCGCAAAGCTTATAAAATGTTAGGATTTATCTTAAGGACATCAACAAACTTCACCCAAGTGAAGACACTTAAATCTCTGTACTTTGCCTATGTTAGATGCTGACTATCTAACAAGATGTAACCATTTCCACATTCTTCCTCCCTCAGTTAGGCGTGAGATAGCAGATGTTACATAATTAATAAATTTAGCTACAGGTAAAGCTGTCCTGAACCACTATGTAAGGTTTGTCTCCCTGTGTATAATAGGACGCTAAAAAATATGCACCTATTGTACACAGCTAAAGTTAACACTAATTACAGAAGGTACAGCTTTATGGTTAGGGCGGCGAGTAAGTTTAACAGTCTAACTTGTGATATAGACATATTCGCCTCAAGTGTGTTGTCGGCAAGGAGAGCTGTGACATCTGAGGTCCTCAGTGAAATAAATGGTGAATCATAAGTTTTTATAAGTGCATACGTTATACTAAACTGTTAAGTGTTACTTAACCAATTTTTACATAGTTTACTACTTTCTTTGATATATATTTGTATGGTTGTATAGGTGCGCGAGAGGCGAGCACCATGTAATTAGTTTCTAGGATAGGCAGTAGGAAGACAAAGGAAACTTCTTCACGGAAACTTCTTAAGTATATATAATTATTACAACGTACACAGAAGAAACACAGTTAATAAATGATAAGAGTTGTAGCACAACAAGAGAAGAGAAAACGTTAAGACAAGAATAAATTAATTTTAAGTCACACATAGCGGTAAAATCACCGACGCGGTGGAAAAAAAGGAGTGGTATTATTGTTCGCCACAGTTGAATAAAATCATTTTATTGTTTTTTTAAAAATAAAATATGTTTATTAAGGAACATAAGATACATGACGTATCACTTATTACACGTCATTAAATTTGAATTTGTAGGCATCCCTACTCATCGTCAAAAACGACAGAGGGTGTAGGCCGAGAGAAAAAGCCGGCGTAAAAAACTCTCGGTACTCTTTTAAAATTACCGATTACCGATCCAGTTAATATTATTAGTACTTAACTATTTGTAAAGATTAATTTAATTGCGTAAAAGAACATTGTATTTAGTAAGTAAATTAGTAATGAGCTGTAAAGCTTTCTCAATAAATAAAATAAAAATATTTATTCGGGAAGAAGGATATATTATGCCATTTCTACCTAAAACAAAGTAACTACTAAAATTAAGTAATGTATTTTAATTGTCTTTAGTTCTACGTACCTACTTTTTACTCAAAATTATAACAATTATATCTTTGAAAGTATTTATTTCCGCAATATAATACATTACAGCGAGAGTACTAATTGAAATCCTTTTTCGGCAAATTTGTGTTATGTAAAGTTGAATAACGCCTTTTATTTAAATTTTTTTATTTTATATATATAAAGCCGACTCCAGACTCTAACAAGGTGCCTCGTCACGACTATTGGCGACTCGCCAAAAAGTCAATGCATATTGCACGAGTGGTAGCCATCCAAATTCCAAACTCGATTAATACGTTGCTTGCTATCATAGTCGTATTTTTGAAAAATCCAATAAATAAGTTTTTCAAGTATAGCAGCACTTTTTCCCCCTACTAGAAGTATGGCAAATATAATAACGGTCACATTTTATTAAATTCTTCCCAAAAGTCCAAATGCAATACTGGTACAAATCGTTAGCCAAAAAAAAGCCGATTTTACAGCGGTATGGCGGCCATTTGGAACGGTCCGAAAAGTATGGCATGGTGATTTTCGTAAATAGCTGCACGACGAAGATTAACTGTGCAAAAATTAGCCTGGTATAAATGGTTGAATTTTTTGAAGTAAAACTTCTTTAAACGCGACTAGAGAGTAACTCAGACGGAAGTAACGCTTAAACGTAGTTTCCGCTATTTAAAATAATACGATAGCGCGTTTTATAAGTCCGTCAGCGCCATCTAGTGGTTGTACTGATTTAAGTCACTTTCTTGGTTTAGGATAGCATTCATTCGTTTTATTTGGTACAGATTCTTGTAATTATGTTATTATTAGTATATATTTAAATTTTAAATTTATATTTAAAATGAAAATCCATACTAATAACATGTAACCAAATTAAAATTCCACTAAAGAGGGAAGGTTCCCATCCTAGCTTGCTTTCCTTTTGTTATACAAAGTAGTTTTTTCGCTTTATTTCGTATTTTACCATTTTGGAAGAATTAAAATAATACCAAATTATTGCCTTAAAAATCGGTTCTATCTATATATATAAAAATGAAACCCGTTTTCCGTTGTCACGACATAACATGATAACGGCTTGACCGATTTGTCTGATTTTTTTTTGTTGTGTTTGTAATTGTCAGGAGAAGGTTCTTATAAAAGAAAAAAAGAAAAAAAATGCGCGGAAAATGAGAAAATTTAAGAATACTTAACCACCATACAATTCGAACTTTTTGATGTAACCTTATGGCGTTTGACATAAAATTGACAGAATGCGTGCTGCAAATATCGTCAAAGAGGATGTAAGAAAAATGAATATCGTTTAAAATAAATGATTCTATCGGAGTTAATAAATAAAGCATTTGAATAATTAACTCTTTGTTTCTGAAATATTTTTTTAATTATTATACCAATTTGAAATCAATATTCATAGTTAAGACAGGACAACGTCTGTCGGGTCCGCTAGTTTTATATAAAAATAACCAAGTTGTATAAGAGAATAGAAAAAATTCAACAGTTTTAAAAAAATGTTTAAAATTACAAACTTTTCTGAAAATCTCTAAATATACTTATTGATTTATTACTTTTAAAATAAGTAAATAAATACTAAATTTTCTGACGATTGCGACATTCTATAATCTAACCTTCGTATTTGAATAATCTTTGTAAACCACATGAATAATAAATATAATTAAATTATAATATGATACTTATTATTTAAGTTAATATTTAATAATTTCAGTGATAATTGCCGTCAACGCCAAAGAAGGGTTACTTCGATCGCGCGTAAAGGTTACACGCACACACTTTGTAAATCAACGCATTCGCGTCGGTAAGGCGGGCTGTAACTAGGATGTGAAAAATATTCGATTATTAAAAAAATCTACAAAAATCGTTTTTTTAAAAGAGAAAAACGATTAATGTACGCGATTTTTATATTTAAAATAATCGATTATTTTTGTAATTGATAATCAATCATAGTCGATTTTTCATCTGCCCGACATTATGTCTGGTCTTTTATAACCCGGACCCGAACTATTAGGAATATTCGGTATAAATCGATGTTTACAATGTGATACATTGAATAGATCCGATGCTTTGAAGATGTATTGATATACTCAATGCATTGATGTTATTTTTATAAAACATATAAAGGATGATAAAACCAGTTAATTTTACAAAAACTCAAGTTTGAATTGAAATATAATTTAAAAGTAAAATAAATTTATTTAGCAGCACAAGGTTACATACAATAAAAAAGACAACATACTGCAATGTGCTACTGAAAAGGCACTCATCTATCAAATTTCACCAAAATCTATCAAAACGAGATTAGGTTGAATTCGATTTTGATTATTCGGAAAACTTTAATTTGTGTTTATAATTTCTATTGTTTATGAATAAAACTATGATAAATAAAATATTTAAGGTGTTTATTTTGAAATGAATTCAAAAATTAGGAAAAATTCGAATTATAAAAAAAACGATTATGTATTTATCGATTTTTCATGCTAAGAAAACAATCGCTTAATAAAAAATCTATTTTTTTATGCAGAATGTCACTTCCCTATGTCCAACTATTTTGTGTCACTAATCACTACCTCCCTGCCTATATCTTTACCTCTACTAAATCTGTGGACCTATCAAAGAACTCATAACATAACATAGTCAAAACAAAACATAGTCATAGTTCATAAAATTGGACCTGTTTTTCGTAAACTCTGAAATCGTATAATAATACTATATTCAAGATTGAACAACTATTTAATTTGTCTTCATAATATTATTCTCCAATGTTCGGTAAGTGGTGAATCATTTTATACAAAGTCGGTTTACCTACTATATATATAAAAGTGCGCCCGTCATAACATCATTTCCACTTGTAGTTTGTAGTCGGTTCTCAGTGAAAGGTTGTTGTGTTTACTACGTATTCGCTGTTAAGAGCTTGTTTATTCCGTTTTTATCAGAAACTAAAGGTGGGTTTCCTTATTATTATACGGTTAAATCACTACAGCAGATGCCAATTTAAATTGAATTGCATGTAGTGTTCATATTTTAGTTTTCTGTCAATCAATTTTAATTAGCAAAACAAAATGGATTCTAGCTCAAATTGCTGCATCACTCTCTTATGTGAAATTATTACAAAATTAAATAATATACTGATGATACCTGAATGTAAATAATAGTTGTAAGAATATTCTTTTAGCTTCAAGAGCAACAATGGAGGTACAATTTAAAGTCTATACATTTTGGAATGAGAATGATAAGCCAGAAGTGAGAAGATTTGGGATAGGCAAAAGTGTTGTTACTAGCTTTCAGTATTTGAATGCTAAGCTTCAAGATATTTTTCCTAAATTGAAAGGAAAAACATTCTCCGTGCTTTGGAAAGGTATGTTTCGTAATTAAAAAAAAATTAGAGCCTTCATATGGTACAATTCTTTTGTGTTCCTATTGAAATATTAAGATGATGCAATAATAACAAATATATTAAATGCAATGTTTCATTGCATTTAATATATTGGCCTTGAGAGTTCGTTGCTTCCACACAGAGTGGATTCACATTCCTTTTTATCATTATTACTAAAGTTATGAGTATATATAAAGAATTTGTTAAGTAAGATTAAATCTTTTAAGCTTTTTCTTTGATTAAGCTTTTTTTAGCCTTTTGCTTAATTTTTACTTAATTTAATAGATGAAGAAGGTGATGATGTAATGATTTCATCGGATAATGAAATAATGATTGCACTGATATCAATGCCGGATGATCTTAAAAAGCTCTATGTCTACTGCAAAGACCCTGAAGAACAGCATGATGAGTGTGATATTGTAATTACTTCAGTAGCTGATAATGGACAGAGTAAGTTTGTTTTATAGGCATGTAACACAGTAAAAAAAGCCTTCAGGCTTGTTGTTTTAATTTTCCACAACATTGCCAAATTTAGTTTAAAAAAAATATATAAGTACATTAAATAGGACAATTTTTAAATTATAACTATGGTTGTTCTTGAAAACCAGTAATTACCCTTAGTGAAATAAGTGAATAGAAACACTTAATTACTGTCGTGGCATAGTTAACATGCTTAACATATAAGCAAGGTTTGATTTCTATCAAAACAGTTTCTATTAATATAATGCTATAAGACTTTACAACAAT
This sequence comes from Pieris melete, assembly GCA_963693345.1. Taxonomy (NCBI): domain Eukaryota; kingdom Metazoa; phylum Arthropoda; class Insecta; order Lepidoptera; family Pieridae; genus Pieris; species Pieris melete. The sequence goes on along the minus strand of CAVNZK010000361.1, from coordinate 535,949 downwards.
GAATACTTAAAAAACCCCTTAATAGGCAGTAGCAATGTCATACACAGTGGTGTGGTGTGTGATGGTTGCGACTCTCCAGTAACTGGTTTTCGCTACAATTGCACTTACTGTGATGACTATGACCTGTGTTCCAAGTGTGAAGCAGCAGGAATGCATCCAGAACACTGTATGGTGCGAGTACCAGTACCTACTTTGCCTGTAAGTGCTTTTCACAAAATCAAATTATTTTAAATTCTACATTTCATAAATTTGGATGCTATTTAACAATAAAAATATTAATTTCGTTTATCATATCAAAATAACTTGCAAATACAACTATATATAAAAAACATGTCATATGATTTCATAATTTAATCGACTGTCCACTAATCATGTTCTGTACGCGTGACTAATAAAGATTAACGTTGCAGCGCCCCATGATCAAAGCTGCTGTAAAAAGGTCGCGTTATTTCTTAAAATCATTACGCACGGTTGAAGAGCAATGTAAGAAACAACGTCATGAGGGCGAAAAACAGCGTGAGCATACCCATGGTCATGGTCACGGTCATGGTCATGGTCATCGTCGCCAAGGGCGCGATGACCACCGCCGTAAACATATCAGCTGGCTTGATATCTTTGCCTCATCCTTAAATGAATTCTCGAACCCCGCCGGTGATATCCGTGTTGCGGCTCAAACCAATCCAGGTAACCAGGAAAATGTTGGGCAGAACGCAGCAAAATCCCAAGAAGCTACCTCTAGTGCTGCATCAGGCGAAAACCCAAAACCTCCCCAATGTCCCTTCACAACTGACAAAGCCTATATTGAAAATTTTATAAGGGATTACGTGTTGGGAATACCCAAGCCATCAACATCTAAGCCGGATGTAGAAATCGGGCAGGGTGATAGAAAGACAGAGAAAAATGAAAAGCCTGATGAGGCCATGTCAAAAGCAGCTGAAGATTCTACGTCCAAAGCAGCTGAAATCAACAAAGATGAATCTCCTGATAGAACTGATGGCTGGACTGTGATTAACAAAGGTAAGATGACGTAATATCAGTCTTTGACCCAATTTTTCAATCCTCAAAAAAATACCAAAATTTCTCAAACTCAACTCAAACTCAAAATATCTTTATTCAAGTGGGTAACCAAGTACACTTTTGAATCGTCAAGTTAAATTAATCGTAAATTTACATTTACTACCAGTTCGCAAGTCAAGGGCGTAGAGCGGGTAAGAAGAACTGGCAAGAAACTTTCCGACACTCTTTTTAATCGCCAGGTATTGTCATACAAATTCTTTGAACTGGAGCAATTCAATCCCAAGGATTAGGATCATTTAAGTAGTCCTCAAATTTATAAAAAGCTTTGTTGATTAGTTTCCGTTTAACGACGGCTTTGAATTTATTTAGTGATAATACTCTAATTTCGCTTGGGAGTTTGTTGTAAAAACGAATACAATTTCCATATAAGGAGTGGTTTATCTTTTGGAGCCTGGTTGGTCGTACACTCAAATTAGTTCTATTTCGCGTATTATACTGGTGAAAGTCACCATTTGTTTTAAAATCGTTTATATTTTTTGAAGTTATACTTCTTTAGGCGCGTTATGAAAATTTATGAGAGTGAAATTTTACGTTGCGCGCGTTACGTTCAGTATGGGCGCCGAGCGTGCGCGAGCGAGATGGGAATAAGACAAGTAAAAATAAATAGAATATGCGTGACGTATGACCATAATGACATTTGTAGTTACCTTTTAAACAAATAAAGGAGTTTTAATTATTTTTTCAAAGAAATTTAGCAATGCTTTTTCACAAAGACCTATTGTTACTTAGTTAAAAGGTTATGAAACATACCTAGTTATTAAATTAAATTAATAATATAATAAATAATAATTGTTATTAATATTAATTAATAATTGAATAATATACTAAATATTAAATATTGTTAAATTATTAACGCTAAATATCTATTATTAATTATTTAATATTTAAAAAAAATAAAGAAAGCCAAAGAAGTATAACTTCTTACGCGCGTACATAAGTACACGCACCATTTTTTTTGGACATACAACAAGGCTTCAAGAATATATTGACCAGATAGTGTCATAATATTTAATTCCTTAAACTTATTCCGTACCGACTCCCTCGGAGAAACACAACAAATACCTCGAACAGCCCGCTTCTGCAGCACAAACTCAGGTTAAGAGAACATGCAACCGCAACAAAATACCAAAATTTATTCGTGGGTATGGAAAACCAGTTTTACCTGTGTGATACGCAATGTTTGTTTTAATGTCGTGAATGACACAAAGCGTGTTGATTTAAACATTTCACTGATTAATTGAATAATGAAGCGAAATTAAGTCAAAAATCTCATTGCAGTCCAGACAGGTCAAAATAATCACAATTTTCTAGTTTTTGAAATTGTACTTTATCTATTCATCACAATCGTGTGCGACTTCCTTAAGGAATCGTAATTAATTACGATTCAAATTCCGTTGTGCTCTTTTTCTTAACCGTACTTAATTTTAATATGTACAAAACCACATACAATCAAGTATGCGTTTCTAAAGATTTTAAAACAGCTTTACCAATTTTATTATAGTTCTTCTTGGGATGGTATATTTTACATAGAGTTCCTTTTTTGATTATTTGTGCTATTTTCGAAAAGTCGAATCATCAGTTCAATATTTTATATATATATCTAGATGTGATGGAAACAGAGGCAAAGGGGACTGAACCAGAACGTCCCATTGGCTTTAACTTGCCTGAAGAGTTCCAAGAACGAGTGCGCATTAGCGAAGGGCAGAGTCTGTACCCGCCTCTTAACACTGCGACTGCTGGTAAGTAATTTAAAACAGGTTTCATATACATATTATCATACCCTCAGCAATATTCTGTGATTTGAGTTAGCAAAGCAAAGTTTGAGCATTTGTTGTAAAACATCTAAAAAACGACTGAAATATTTTTTTGGCAACTGTCCTAATATTTGTTTTATTTTTGCATTTCTTGTACTCTACCCTCTGTAGGTGTTTCTTTTTCATTGTTTCACATTGGGGTTGCCTGGAAGAAATCACTTGATAGCCAGTCGTTGTTTGCCTTATAACTTTTGTTAACTGCTTTTTTAGTTTTGTTATGTGTATGTTTTTAATAAGGTAATAAAGTATAAATAAATAAATTATAAAGATTTTTTTTTTATATGTTTGTGACGAAAAATGAATAAAAAATACTGTCCGATTTTAATATGTATAACCCATTCATTGTTATATATATTATGCCCAGACTATACAACTATATAATTAATGATGGCTAAATTAATTTACCAAATATAAAAAAAAATGTCTAGCTGTCGGGGACATCTAAAGTAGATTTTTGTGAAAGAGCTATTCGCAGTTAATGTTTAAAAACAATCAGTCTTGCTACTTGGTAGTCATGGTTTAGATTGCTGTATCTCTTCATTTTCACCATCATTGATTTTTAACATCTAGTGATGAATCCCAAAGAAGCTGCGATGGACCAAGCAGCAAAGCCCAGTGCTCCGGAAGAACCTGAAAAGGAAGCCGCAAAGCCTAAGGTTGCTGAATCGAAACCCAAGGATGCCAAGCCTGAGACTGCTCGTCATCCCAGTAAGCATGTTTCCATTAAAAACTTTTTGCAAATAACGTAAATCTAAGGAAATTTCTATCGTCGATTTCAGTTAATTTAATACAAATTTAATTGTCTAACCGTGTGTATACTTACAATAATTTAAATTAAATCGCGTGAAGTGAATTCTTGACTTTTTTTTAATATTTTTATGAGTTCTTGAAAAAAGAAAAAAGAAGTAAAAAAAAAAATGTTTTTTGGCTATTAAGATGATTTTTACACTTTTTTAAAATCACATCTTAAATCCTGATGATCTAAACGACGGAACTCAAATTTTTGTACGTACGCTGCCACGTCGCCAGAACGGTGCGGGCTTAAAAGTGGGAACGTATTCCTGAAAACGTTCGAAAACGGTCGAAAAAACACGTTGAAATAAATGCCTAGATGGATTCAAGCTGTGATTTATTACATTTGTAATTTTATTAACTTAAAAAAGTTAAAAATCTTTTTAGCTTTATTGCTAATCACTGCTTATTGTCCATCAGTTTTAAAGAATTCACTTGACGCGTATTAATTAACACGATTATAAGTATACAGACTACGACAGACAAATAAATAATTCTGAAATCGACCTTCAAATTAAAACTCGCGTCGAGATTTAAAAAAGCACACGCTTATTTTAAATTATAACATAAATTTATCGCAGTTTTTCAAATATCATGATTCGCCGAGTTTTATTTTTAGTTCTGAGTCATTGCTCCGATTACACATGCATTTTATGTGCGCTATAAATTTTTAAAAGCAATACACGAATATAGCGAAGATGCATTCTTGTTATTTTAACAAGGTCTAAATTTTTTAAAACTTGATTCATTTTAGTTGTTGTTCAGGAAATTGATTATATTATAGTAATAGTCCAGTAGCGCTACAACGCTATGTACCCATAGTGTATTTGACCTTAGATTGCATCCGTTGCTTTGATTAAATTTTTTCATAGACACTTGTCTATGAAAAAATGGCTCATCACCTACTTAGGTGATGAGCCCCTTGTCTGACACATGCCGTCGATTTAAGACATTATTTCTTTTCAATTTTTCCCTTTACTGTACAAGCGAGTGTTATATCAGCACATAGACAGAAAGTTTATTGGTGCACGGCCGGGGATCGAACCTACGACCTCCGAAACCTACGAACTTAGTCAACACTACTATTAAAAAAAAAAATATTATAAATGCACTTAAAATCATTTAAGCTAGGTGACTAATATTCACTACTCAGTTGTTTTATAAGGAAATATCTTTTTCAGTTGCCCACATTCAAGCAGCTCTGGAGCAGATGATGTCAATGGGTTTCACCAACGAAGCTGACTGGCTCACACAGCTCCTTGAGACCAAGGATGGCAACATTTCTGCAGTCCTTGACTTGCTTACCCCCACTAACCCTAAGAAGTAAATGCCACTTGGCATATAAACTTCATTATATTCTCAAAAAAATATTATATATGCTAATTCTATTCCTACAGTAATATATAAGTAGGGTGCTTCTTAATTGGACATAAATTTTTTTTCTTATGATGCGTGTGCTTTTACCCACGGAGTAGTGCTTAACTTATCTAAGAAATAAATAAAAAATATAGGTTCGTTTTTAAGGTGATAGAAGCGAATGGCGGTCTGACGCAGTAAATTTTTCAGAAAATTTAAAACTAAGAAGCACCCTAATAAGTATTACAAATTTAAATACATAAGTGGTCAGTATGGATTTTTTATGTCAAATTGATAATTATTTGTGATAAAGAAATATAATATGTTTTTATTTGAATGCAATTATTTAATCACAGAATGTAATGAGTGAAGCTCCAATCTAAAAGGTATTTTCTAACTTAGGTAATAATCAGCTGGTCTGTAAAATGAAAAAGCATAAATTTATTATTATTAAATTAATGTTACTGTCACTTATGTTTTAAATGTTCTTGTAGGTTCATTATATGGAACTTGCCTAATATATTGCTTTATATTCCTTTAGAATGGGATGTTTTTAATTTAATATTATTCTTTCAAAATTATTGTGATAAGTCATTGATTACAGGACTGTATTGTGATATTTGGTGGTGGAAATGTTAGAATAATTGATTTTCCCTCTATATAATCCAATAAAGGTATTTTGGTGGCCAATATTGTTTAATTTCACCCTAAACCCATTATTAATAACTATATGTTATTGTGCTTTAGGCTAAGTTCAGACGACCGCGGTTGGAGCATTCACATGACGGTATATGTACGCGCGGCAGTGTGGCTTCAACATTGATTGACAATGGACGTGGAGGAGGCAATTTGCTTATGGATTTTATATAGAAGACTGAGACGTCGCAGAAGACAAAGACGATACTGGGTGCATCCAATTTTAAGTGACAGACTTTCTTCCAGCCTGTTTGTCACTTTGTATCCCGACTTGAGGTTACATGAAGATAATTTTTTTAACTATTTCCGGATGGCAGTTGCATCCTTTGATTTTTTATACGATTCTATTGAAAATGATTTAAAATCCAGTGAAGATGCTATAAGATATTGCATATCACCAAATACTTAATACCATATCTTCGGTACTAATTTTGCATCGATCTATGTGTCTTTCCGTCTCAAGCCGCGCGGATCATCTGAACAGGTCGATACAGGTTTGCAAAACTTGTGCCGAGCGGAAGCGCGCGGTTCAAGATCTTGCGCGCGGGTCGTAGCCCGCCGCGAGTTGGCGCGCGGTAATGTAGACGATAATTACCGTTTATATTGATCTTGTACCGCGCGGTCATCTGAACTTAGCCTTATTTGAATACCGACGAAAATATTTAGTTTTTTTAAATGGCTATAGAAACTTTTTATTAATATATTTTTTGACAACTTTTAATTGTATAAGTACATACATATATTTATTGTGATAAGTTCACAATTTAGAGACGCCAATAAAAGAAGCGCGATGAGTAGCAGATGCAAGTGAATCTTGCATTGTTTTTAGTATAAAATTAAAATTTTCCAAATTCAGATAAAGCTTATGTGATTTAAAATTCATTAATTGTATTCATAATTTTTATTTTATTTTAAGAAACCATATGAATCTTTTTTATATGAACAAACATCTTCTTTTTCGCGCAATAAAGATCTTCCCAATGCACTATCTAGACATTTTGCAGCAATGCTGTAACAAAACAATTAAATGAAAAATACAATTTCTTTCTAGTTTGGGACGCTAATATATCATTTCAAGCTCTACTTTTGAAAACACATTTTAATTTAGTATGACTATACTTTAAAATTAGAAGGACCACCTAAATTATGAGATGTGGGCAAACATCATATTATACATAAAAGATACAAAAATTATTAAAAATATAAAATAATTAACTTACATTCCCTGACTAATAGCACTCTTCAATGTATCAGGAACAAGCCCCCCAACCCCGCTCATGCCAATAGTAGTGAATTTACACTCTACATTATCCATTTTTTCTGTAGTGTAATGAGCAGGGTTACCAGACACACCAATGACAACTGATACAATGCTACAAAATTCCTCCTCGGCTGATGGATCGACTACAAATTTATTTCCAATTTTACACAATGTAACCTAAAAAATAACTTTTTTTTAACCTAAAACCTAAAATTTCTTAAAACTTAATAAAATTTACAAATATACATTTTTTGTGCATGATGATGTAATAATTTTGTTATGTTCCTTGTTATTTAAGCTACTATAGTTTTATCTGAGTAGAAATTGGATAGATTTGCAATTACAATAGACAACTGATGTTATTTTATAATTTTAACATTAATTTTGCTTAATTTCAAGATATATTTATATATTTTTCATAATTATTATCTAGTGAGTCTCCAAACAACACACTATAGACATTATGAATTACCAATATGGCTAAGATTACAAAAGTTTGGTTATAAGATTATACAATTGTTAGTTAAATTTTAAAATTACCAACAATGGGGCAGTCCCGACAACCAAAGGCTTACTATCAAAAGGATCATCAGATAACTGTAAATCCACATCTCCACCATCCATTAATGCTGCTTTGACAAATGGTATTCTTGTAGTAAAAAGTGCAGCCTTCACTGCCAATGATACAGCATCACATAAATTTCCACCACATTCAAGTATCTGAAATATATTAAAAGTAAGTGATACTTTTTTTAAATAATTATTGTTATGTTTGTATATGTGATTTTGTTATAGAAAATGTAGCTAGACACCACTCTTTATTATTTAATAAGTGAGTTGGTGTAGGTTTCTGGTATGCAATGCTTCCAAACTCATTAAATATTTGATTATTATGAAATGGACTTTTATAAAACAAACTTGAAAAATTGTAAGCAGAGTGAAAAAGGCTTTCACATTAATCTAATCTATTAAAATGTACAATATAATATTAATTATTAAGAATTATAACGCTTTTATTCCTTTATGATGGCAATAATCGTAGTTCATATATATATAAATTACATGTCACATTGTTTGTCCGGCATGGACTCCTAAACTACAGAACCGATATCAATCAAATTTGCACACTGTGTGCAGTTTGATCTAACATAAAAGATAGGATAGCTTACATCTCCTTTTATAGCTGCAATATTATTTTATTGCAAATATTTGTTTATTATTTGATACAATTTTAACAGATGGCGCTGTGTTAAAAGTACCAACCTTTCACATAAGCTATCTACCTTTCACATAAGATCTCCTACCGTTTCCCTTGAATAGTTTACTACTATATAATATAAAAACAACCTTAGCCACAGCAAGGCTTGGCCGGTCTGCTAGCATATATATATTTTTTTTATTCAAACTTCGTTGCAATAAAAATAAAACAAACACATATAACACAATACATAAAAATTATAAGGGATGCAACAGGTGGCCTTATTGCTAATAAGCTATCTCTTCCAGGCACTATCACTATCCTATAATATAAATCAATTTAAAAAAAGTACTCACTAAAATATCTACATAGAGTTTCCAACATTGCTTTCCTTCAAAGATACACAACTGTTTGAGATTAAATGCTTGAGATGCGTGGTAGGCTCTTTGGAGTATATTGGATATACGGTTAGCTAATTGTTCTCCACCTCTTCCCTCAAACTCTGGAGTTGCATTGGCTGAGCTAAAATTTTGTTTTCTAGAATTATAATAGAAAAGGGCAACCAAATATTTGTATTTTGTAAACAGCTGTAAAATAAAGTTTTGCATGTATGGTACTTTTGTATTTAGTTATAATAAATATATAAAATATTTTTTTTATTCCAAAAATACTCGAAACTTGATATTATAAGTTGTGCTTACCAATCAACAAAAAATTCAATCTTTCCTAATCCTGGTGTTTCAGGTTTTGGAATATCTACTTCTGTTTTAACACCAACAAGAATATCAGTATTGGCCAATCGTAACCTCGCCGACCCACTTGCATGGCTCACAACATTTGTCTCCAACTCAATCGGCCTGTAGTCATAATTGGAGCGACCATCTGACCTGAAATCTTCCTAAGGGAACAAAATTAATGTATAATATTAGCAGTAAAACTTATCAAGCCGATAATTATTATGTATACGGTAGAAATTCTAACTAAAAAAAGCTTACCTCAATGCCATTGACAATATAAACTTTCTCAGTTCTACTTAAAAATAATCCTGCCATTATGTATTATATATTTTAAAGGTTAAAGTAAAAACATTTTTCACAAAAATTCCATGTGTATTTGTTTACCTATTGTTTACTTTCTTCTGTTACCTGTGGTTTATTCCACAGATTCATAATGCAATGTAGACTGTAGACTACAGAAGACCATTAGTTTTAAATTATTTCGAAATTCTAATTCAAGCGACATGATTCAAAAACTAAGAAACCCGCTATCACAGGCACATGATATTTTTCTATAATATTATACTAATGTGTATTAAACTATTTAATGTTATTTTAGATGATTAGGTTGGTAGTCATATTATTTTGGCTATGTTCAACACTTTAAAAATTGCATAAATGTAGATATTATTAAAAGTATGGCTTTCTAAAATATTAACGGTAGTATAAGTAGCGGCACGAAACTCTAGCGCTGACCGTTATTGCGCAGAAGTAAAAAATAAGGTACCTGAGGGGGGCTAGCGGAATGAAGAGTGTCGATTGGCTCTCCAGTCGCATTTTGTCCCCCGCGAGACAGTACACATGCGCAGCAATCCCCTCCACGTATCGGCCAGCGCTAGACTTACGTGCCGCTGGTTATACTAACCGTAAAATTCTAGCTTTTAATTATTTAATGTGCTAATTGTTTAATTCAATTTTGTTTTAATGTACGTAGGTACAATTATTATACGAAGGTTAAACGATAAAGTTTTTTTCGATAATGAAACGTAAATTTAAAACAAAGTTAATCAAACTAACATGTAATTTTCTTGTATGTGGCTGATTGCCCACGATTGTAAAGGATAAGCAATAACTCAAAAATTGATGATTCCAAATAAATATTTAGGTTTAAGTGAAGTTACCGAAATTGTACAACGAACGATATTTCGATTTTCCTGCCAATCAGCTATATTATTTAAATGAACCAATTTGCAGTAATGTCAAGGTTAATTCTGCGGCTTTGGTCTGATCCCGATTCATTGTTAACTATAAGGGGGATCTCGCAACATCCTCTTTTAAATTGCGAGTTATCGTAATTTTTTCATTGTAACAAATTGAATTTGTACGAACTTACTAGCCATTTGACGTCTAGAATCTGAACGAATATATTATTGATATCCGAAAATGGAAGTAGAATATGTATCTGATATGGTTACAAGAATGCAAAAGTTTTCGTGGGTAGACTACGTAGTTTTTGTGTTTATGTTAGCCATAAGTGCGTTTGTCGGTGTGTATTGGGGGTTTATGAAAAAACAGACGACGCAAAACGATTACCTACTCGGAGGACGGAACATGAAAATATTGCCTGTTTCTATGTCTCTTGTAGCCAGGTAAATATAATATTTTGGTTTAGTTAATAAAGCTTTTTGTTTACATGCGAAGTAATTGCGAAAAGTTTGAAGGCTCTATCAAAATCCTTCCGCGGGTTAATAGAGAGGCAACAATCAAAATAACAAAAAGTAGTAACAGACATTGTGTCGGACCTACCTACCTGTGTGTGTGTGTGTACCTACTACAAACTATACGTACTATAATACAGAATTAATATCATTTGACTTCTTTGTAATAACGTTTCTTTATAAAGAGACAATTTTATTTCGCTTGTTGTGATGCCTCGATGATATTAACAGTTTATTTTGTCGTTGAACTTTCTATATTGGCAATTTGTAGTGCTGTTTTAGGTATTAATAACTGAAACATTTTTTTCAGTTTCATATCTGGGATAACTTTGTTAGGATCTCCAACAGAAGTCTACATGTATGGAACTCAGTATTCATACATTATTATCGGCATATTCCTTATGTCAGTTTTCATGACACAAATATACTTACCAGTATTTCACGAGCTCAAGATGACGTCAAACTACGAGGTTTGTGTTTGTTTCCTTAAGATACGGTTTAGTTTTTTTTAATTGTAACAATTCTGTCTTATTTTCAGTACTTGTCTTTACGATTTGACAACAAAGTTAGATTGTTTGGTTCGGTGCTTTTTGTGTTTGCCATGGTGAGTTGAAATCTATTGAATTTTTTGTCTATGATCCGGAATAAGATATACCCTCAACTGTTATTCGATAATAACAATTTATAAATAGAAATATTAATTATAAAATTGTATCCCAGGTAGAGTTTAAAATTAGAACACAATATATTTTATCTTAGAAAAAATTACAATGCCACAGTAAAAAAACTTGACGTACCAGTTAGCAAGTTGACGGTATTCCTCAGTCTGCTCACATGATCATCCGTTCTTGCCACAGGGCTGTTCCCATTGGAATATTAATGTTATGGGATAGTGGAAATGCACTCTAGCTGCGCATACAATTGTCCACATATTATCTCTTAAATAATAAATTAAACAATAAATTTAAAAAAAATGCCTTTGTAGCCGAATCAGATTTATAAAATCTTTATTATTAATAATAGATGAGGGTATTTATTTCTTTATCTGGAAGTATTTCAGTCAAAGTGTGTTCTTATTTTCATATGCCTGGTTAGATTGGTTGGTTACCAATAGTAATATATGTACCAGCTTTGGCATTTAATCAAGGTGAGTAAAATTTGTATTTGGAATTTATAAAACATAGGGTTTTTATAATGTAAAGTCTCTTTTCAGTGACCGGAGTAAATATACACGTCATAACACCTATTGTGTGCTTAGTTTGCATTTTTTATACGAGCGCTGTAAGTATTTTCAAATCAATTTGACATCTTATTCATAAATCACTTCAATTAGGCAAAGCATGACACATTACTATTAGTTTCTAATTTAAATGAGAGTAACGAACATTCAATAGCTACCTATTTAATACGTTTCTGAATAAGGGTCTTTTTTCTCTCCTTATTGTAATTGTGGAGGAAGGAAGGTTCTTTCTCCAACCTAGAGGAGGAGTCCTTTACTGAGGAGAAAGTAAGTCCGGGCAAGTACGTCATCAGCCTTCTGTGCCTGACGCACGCCGTAGACTTTTTGGGTCTAAGATAAGCCGAACTCCTCACGATGTTTTTCTTCACCGTTCGAGCGAATGTTAAATGCGCACATAGAAAAAAAGTTCATTGGTGCACAGCTGGGGATCGAACCTACCAAAGGGATGAGAGTCGCATGCTGAAGCCACTAGGCGAATGCTCCCAATATATTACTTATCGTGGTTAATTTTCGAAGTAAGTTCCCCGCAGTAAAGAATAGTATTAAAACTTAATCATTTTGTTTCTTATACATAAAAAATATGTTTATTTATAAATTTTTAGGGTGGTCTTCAGGCGGTAGTATGGACCGATGTCATACAAATAACAGTGATGTTAGGAGCTATGGCTCTCGTAGCTATTAAAGGCACGTTGGATGTCGGAGGATTTGGAGTCGTATGGCAGCGAAATATGGAAAGTGGAAGAATCGAAGCACCTAAGTATACACATATTTATGTAGTTTAAATGTTTGGTATTGTTGAATAAGATATGTATATTGTATATCAAATAAAATCAAATCAGACATCGGCGTCTTAGCATCGGACATGCGCATTTATGGGAAATTCAGTAGATTGAGGTTTTTTTTTTTTATAATGATACCTTTTCTACTCCCCTGCCCAATGGCAGGGGACAGGGACTTTTTCACATCACACGTCTCGCGAAATACGCCCCGGCTACATCTGTAATATATTTGTTTACAATATTCATGGGCGAGCCGGGACGCAATTCCTCGCGAGACCCGTTCTTGGAGTTTTGTTTGCCGCCTTTATATATTTAACAATTTTCTCGCAGAACCGTTCCAGGCACGATCTGTCTGATTGAGGTTTTAATTGTGTTAGTTTTATATGTTCATTTTGTTAATTACCAAAAATATTTATTTATATATTTCTTAACAATTATTCTTATTTTAATGTTTTTTTTCTACTAAGTATTATTATTATTACATTATTTTTCTTGCTTTGCGACTGAGGCGTAAACTAGCTGCTGTGGTCTCTGGCAAAATGACCAGGGCTGTGGACCAGTCTGCTCCTCAGCATAATGCTGAACCAGTGCCAATTACAACCACGGCAGACACGCACTTAAAACGTGCCTTGATCTTTAAAAGATTGTTTTTTTGATTATTGTTATTTTGTGTGTATGTGTTTCGTTAGTAATAAATGTTATGTCTATGTTTTAAAGTTTAATATGCAAATATAATCATCATAGCTTATCTATTTACACAATGTTTGAGATTCTTGATTTCTTTGATAGTATCAAAGTAGTATATAGAAATCAATATAACAAATAGAGTGACGTGAGAATTATTTTAGCTGGGATTTTAATCCTACCACCCGACATACAATATGGAACCTAGTCATCGGGGGCGTGATTTACTGGCTACAAGCCAACTCAGTCAACCAAACCATGGTTCAACGGTATCTCGCATTACCCACATTGCGAGCTGCCAAATGGTAAGAATTTTTATAATCATCATAATTGAGAAGCTATTGAGCATCAAAACATTATTTCGAAAAATAGATTTTTGTGTTTTTGTTGAAAGATTTACATAGAAATATTAGAAACAAACTAACTTTCCTTTAGCGTGACAAACGCTTCGTAGAACTGCAGTGTCATCCAGAGTTTATTGCGTCTTTCTCTCTAAGGAATAGCTATAACGATCCCGACGTTTTTGTAGTCGAAGTCGGATATTGAGAAATTTACCTCAATTTCCGTGAAAACTCAGTTTTAGACTGTCAAAGGATTATTTTCGATATCTCTAATGGTAGTTACAGGGTAACGGCCTTGTCTGGTTTACAAATGTCAGCAAAGAAAATAAAAAAGCACTTCAAATGTTTTGTTTTATATATTGCAGCTAACTTAAAATCATTGCAGGTCAGTGTGTCTGTTTTGTATTGGAATATCAATCCTATACTGCTTTTGTTTATATTGTGGACTATTGATTTACGCGAGATTTTACAATTGTGACCCTCTTCAAACTAAGGTTAGTAACATAACATTTACAATCTCTATAATTCGAACCTAGTGTCTTAATCCTTAGTAAGTCGAAAAATTACCCGAAATAAAAGCAATAAAATCCAAAGTAAATTTTCGGGTTTGGGGCTTCTAATCTATTGTTTTTGTCTTGTACACTAATGAATGAATACATTTATTGCTTACAATCGAAAAATACACTTTGAATTCGCGCCTCTTTAAGTCGAAAAGTTCTTGTTAAGTCGAAAACTCGTTAACTCCTTTTTTACATTTCCCTTGACATTCAAGTTATAGATATGCCACTGCATTAAGAAATTAATTTACACTTTATTCTTTCAAAGCTATTTTCTTATTCAACAATTTATTACTTCTACCAAATAAAAATAAAATTTAAATTATATCCCTCTATTTAATTTAGTGATTTATCTGAAATTTTCAGCTGGCGAAGGCAAAAGACCAGCTACTACCACTGTTGGTGATGGATGTTCTTGGTGACTTACCGGGCCTACCGGGTGTCTTCCTTGCTGGTATATTTAGCGCAGCATTAAGGTTTTTACATGCCGATATAAAATATAATGTTTTATAGATTTAAAAATATAAATAAATAATAAAGGATCAAGCGATCATTCAATCTATGAGCGATATTCGATAGAAGCCATCAATTGTTTTTAAATTAAAACCAATATTTTGATTAAAATTTTATATAAGTTCCCGTAATATCTATTAAGATATATATTTAAATAGCGTTTATAAATTAACCTTATTTATTTGTTCTAAAATATTACTATTAATATATGTTTATGTACCTAATTATATCCGAACTACTATTATACCTGGAGTTATATTTGTTACGGCATACGAAAGTATTTCCAACGTAAAGCCTCGAAACCGAAGCCTACTTGTATTAATTTAATACTAAAGTTTGTTTATTTGTTTCAATCATTTATGTCAGAAAATATATAATATAAAGTCCATTAACAAGAAAGGTTATGAAATAAATGCGAGTAATTAACCCACTATAATATTCTACAATGTCTATAGTTCTCTTTCTACGAGTCTTAACTCGATTTCCGCGGTGGTGCTTGAAGATTTTTATAAACCGTTCTACAAGAGACAGCTAACAGATACACAGACAAACTGGTTGTTACGAGGTGTAGTTGTTTTCACTGGAGTGCTATGTTTAGGTAAGTTACTTTATACATAAGAATATTTAAAAAAAAACCAATTATTAAATGACACTCTTTTAACGAGTATAACGTCGAATTTATTACTCTCGTTTTTAGATTTACGTGTGTTAAATTTATTTTAAGTGTGTTCCTTATTTTTTTATTAATTCTTGTTTTATGTCTGAGAATTTAAGAAAGTATATTATAAATATTTTTAATTTATTAATTGAACAATATTTAATTTATCGGCTCGGCTCCAGCCACTAATCACTCCCCAAATGTTAGCTAGATTTTATACTACAACCCTCCCTTACAAGCCTACAGGTCCTTTAGAAAAATAAACTTATTGAAGTTATCAATTACATACATACACAAGAAGGTTGTACTGTAAATTCTAAACGTACTTGATTTCAGCTTTAACCTTTATCGTTGAGAAGCTCGGTACAATCCTTCAATTAACAATGACGTTGGAAGCGATTACGATGGGTCCACAACTTGGAGTGTTCACTATGGGGATATTGATGCCGTGGGTTGATGGATTGGTAAATACTAAATAGAAGTCTGTAATTGTTTATGGACGTATTGATATTTTTTTTGCGCCTGATATATAAGTATGTTCAACCGGTGTATACGTGCTATAATATAATAAACTAGCTGGCCTGGCGAACATCGTACCGCCTAACAGTCTATTCTTTATTTTTTTTTAAATACTTATTCCACCACCGGTCTAGCTAGTAAGATAAAAAAAGAAAGTTGATAAGACAACAAATACATTATGTCAAAAATAAAAATTTACCTTCCCGGAACCCCTCCACTAACACTTGAACTCTATGATATGGTATTAAAGTTCAAATTGACTTTTAAGTATTATTACGAATATTTTGTATGGGAATATAGAAAAAATGTAGTTTTTAGACTTTTTCACTCATTTTTTTTAATTTTTCTCTCCGTAAGAACCATCCTCGTACTTCAAGGAATATTATTAAAACAAATCAGACAAATCGGTCAAGCCGTTTTCATGTTATGTCGTGACAACGGAAAACGGGTTTCATTTTTATATATATATATAGATAAATATGAGTACTTATTATTTTTATAAGTCTATAAAAGGAACATTGCTTTGTGAAAATACTGCAGTAAGACTGAATAAAATTCCATGAATAAGGAACAATGTTTATAGATTATTTTTTTCTTCTGATTTGCATTCAGACTATTTAACGGCGTTCTTCTTTTAAGGGTGCTTTAATAGGAGGCCTCAGCGGATTAGTAGTAATGGCATGGTGGTGTTTATCAGCTCAATTAGCCATCGCTAATGGTCATATAACCCGCTCACACAAACCTCTTAGTGTTGATGGCTGCCTTTATAATTACACTTTGTACGCTAACAATGTGCACGTTACGGAAAGGTAAGCTTTATAAACTCAGGTTTGAAATACTTCTAAGAGTACAACACCACTAAGTAAAATTATTTAAAACAATTATACTTAAGTTATAACCACTACTTTACGAAACTTAGAAAGGAATTATTGTTCCCATACTCCTCCGAAACGGCTCGACCGATTCTTATGAATTATGCATATGCAGTAAGTCTGAGAACAGGCTACTATCAATAATTTTATTTTTATTTTTTAGACAACATTATTTTTGTTTTTTATTTTTTTATGCATACATCATACAAACATACATACAACCCTTAACTTTCACCCCTCTACGATCAACCTCTATTTTTTATTATAGTAGATAGTTATTTTTATACAACTAAAAAAATGTTTCCTAGAAATAATATACATGGCAAGTAAACGTTTTCCGGGTCAGCTAGTTTTAATATAATAACTGATTTTTTTTTCAGTGTGCAAGTTAATCCAGTGCTTCATGTATCATACATGTGGTATACACTAGCGGGATGCTTAATTACTATGTGTGTGGGTATGGCCGTAGCGGGGGTAAACAAAGCCTTAGGTAAAGCATATGTGCCTCCCGCACCAAAGTTACTTGCGCCGCAGATAAGGGGGTTCTTCAGGGAGCCACCTCATCCAAAGGAGGAGCCTTTTATAAACGCATATGATAGCCAAAAGGTAAGAAGGTTTCGTTCATATATCAAAGTCATGAAGTAATGATATTGACAAACCTATACTTGGAGGTTAGAGGTTGAGGAAGGGTTATTATTATAGAGTAGGTTTTTGTGTTAGAAAAAAAAACACCTATTCTAAGATCAAGATAAAGTGACCTGAAAACGTTAGAACAGCCTTTTTAGAGATGACATTTCATTTGTACATCTACTTATATGATTTCAGGAAAATACACAAAACTCAACTTCAATAAGCATGAAGCCAATAAAGGAGATTGAAGAAATGAGCTCAAACTTAACGTTAACTTAGTTGCGTAGGACTTAAGTTTAATAAATTTTTCAATATATTGCTATTTTTATTTCAAGATACATACAGTCTATAAATAAATTGAACTAACAAACGAAATAGGAAGTTGCTAATCAAGGGACCACCTTAGCTTATGTAGGATGTGTCGGTCGACTCAATTGACTACGATTGAGTGTGTAGGATTATAAATAAGTCGTGTTTCTTTATAGTATTAATCAAAATGGAAAAACTTCAAGTTTCGAATTTCAAGGCCTCCTTACAACACTTTTCATGGATAGATTATTGGGTGTTTGTTCTATTATTGAGTGTTTGTGGTGGTATAGGAATTTATTTTGGGTTTATACAGAAACAAAGTACGCCTCAGGAGTACTTGATGGGTGGAAGGAAAATGAAATTACTACCGGTGTGCTTTTCACTAGTTGCGAGGTAAGTTAGGCCATGAAAAAATATTTTAATTTCGATTTGTATTAATTTTTACCTAACAAAACAAGAATAATGTTGACTTAATAAGTTTATGTATGATAATATATGTTAGCTATTAATATTAGTTTCCTTTGGGTGGGAAAACCAAAAATTTAACTAAACTAAAGGGTTTTTCAACAAGAACTTTGTTTTCTAAAACAAAATAAAACAAAGAATTTAGAGGAAAATGTATAAAATTTTTATTGTATTACAAAGAGAAAAGTTTGGCAATTATGAATGAAAAATGATATCTGGCAAATGTCCACCACGACCACGCTGACAGATGTTGATTCTTTCATCAAAATTTTTAATCACTTTTTGGCAAAATGGAGGGTCTATTTCGTTAATGACATCACGGATTTTGAGTTTTAAGGCTGCAATCGATTCGATTGGCTCCGTATAGACTCTGTCTTTAACATAGCCCCACAAAAAATAATCCAGTGGTGTTAAATCACACGATCTGGCTGGCCACTTAACAGCTGAATTTCGCGAAATTATGCGCTCGGGAAATTTGGTTTGCAATAAATTGATCGTTTCATTGGCTGTGTGACATGTGGCACCGTCCTGTTGAAACCACATTTCAGTGATATCCATGTCATCAATAATAGGCCAAAATTTAGTGGTTAACATCTCGCGATACCGTGATCCATTGACTGTTACCGCATTTCCAGCCTCATCTTCGAAAAAAAACGGCCCAATCACGCCTCCAGACCACATAGTGCACCACACAGTAACACGTTGAGTATGCAAAGCCTTCTCAATAATTGCTTTAGGATTTTCAGAAGCCCAAATGCGACAATTTTGCTTGTTGACGTACCCTGACAAATGAAAATGGGCTTCGTCTGAAAAAATGATTTTTTCAGAAAAACCAGCAGGTTGTTCCTGAATGAACTGAGCGAATCTGCGGCGATTTGAATGGTCGATCAGCTTTAATTCCTGCACCAGTTGAATCTTGTAAGGCTTCAAAGCCAAATCCTTTCGCAAAATTCGCCATGTTGTGCTTTTGGATAACCCCAATTGTTGAGAACGTCGTGAAATTGACAAATTTTGATCTTCTTCAACACTGTGGCTCACGGCGGCGATGTTTTCTGTTGAACGACCCGGTCGAACACGTGTTGGTGTTGGCACATTTTGTACCGAGCCTGTCGACTCAAATTTCGCGACCAAATTCTTAACAGCGGTCTCAGAAGGACGATTATGCTGGCCGAAAATATCACGAATTTTACGAAATGTAACTTTAACAGAACCACCATTTTTATAGTGGATTTGAATTATTTTAATGCGATTTTCGAGCGAAATTGAATTCATTGTAATAATTGCCAAAGCACCTGCTACGAATACCGCCAAAAACTAAATGTCAAAACTATCACGTTCTCGGTGTTGCCACAATTGAAAAACAAACTTCTTGTTGAAATACCCTTTACAACATAATTAATAGCAATTTCAAAATTTTTATCGTTGTCAAGCCAATTCTAGCATTATTTTAGTTTTATTTCAGGAATATCGCTTTTAGGCATACCAACAGAGCTATATGTTTTCGGAACGTCATATTTTTTCACAATTATTGGAACACTGATGATGTCTATTATCATAAGTAATACATTTCTCCCGGTTTTGTTTGATTTGAAGTTAACGTCTGCTTATGAGGTAATTTTACTATAAGATTTGCAGATATGGATGAAATTGCGTCTCGAAATTCGTGAATAGAAATAAATATATTTGATACTCGTGGTAAGAAAGCTGAAAGAAGTTACATAAGTATGTATTAATTTACAATTTCCTGAGACATTATTTATTTCTTTAAGAAGTTATTATGTAGAGATGCCGTTACTACTATATTTATTACGCTATGTATTTATCTAGACCATTTTATTTTGCAGTACCTACAACTGCGTTTTGATAAAAGGATCAGAGTATTTGGATCAATTTTATTTACAACGTATTTGGTAATCCGGTTAAATTATACTTTTGAATTTTAATACAATCTTCCAGCCATTTTATGAAAAGTTTATTTTAGTTGGCGTGGCTGCCTATTGTAATTTACGTACCGGCATTGGCTTTTAATCAAGGTAAATTATATATTCTATCATACTTATGAACAAATACATAAGATCAACCCTTTATCTTAATTAAAAAAAAAACAACAATTTTCCCTAACACACTCCACTAGACGCAAAGTCAAAAATGAACATCATCAAGGAGGTTTAATTAGTTGTACATATTCTGAGTTTAACTTATAGTCCAGTCAGTCAAGACAATTAATTCATTATAATTCCAAAAGTTTTCAAATTTTGATGTAAGGTCGGGAGTGGTATTAAAACAAACTATAAAATTTTGCAACCTGCTCTGCGGTCCGGAACATTGTTAAAAAAGCAATAAATGATAATTTGCTTAGTTCTTGAGACCAAAATTCCAAAAGTTCTGCAAAGTTGGAGTGGTGTTAAATATATTATTTTACATCACGTGTCAAATTTGCAACCAATTTAAGTGTACGGAACATTATTTAATTAATGTTGTTCTTTATTAAACTGAAGGAAAACGTTCCAAAAGTTCTGCAAATTTGACAGATATATCGAAAATAAAATAAATAACAAAAAATGTTCCGTACACTTAGGTTGGTTGCAAATTTTATACGTGATAT
The DNA here is from genome assembly GCA_963693345.1 of Pieris melete. Lineage (NCBI taxonomy): Eukaryota > Metazoa > Arthropoda > Insecta > Lepidoptera > Pieridae > Pieris > Pieris melete. The sequence continues at coordinate 515,149 of CAVNZK010000361.1, read as the reverse complement.
GAAATATTATATTGAAAACTTCCCCAAGTTTGCAGAACTTTTGGAATTTTTTTCACGACCATACAGACATAAAATTAATTTAATTGCAATTTTAACAATGTTCCGGACTGCGGACAAGGTTGCAAAATGAGATTTATTGTCGTCCCAATGTACCATTCACTTGACCGAAGTTTGAAAACTTTTGGAATTATTATCAAATTTTCGATTTCGAATGTCTATAATGACTGGTGTATTATCTAGTAGTAGTAGTAGCGCATTACCGGTGTTGCGGTTTTGGCGTCAATTCTGCATAAAAATAATTTTGGGGGCCTCATAGCCTAGCGGTCTTATTAAGTGGCAGCTAGGTGAGGGGTACCGGGTTCGATTCCCGGTTCGAGGGCAAGTTTTAATTTAATTTAAAATTTGCTCTCGAACCGAACTCGAGTGCTTAAACCGTACATGGAGGACACGGTCGAATTTCTAAAAAGACAAGCACGAATTATAAAAAATCCGACTCTTGACGCTGGCTAATGCACAAATCGTGCCAGAGCCATAAAAAAAAAGTTTTTTTTTTAAATTTCATGATATATTTTACTTGTAATATAAGTTTACAACTAATAATTAATTTAATCAAATCTTTATTTCAGTAACTGGCGTCAATATTCATATAGTGTCACCAGTTGTATGCCTTGTATGCATTTTCTACACTTCTGTGGTAGGTATTGTCCAAAACATTGCAATATACGAATTCTCTAAATAATAAAAATGCGCCTAAAGATTACCGATATCTTCGTAATTCACTTTCAGTGTCGGTTCAAGTTGTGTTGAACTGAACTGAATAGAATTGTGTATCAAGAATGTAAGTTTCATACTTTGTAGGGAGGGCTTAAGGCTGTTGTTTGGACCGACGTTATTCAAACTATCGTTATGATTGGAGCAATGATTTTAGTTATCGTCAGGGGCACTATGATCGTTGGAGGTTTTGGCAATGTCATTCAAAGAAACTGGAACACTAAAAGAATTGAGTTTCCTCCGTAAGTATGTCCGAAAACTTAGTACCTACTGTGGTAATTGTCCTAGCGCTCTGTGGCTTAGTAATTTATGCTCACGGCGTCCACATAACGCGGAGAAAGAATCGAAAGACGTGTTAATTTAATTTCTTAGACAGATGAAAGAAAAAAGATGTTATTCCAAATAAATACTTTATTTTCAGATCAAATTTTGACTTAACTGAGAGACATTCTATCTACGCTGTAACGATAGGGGCCACGTTTCATTGGATCGGTAATATTGCTGTTAATCAGTCAATGATGCAAAGGTTTCTAGCGTTATCGGACTTAAATTCTTCTAAAAAGTAAGATAGGTCTTTTTTTAAACTTTTAACTCCGAGTATTGAGCATTAAAACATGTTTTATTACATTGCACAATATTACCTATACAGTTCACAATATTTTATTATCCTTTTAGGGCTGTGTGGGGCTTTTTCTTTGGCGTTTTATTAATTATGTTACTGTGTGGCTACAGTGGTATGCTAGCATATGCTAGATATTATGATTGTGATCCCCTTGACTCCAAGTTGGCATTGGCTAAAGACCAACTCCTACCGTTATTAGTAATGGATGTGCTGGGCGATTTGGAAGGTATGCCAGGGGTTTTCGTGGCGGGAGTTTTTAGTGCTGCCCTCAGGTAATCATTACTATAAGATTTTTTGCAGAAAAGAAGAGAGAGATTAAAATATTTTTGATATAATATTAGATTTGAATTAATATATGTATTTTTTGGCACGTAAGTATTTTAATTTTTGTTTCCATATGCCTTATAAAATAAAATAAAAAACTACATGACACAATTTGATAAAGACATATCAAAAAGGTTAGTCGACATCACAGGAGACCGAAGATCTGGCAGCTACCTCGGACAAAGAAGTAGTGTAGCTATTCAAAGGGGGAATGCTGCCAGTATCTTCGGAACCTTGCCTAACGGGAGTCCTTTTAATAATATATTTTAGTTTGTTAAGATTAGTTTTTTTTTCTTTCAATGTATATTATAATGTATATATCTATACGTACATACCATCAATTCGGTAACTTATTACTAAAGTAACAATAATTAAAACTAAATTTATTTAAATTATCAAAGCTTTACGATTAATTATTCTGAATATTAAACTATAAAACTGCCTCGTCGTTTCGCGTACTTCAATGGGCAGTCGTGACCATGTTTACGATTGATTAGAATTCGGTTATATATTTTATATATGCGATACTATTACAATATTTTAATTACTTACAGCTCTCTATCTACGGGACTAAATTCTATGGCGGCTGTAGTATTGGAAGATTTTTGCAAACCATTTTTCAAGGAGTTAAGCCAGCGCCAAACGCAAATATTAGTTCAGTCAGTCGTAGTAATTTTTGGATGTGTATGTGTTGGTATGTATATTATTTCATGATACCATATTTTTCCTATTGCAGCCTTCGTTGTACCCGCACTCCATTTTATAAGTTAATTTTAAGAACTTTTAAATTAATATTAGCAGTGAGGACAAGGTGCCTAGATTCATTTCTAAAAACGTAATGTTTATATAATAATCCTTTTAAATTATTTGCCAAGTAATTACGAAGTAACATTATTATACGGAATAATATTAACATAAAGTTTATTTGGCTTTCCACCAAAGACAATTTTCATCGAGTATAATACAAATTTAATTATAAATGCGTTCCGACCCCCATACGATTATATTATATACAGTCCTGTTAGGATTTTCATAATAATAGTCCTGGTGATTCTTATTATAGTATTATGTATTTAAGGTCTCGTGTTTGTTGTGGAAATGTTGGGTCCTGTACTGCAATTGGCTATGACGTTATGCTCTGCATCTATGGGACCTCTAACTGGGATATTCCTAATGGGACTATTTTTACCATTTATTGATGGGACTGTGAGTATTGATAAAAACGGTTATACAAAATATTTCGGTCATAGGAATCACTGTCACGTTAATTTATATAACAATGATTACGACAAGTATAAACTAATCAAACGCGTTATGGCCTAAATATCGAACTCTTATTGTTGTAGTTCAAGAATACTCTCCTGTTTTTGATGTGAAACTTCTTTAGGCGCATGAGGGAAATTTCACTGATGAAACGCAATAATTATAATAATAGCGTCACGAAGATGTGCAGCGTTTCTGTCCAAGAAAAGGGAGACGGCGATTGAGACCGATTGAGAGAGAGTGAGAAAGGGAGAATGTAGCATGAAGCAAATAGCCATCGAGCGAGAGTAGGGAGCAAGCAAGTGAGAAAGAGAGTGAGATAGAGCGAACGTCACATCACGCACAGTGCCTGCCACTAAGCGAGAGGTGGGAGAGAGCTATAGGGAAAAAGATTGATAGAGAGAGTAAAGGAGATCGAGAAAAAATGCACGCTATTGGCTGATGTATTCGTTTATTAGTTACATATTACGACTTTAGATGGCAATTCTGTCGCATAACGTCTTGTGCAGTAAACGCAGATTTTTTATTTATTTATATTATCATTAGCACGTATACAGTGTGAATATAGATATACAAATACACAGACTGATCATATAGTAATTAATTTACAAAGAAGTTTCACTTTTGACATGTGTACTTTGTACTCACGCACTTTTTTTAAAATAAGAAAGTGATAGTAAAACAATAAATAGGTGTTTGAAAAGCAAAATGTTGGAACATTTTTTTAGAGTGCCCTATTTGGTGGTCTTGTTGGGATAGCATCAGCTGGCTGGATTGCTGCACAATCACAACTTGCTCAGGCACATAGTTTACTTGTATTCGAAGAGAAACAGAGGTTTACATACAACTGCACTTATGAATTTGAACCTGCATGGAATTTAACTAAAACAAATGGGTAAGATTTTTACAGCATTATTTACCTTACATTTAGTAATATACACAGAAATAAACGTCACTCGCTTATTAAAAAAAATATTATTTTACATTTTCATAATTAAAAAACTTTATCTGAGTAAATTTAAAAAAAAAATAACACTACTGTTTACAAATGCGTCGCACTGCGACTTGCGAGTTCAGAAAACTATTAAGCTACGAAACTACTAAGCGATGTACGATGTTTAGTGTCTTTCGAAGAAGAAGAAGTTTAGCTCTTTCTATCAAATTGTATTTTTGCTGTGATAAAAAGAGACTGCTACTTCAGTTGAAACGATCCAATTAGAAATACTTTATATCCCTTAAAAATTTAAAGAGTGTCATTGTCTAATTAATTATTATTTATATTTTTCTTCGGTCTATTTGTATATATTAAAACAGCAAATGCCTTTTGACTTTATTAAACATTATTCAAAACACTATTAGCTTTTTATGCCTTACCACCCGAAATGCTTCACTAGGAATAGAGAACTCCTGGTTGAAGTGTTGTTTTTAGTTGTACATGATATTTGCTACTTTGTGTATTTGAGTGATATGATATTACGATGATTAGAAACCTATATAAACTAAGCATTCTATGTAATAATACATTTGAAATTATCTAGGCCAAGGAGTAGAGATAAAATGGTAATCACTATCAATCAATATGATAAAAAATTCTCAAAACTAGTTATTGATATCATAATTTGGCAGGATGTTTCTAGAAAAACTACTTATGAACTGACTAGCAACGCCGGTAACTCGCAAAAACAATCCCAACGTCACTGTTGTGACGAATACAAAGAGACATCAAAACTGCATACAAATCGTGAAGATTGGTATTGAAAGTTATAGACCGCCACTTTGCGTATTACACATTATTAAGCTATCACCCTGGGTTGCTTTTTGTATACATTCTATCAACAGGAAAAACATTCACCAAAAAGAACTATAAATTATTTACAGATAACCAATTTGCAAGTCTAGCACAGTAATGAAAATGATTTAGGCATTGATTTTGGTATCTATCAATTATGTTCGGGATCCTTTGATTTGAGTTATAAAAAACATTTTATGGTTATTTCAGTTGTCCTGTCGTTTTTTCAGAGACGTTCCTTACATATACAGTCTATCTCATTTATGGCTGACGGCTTTGGGGTGTACTGTAACCATTATAGTAGGATCTTTGCTAAGTTTAAGGGAACGCACCGCTTACGAAAAAGATGAAAAACTATTCTCTCCCGTGCTAAGAAAATGGATCACAAATAAAAGATGTGTATGTAAATTTTAAATGTAATAAGTCCTAGTTTACACGAAAAATCTATTAAATAAAGTCTAAATAATACTGTTCGATTTCTTGCGAAACGATTAATTTGGTTTAAAAACAAAAAGCTTCGATATGCTTGATAGGATTTTGACGCTTACTCGTCATGTTTCCTTTATAAGCAGATATATTTCCACGTCTTGCTACATAAGATAAAAACGCAAGTTTAATTAATTAATAAGCGTGTGCTTTTAATTTCTGTAAAGTTAATTAATAATAACTATAATATTTTTAGGTACCGGATTTGTATATGACAAACATAAATAAAGTATAAGAACTTGCTATGTTTTATTTATTGTTATCCTAGACTTAAGGTAAATTGTATTATTTACAAATTTATTATATTATATCAATATATTTAAAAAGGAAAGCGGTTGCCAGTATTAACTCGAAATATTCCTGATCTGGAACAAAAAGGCATATTAAAGTCAAAATTATAGCTTAAATATGAACTTAAGTAAACGAAAATGTTTAAGAACGAGTAGGTTTACATGCGATTCCTTTCCTAATGTTATTCTATTTCATTTTTTTAAGTAATAGCTGTTTAACAAGTCAATCAATAAATTTAGTTAGTAATTGTAAAAAAGGGAAAATAATATTTTTATTAACTTTTGTAAAAGAAGCAACTCTTCGTATTAAATGTGTTCAATAATTAATATTTTAGTTAAATGTAAGCAATGAAGTTAGACGATTACAATTGTAATATGAAATGCGTTGTAATTCGACAAATGTCACGATTTCTCGGGCTTACAATAATGTAATTTATTTTAATATTGAAACAAAAAAGCTCTTAAATATACTTACCTTGACTTAGACAAAACACCATTTCCCATGGGATACAAATCTCCAAAGCATTTGTCGTCTTCCACATTTTTCAATGTAAAGCATTCTCTGGCGACTAGATGATTATATAAAATTGTAGCTGCCATATATTCATATCCTTTGCTGTGTGAGCAAACATTGAACCAACATCCGGGCATGATATCACCTCCGTTGGGAAAGAAGTCTGCATGCCCACAAAGCTCGGAAAACCCATACAATGCTGTGTTTGTGTGTATTATTTCCACATACTGGGCGCCTGTTTTATTTAGACGATTCTTGTCATGTTTCCATAAGGGACCGGCTGGATCTAAACCTAGAATTTGATATTATTAATGTTATTATAATTATATATTTTTTTTAAAAGGCTGACAACGCGAGACCTTTGACATTGAGAGTATCTTGCCCGTTGGCCCCCTGTTCTTAAAAAAAATTTGCAAACTGCATAAAACCTCTCTTCTTTTCAATCTTCTATCTTCTTTTAAGTATTTTTAAACGTATTATTAATTTAATAATCAGTAACATCAATTAATTAATTAAAAAATCGTTTTAAAAATTAGTTCATATTAAGTGTACATTTGAACTTTCTATAGCATGTTCTTCATTAATGGCAAAGAAATAAATTCAATACAAATTCTTTTAGGGGCGAGTAATATCCTTACCACATCGAAACTGAGTATAATTAACATAATTAATACTGGTTTTAATTAATAAAAAGTATCATTGTATTATTTTTACCTGTTATTCTTTTAACGCGACCTTGAGTGGCCTTCCCAGCATTTCCGACTAAATGGGCACCCAAACTGAATCCAACTAAATGAATGTTATTATATGATACATTAAATTCCTTATAAAGCCAGTTAATAAACTCTCCCAGCTGTTGACCAATAGTAGCCACTCCTCTTTTTGCAGTCATATAATTTCTTGTTGCTAGAGCACTCCAATCCACTACTATAATATTTACGTCTTTTTTACGAAGGAATGCTGAAATTATTTTACAAATTAAAAAATAACTTTTGATTGTAAATAAAATTATGTTTATTTTATTACAAATTTCCACTTTAAGCAGTCAATATTTTTGAAATTTTAGGGCACCATAAAGCTGTAAATTTTTCATATATTTTGCTTTTTCAAGTGAAGCTCATATATATATATATACCAACCTTTTAGGCCTAGGCCTCAGATTTCTATCAGCCCAGTAGGTGATTATCCTTCTGTGCCTAAGAGTAGCTTATAATGTGCGTAATTATTAATAATTTGCTTAAAACTCAGAGTATTCTTTTTTTTAATCTAGCACAATGCAATTTGTCTATGTAAAAATTGAATTCTTTCGTTTTATTCTAGCTAGGCTAAGACAGAAAAAGATCAAGATTTTTATTGCTTATTCTAGTAAGTGCTTACCGTCAGTTAGCATTCTATTCATTTTATTATCTCCACTGCCAAACCATCCATGAACTAAGAAAACGATGTCCTTATCTTTATTAAAGTTAGAGTTCAGGATTGACTGTTTTGTGCCGTGACTGATTACTTGCGGTGTTGTGGGATTATACCTGTAAAACATATTCGGATATTCTGTGTCGTTTTATGAGTGTGATTACATTGAAGCAGAGACAGAATACTAAATTGAAGAATTCAATCCCAACAGCCAAATAAACAGTTATGATATGATGTTAGTAGTCCAGGATCCATCGCCCATTTTTGCACTTGATTACTATCAAGCTATTTTTCCATGAGTAGCTTTATTTTGATGAGACGCCCAATAATTTCCTGCACGAAACTCTCGATTGTGTATAAATTTGTGTAAAAATAAATTTGAAATAATTGTCTTGAGATTTAACAAAAAAAAAATACAGTTAGTATTAAATATTTGAGAATCATCAAATCAACATAGTTTATCCTTGCTACTTCTGTTAGCTACCACAATCGAGAGTTTCGTAAAGGAAATTATTGGGCGTCTCATCAAAATAAAGCTACTTACGGAAAATTAGCCTGATAGTAATCAAGTGCAAAAATGGGCGATGGATCCTGGACTATAGTTATTTCGACTTTGTATTTGCTTGTTGTTCACTCGAGACTGTAAGTGCGTGCTCCTATTTCACCATGCCTCCTGCTGATAGAGGACAAATCTTTGTTTTTATTTATTTTATTATTATTTACTATTTGAGATGTCATGTGGAACATGGTGTAATGGTTGGAGCTCCTAACAAACGTTGTTGAAAACAAAAACTTGGTGATTAAAAAGATTGGCGGAGAGTTTATTGCCAGTTCTTCTCTTCCGTTGTACGCCCTTGATTTGAGAACAGGCAGTAAATGTAAAATTAGAAGAATTTAATGTATATTTCTTTTTTGACCTTCATAAGTGATGATAAATGAATATGACTTTTGACTTTTGAGTGTGTCAATTTTCTTTTATTTATTTTATCTCATGCAGATTCTATTAAATAATATAATTTAGTAAAGTAATGATTAAAAAGGTAAAGTTTATTTAAACGTCTTACCTAGAATACAACCAGTAACGATGACTCATAGGATTCTTTCTAATTTGATAAATTATATTATAATCAATCGGCTCCATAATATCAACTAAATGAAGCATATTATCTCCATCTCCAGGAAAATAAAAATATCTATCTCCGTCTCGATAATCTTCATTGGGACTTAAAGTGGCTGTGTAACCTAAATTAATGGAAATATTTTTAAAATGTATGACGTATTTAGGCAATGTTAGGTACTTATTTTAGTTTTAAGCATGATATTATTAAAATATCATAATGTTTGAGCGTTTAACAATAAACTTTATTATTTATACATATTACATAATACTAACGATTTCTATAAATTGGTAAATAGTAATTCTGAAGTTTAATACTTGCCTGATGCTATTCCAAATATTATGAGAACCAATTTCATGTTGACGAATATTTTGATATAAATCACTTGTATTGTTTCAAGATCTTCTATTAACTAATCCAAAGTAGTTACAAACAACAATTAAATATTTATCAGTTTATCAGAACAATGTATTGTTTTAGGTTAAGATTGAATTGTTCCAATCTTGCTTATATACGTAATATTTAATGTAGGTTAGACAATTTAATCTTTACATTTCAAGGCCTCGAATCGAAAAGTTTGTAATATTATAATAAAATATTAATTATTGGATTCAGGACAAAAAATATATAAATTATATATAATAAATCTCGCATTGTTGGCTATAGCGTGCAACTTTTATCCTGTCGGCTGAAGTCGTAGTGATCGACCCCGGCTGTGCACCAATGGACTTTCTGTCTATGTGCGCATATAGCATTCGCTCAACGGTGAAGGAAAACATCGTGACGAAACCGGCTTACATTAGACCCAAAAAGGCGACGGCATGTGTCAGGCACAGAAGGCTTATCAACTACTTGCCTATAAGATTAACAAATGATCATGAAACAGATACAAAAATCTGAGGCTCAAAAAAATCTGAAATCAGTCAAAAATCTGACCTAGAAAAGATTACCGCTACTGTTTTTTATTTTATTTGTAAATGATAATTAATCGCCCATGGCAACCTGACATTCTGAATATCAACAATCTATCTATTTTAAGTAAATTAAATATATTTAATATTTTTTTATCTCAATTGCAATTTTGATTTATTATTAAAATTATGATAAACAAATTAAAAGATAAAATAGCTCTGACGTCATTATAATCAAACTACCGATCAGATTAGTAAGGAATAATAAGTACTAACTATATATAATTATATTTAATGATATATGTCTTAAGATATAATTGTGATATATTGATGCAATAAAAACGGCGTGTTACACGAATTGTTCCTGTGATGTTTTTATTTCTTTTTATAATTACAATAAATGTTCTATACAACTGTTTATTGATTTAAACGAGAAATATGTAGTGTCAGTATATATATACGTATATATGAAAAGTTTATTATAATACAGATCTTTATTGTTAGAAACTAAGTTTTTCCGTGGGTTCTGTGGATAAAAAGAAAATAATTGTTCAGTAGTAGGTTTTCAGTACGGCCATTCGCCTCCAGTCGATAGTCCGTACAGTCCAAATCTGGAATATTAAAAGTACTTTAAACTTAAAATACAGTTAATCTGAAGACTTATGTTTTATATCTGTCAAGTTCTGTAAAGGTGCGTACAGACTATATAACATAACATGTTATACAACATTGCTATACAACATATTTCAGATAATGTGGACACTGAATGTTATAAAACATGTTATTGATACGTATGTGAACCCAGCATCTACGTTTTTTTGTTTTTCTTTTGTTATTTAAAATGGTTATATAACATTGTTATTCTAATGTGTACAGTATTGTTTTATGTTATAATGTTGAATAACAAGGTTACATATTGTGGACGTGTTATAAAACACAAGTTATATAATATGTTACATAGTCTGTACGCACCCTTACATTTCCCCAAAGGACACGGATTAGTTTTATGTGATTCCAAAAACACACCAAAAACATTACTTCTTTCGACATGAGTCGATCCCAGGACCTCTAAATTGTATACCACAATGTTATAACCAACGATAGTGGATTTGTTTATACTATATGGTAAATATTGTGTCAACGTACCCTCGTTTATTTAAATTAGCGTTGCCCATACGCATCTGGGAACCACCACATCTATTTCTGCGAGCTTCATCAAGATTTGCACATTGTCTACCAATAAAGCGGTCGTATCGTACAGTTGCAGCATATAGCTGATAGCTGCGGCTGTGAGAACATGTGTTAATCCAACAACCAGGCTGTGGGTTGATGCCGCCATTAGGGTAGAAGTTGGTCTGGCATATAGGGTCAAAAATACCCATCGTACCACCGTCAGTATGTATGCACTCTACATAGGTAGCGTCTTGTGAGTTTAAGGCTTGCGGGTTTCTACCAAATTGAGGTCCAGCCGGGTCCAGACCTGTTGATATATTTGTTTTAAATTTTTTTTAGTTAATATGCGTAAGTAAAACCCAAAAAACAATTCATTCGTCTTTTTAATTATTAATTTCTTTCTATAAAAATAATTGTTTAAAGTCTCTCGCCTTACCAGAAATACGTGCCACGCGTCTGCCGAGTGTACGACCAGCATTCCCAACGACATGAGCTCCCAAGCTGTAGCCAATAAGGTGGACGTTGTTTAAATTACCACCAAAACTCGAGATCAACCAGCTTATAAAGAAAGCAAGGTGTTCACCAGTATCAGGAATCGCACGTACACTGGATGAATACAATCCATTTGCACCTCTTCGCCAATCCAGAGCAATGACATTGTATTCACCAATGTGAAGAAGAGCATCCCGGACATAGGTGTTCACTTTGGAATTTCCGTCACTGTTCCATCCATGTGCAATAAAAGCTGTTGGTCGATTTGGATTGTAGTTAGAGTTTCGTACGGAATTTGCATCGTTGTGTCTTAAAAGCTGGTGATTTTGGGGATTACGCCTGAAATTAAATTTTTTGTTTAATATATTATATATTGAACGATAGTGCCTAAAGTAGGGCCCACTTTAAAAGAACTCATTTGACAAATTATGAAAATTTAATAACGCAACTTTGTAACGGCAGGCATAATATTTTTTTTCGTTAATTAAACCATTTACTTTAATTAATTTAGCATTCTAAACATAACATACAGTTTCTGTTCTAAAGAGAACTGAACATCGTAATAATTTTTCCCAAAAAGGTTTTCTTTTTCACTTGGCATGTACACATACAGTATGGATTGCATTCGATTCTTTGAGATAAATGTCTCATCTCAGAAATATTTCATCTTCAATGAATGCCCAAATTATTAAATAATAAAATATATTTTTCTTTTAAGTAACAATAAAAATATAACATAATGAAATAGGAAATATATAGGACATTTTTCATAATAACTGAATCGATTCACATATTTTTGAAGTTCGTATTGATTTATTAACTTTAATTATTGATTTAATTAAGCGATTAATTAACATCAGATTTATGTATATTAATCAGACTACCCATATATAAAAACATTACCTCGTATAAAGCCAGTATTCGTTTTGAGCACCACTTTTAGAGTCAAAATTTTCAGTTGGCGCGTGAAGATCAACTAGATGTGGTACATCGTCTCCATCTGGTATCCACACGTACCGGCTCACTCCCTCTACGTAGTGACTGTTGTCTCCGGGTATAATTGGAATATAGTCTGAACTAGGTTTTGGGCCACCAGAACACACTGGAAACAAATTTAGCAACATCAATTTTTTTTACAGCAATTACGTAGAAAATATTAATTTTCTTCCTATTCGCTGTGGCGGGTTAGAAGTACGCAAAATAACAAGTGTAGCTCCTCCAGCGTTTCTCTCATCTGCTCACAAATCTAGCAGTCCGGTAGGTAAAATCCTTAGATCTTATTCGACAAACTACGAGATTGCGGATTTAACAGATGCGAGAAACGCGTGGTTAGCATCCAACCCAGGCTTGAGTTTGCCTTCTAGCGTCAACTTTCAAAGGAGCTGGGATGATCCTCTTTGTAAATCTGAATTCTAAAAGTTATTAGGTCACATTTCAATAACAGACCGCGCAAGGTTAATGCTTATCCTTCGCCAAACACTGGCACCCTTTTGGACCCAGAATCACTTCGCATTGCCATCAGCCTCCGCTTAGGAGTATATGTTCCTCCATTGCCAAAAGAGTGCAGGTCGTTTTTCTCGCCATGCCGCGCTCAACGACATTATACGCCGCTCTCTTGCCTCCGTCAATGTTCCAGCAATTTTGGGGCTAACGGGTATCGCAAGAGACGGTGGCAAGCGGCCGGATGGAATGTCGTTGATTCCTTGGAAAATGGGACGGGCTTTAGTATGGGATGCTTCTTGTGTGGACACGTTTGCCCCGTCTCACCTCCTTCGGACAAGCAAAAAAGTTGGAGCGGCCGCAGAGCAGGCAGAAAATAATAAACGGCACAAATGTCTTTCCTCCAACTTTGATTTTGTTCCCTTGGGTGTAGAGACTCTTGGGTCGTGGGGTTCAAGTGCACAGGCGCTTATAATATACATTTATAGTAACGGTTCCTTAATAGGAAAGTAATAAAGTTTTATGCAAGCTCAGGATATTGTTCAAAACTAATACCAAAAATAAAAGAAATCCTGAATAAAGCATCCTATTTATTTTTACATTATTATTATAACTATTCGTATCGACATGTTATTTGCAGGTATATTTTTAATTCAGATTGGATTTAACAAGATCTGTTACGTACGACATTTATAGGCATGTACAAGAACGCGGTCCGATAGGATCACGTCAAGAAACGGATGAGTTTCTCTAACTTTTATTCGACCATGTTTATAAATTATTATCGCATGCAACAACAAAAGCCTTAACTTCAAAAGAGTCCTGTTTATGTGTCGTACTTTTACTAAAGGTATACTTACGTGATACAAATAAACTCAATAGTATGAAGAGCTCCATGTTTACAACTAAAACTAACTGTTTAGGAACTTGTTTTTATTGCAGAACCTTTTTTATCGTACTGAGATAATCAAATGATGTCGCTGTTTTTAAAAAGTGCCTTGACGTAAAAGAGTTGTCAATTATTACTATAATTATCGTGGCTGATAAAATATTGTTTGTCGCTATTTCGATAATTATGATTTATTTCATTCTAATGAATTGCGTTAATTATTCTAGTTTATAGAGCATTAATAAAATAAATCCAACTGGAAGAGTGAAAGAGCTATAGAGCATTAATAAAATAAACCGAAAAGAATTAAAGCTTGTTAAAAAAAATTGTTAGGCGGATTTATTTTTATCCATACATCGTTATGTATCTATATGAGTCTTATATCGTTAAAATATCAATATATTTAGGTAAAACTTAAAAGTATACCGAAATAATTTTGCTCAAAATGGACAACATTCCATATGTATCAAGCAATTTACGAATTAAAAGTTATGTATTTTTCCAAATAAAATATGTCGCCTTTGATCAGTGTTGACATTAGCTATTGGATTCTCCTAATGTTGTTACATTTAACATGATGACCTAGGCTTTAATCGTTTTAAGTAGTTGATGTACTTTTCTGTTTTTTACTATTTTATTAGTATGACATTATTTATTATTCTTTATAAATAAGGAAAAAGCATATTGATATAATATTATATTATAAGTTATTAAATAATGAATACTCAAAGTGTAAGCGTGTCATAAATGTTGGAATCAACATGCATGTTGTGCAGACAACACAGTATAAGACACGAGTCGCACGCACACATACTTACAACTACTACTATACTTGTCGAGCTTTTTTTACAGTGAATATGTGGCGACTTTCTATCAAAGCTCTATCTAGACACTTAGGCCGTATTCTTCAATGTTTAATTATTCTATGTGAAGTTTAAAATTGGTAATGCTCAAGCGGAGACAGCTATTTGAGATACTTATCGGGCCTAAAAGTTCCTTTTGGATATATCCAAGGAAAGTCCTATAAAGGACAAAGTGAAAAACAAAAGAAAGAACAAAAAATAATTCTAAGGCTCTCAAGAATATAATATCGTCTATCTTTTTTTGCCAAAACTGTATTTAATTAATGACCTTTCCTTTGAGCGTTTAATTATACTATGGTGCAATAAATTTGATAAAATAGAGCAGATATTAGTTACTTCCCGGTTTATTGATATGATAAATTAAAAATAATTAAATATTTCTTCTAATTCTCAGATTACAGGTATCTTGATTGTTACATAACATAGCGTGTTTTTGGCGTGTAGTAATTAAACGATTTAGATAATTAATTAACGAATAAAGGAGACTAATTTGATACTAGAATAATATAAATCAAAAACATAAAGTAACATGCTATTTGTTTAAAAAAAGTTGGAGTTAGAATTAAAAAAATATATTTTGATTGAAAATAAATGCTTGCGAAATTCGGTTTCCACACTGTTTAATTTATACTACTTTATAAAAGCGATATTCATTTAGATAATTAAAAATATACCATCTTTCATCGTCAATACGAAGGCAAGTCCACCTTATGTTCCTGCTTACTGCTAAAGCTACATAATAATGCCTAAATCGATTTTAATCTCTTATATTTTCTACATAGTTCTTGCCTCATATGCCGACAAATACCGTATTAATGTTAATACAGTGGTACCTCGACATACGAGTTTAATTTTTTCCGTAACCGAAAACGATACGAAATACGAGCAACGTATGTCATATTGCCCAATTGCTCATATCTTAAAGCAATTTCCCTCATTGAAATCAGTAAAATGCCGTTAATCCGTTCCAGCACCCAAAACACCACCTCAAGTGTTTTTGTTAAGTGTTTAAAATGATTTCACGCTTTATTTCGATATACTTCTTCTTGGGTAGTTATAAAAAGAGCAAACAAACTGAGACTAGACTGAGGACGGAGATGGAGTAGTGTGTGATGTGTGTGTCTCGTGTCTCAGATCTTGCTTTCATCTCAATGCAAAATGTCTCTGCAAAACTCGTAAATTAGGGCAATCGTATAATAAGGTACTTCTGTATTTATTTTTTACTAGATTAGATTGAATTTTTTTATAAAATTATATTAGACTACATATTTTAACAATTAAATTTTTGCCGTCCCGTAGTGAAATTGTTTTTCTTATTCAGCTATATGCTATTGTATATGGGAATATAAATTTTATCAAAATAGTATACCTATTCACTAGTGTTTTACTAGGTTTTTTAGAATATAGTAATAAAAAACATGCTAATGTGATAAGCGAAATAGAGACTATTCTTCAACATGACAACAATACAGTAAGAAGAAAGACGACTCTTTAAATTCATGTTATTAAGGCCAGTTTCAATATTAATTTTTATGGAGAAAAGGTTGTATGAGCAATATGTATATGAAAAATAAAAAGTTAATTTAATTCTTTATTACAGTATATCGCCATATCTCTACTTATCACCGCTTTTAGTAAGGCCAGTCAGATGCAGTGTTCAATCTATATAATCCACTCCTAGAAAAAAAGTATGAGTTAGAGAAAATAAAATCAAGAACGTAACTACATATTTGATGTTTTGATTCGATGTTCTAGTTTATCGTATTTACTATTATTATACGCAAGGCATGGGAGCACGATCGAACGAAATGATGAAAATTTTGTTTAAAATTAAGTATTAGTTCAACCAACAAAAAAAATTACTAGATTTTAGGTTAGCTATGATTTTCATGAATTTTTGTAGACAACGTCGCAAGGAGAAAATTATATACAATACAATTTGACTGAAAACATGAAACGTACCCTTCCTTATGTAATTCGGTGTTGCCCATGCGCAGAGTATCTCCATTGCATAAGTTATTTTCAAGTTCGTCTTGATTAAGACATTTGAAGGCGATAAATCTATTGTATCTCACAGATGCTGCAACGTACTCGTAGCTTCTACTGTGGGAGCAGGTACTAAATAGGCATCCAGGTTGTGGATTCGTGCCTCCGTTGGGGTAAAAGTTATTTGTGCAAATAGGGTCGTAGATTCCCAAAATATGACCATCGGTATTTATACATTCCACGTATTTTCCGTCAGTGTTCCTTAGAGTTCTGTCCGTATCATCTCCGAAATTTGGACCAGCCGGGTCCATAGCTGTAATTTGACAATATTACTTCAATTTAAAAAAAAACTCTTCGGTTCTTTTTTAGGAGATATAAATTGACTTTTTAGCCGGATTCTTATAGAAATTTCAAATTTAAATAAATTTACTAGTATTACAATGAAATTAAAGCTGTACCTGTAATACGCGCAACTTTTCCACCCAAAGTACGACCAGCATTCCCAGAGACGTGAGCTCCCAAACTGTGTCCCATTATATGCATTTTATCCCAGTCTCCACCAAAGTTGGACAACAACCACTCCAGGAATAGTCCAAGGTTTTCACCTACTTCGTCAACGACGCCGGCGCTGATTGGGTAAAGAAGGCTCTGGCGTTTACTCCAATCAACAACTATAACGTTGTAGTCACCAACATGAAGAAAAGCGTCTCTCAATAAATGGTTAACATTTGATTCCCCATCATTATTCCATCCGTGAACAATAACAACGATTGGTAAAGATGCATTGTAGTTTGAGTTTTGTACTGAGTATACATCGCTAGATATCAACTCTTGCTTGCTGTACTGGTTTAATCTGTGAACATTAATTCATTACATTAATCTGCACATAAGAATAAATAGAATGACGGAACGTTAACTTAATTAATACATTTTAATAGTACCTGGTGTATAGGTTATATATGTTTCTGCCGGATCTTAAAGAAGTTGGATCTACGGGGACTTGAAGGTCAACGAGATGAGGTACACCATCTCCATCAGGAATCCATATATACCGACTTACTCCCTTTTCGTAGTGACTGTTGTCACCTGGAGTAGGGGGGATGTAGTCAGGCGGGTAGATGCTACTACCAGCAGACACTGTAATTAATATTTTATTTAAACAATTTCTGCCAATGAAATTTATGTATGATTACGATAATTTGTTATCATGAATAGCTGTTTATATCAAAGTAATATTTTTTTTAATTTGATAAAACGTATTAATTGAATACTTCAAATATTAATTAATTCATTAATAATTCACACTATTCCGTATTTTATTAAATCTTAACGAATCATAACGTTTAATAGTTTCACATGTTTCAACAAAAAATCCGAGAAGTAATCAGTTTTTACATTAATCCTTTACAAGGTTATATAAAAATTTTAATCTACGCTTCTTTTCACTTACGAGCTAAGAAGGAAGACAAGAACACTGGTAAGAATTTCATGTCGACCGTCTTCGGGTGAACCTGTAATGTACTAAAAGCCTTCGTATTTATTAGACTATGCTTATCGCGAAGCTTGATATATTTTGTTATTACTTCAAATCTGACGACATACAGGAGGTTTAATAAATGTATGTTTATCATTCCAGTATCAACCAATCAAAAAATTAATGAAAATCTCTCATCCGAAATAATAACCATTTAGGACCAAATTTTGTTAATAGGCAAGTGGATGATAAATTTCTGTGCATTGCCCTGTGATAAATTGAAGCCCCTATTGCAAATCTTTGTGAATATATCAATATATAAAATTCTCGTGTCGCGGTGTTTGTGGTGAAACTCCTCCGAAACGGCTCGACCGATTCTCATGAAATGTTGTGTGCATATTAGGTATGTCTGAGAATCGGACAACATCTATTTTTCATCCCCGTAAATGTTAAGGGCTACCCCAATGTTTTTTTTAATTTTTAGATAAATTTTTGTTGTATTATTTTTTTATGATATAGCATTAAAAATACATACAACCCCTAATTTTCATCCCTCTACGATCAACCCCTATTTTTATTATAAATGAAATACATGGCAAAACGACGTTTGCCGTATATATAATAAACAAAAATTTAAAAATAAGTAGCTGAAAGACGTGAAATAGTGGTTGGTCAGTGGTCCCAATTATTGTAAAAACTCAAATAAGTAAAAGAGTAGTGTAAACGTCAATACGTAGGGAAAGATATTAAAAAAAAATATAAAGTTAGATGTGTTTTCGGACACAATGTTCGTAATATTACGAAATGTACAATATTTTGATATTTCAGACAAATAACGTGTTCCTTTTTTTTAAATTATAACAAACATTCAATTGTATTGAATTGTATTAAAACACCCCGTAAATCATTATTGATACCTTTATTTTATCTTATAATCGCAAAAATTTCCATAATACATACACAATGATAATGAAAAATAGACAAACATAAGTGTTTCCCATTTTTCCTCCCTTAAAAAAAAACTAAAAATCATAATAATATTTCAAATATGAAATAAAACTTTTAGTAGTTATTATAATTCTCACCTTAAAAGTATTATAATGCAAATATAAAAAAAATCGGAATGGAGCTTGATTGAATAGTAAAAACATCATAGAAATCGAGGAAAACGTTTGTATAGAGAAAATGCACGTAATAATCCTGAGTTAATAGTAAGATAGTATGTCAAAAATTTCAAGTTATTGGAAGGTATTTATTATTTATAGGAATTCGCCCATAAATTATTTTTTTATCAACTACAATTATTTATATTATATGAACTGTCGAGTTGACAAGTACGTTGCTCAGACAATATGTTTATTTTGTTGTATAATATTTGTTCAAATCAAATCAAAATCATTTATTCATATAGGTACACACTGAACACTTATGAACGTCAAAAAAAGAAATACATATGAAATGCTTCTAATTTTACATTTACTGCCAGTTCTCAAATCAAGGGCGTAGAACGCGAGAGAAGAACTGGCAATAAACTCTTCACCACTCTTTTTAATTGCCAAGAATTGTTTTACACAATGTTCGTAAGGAGCTGCAACCATTATACCATGTTCCACGTGACATCTTAAGTAATTAATAGTTAATTAATAATAATGAATTCAATTAAAAACAAAGATTTGTCCTCTATCAGCAGGGGGTGAAATAGGATTGAACTAACAATAATTGCTTTAAAATGGCCTTTGTTTTGCTTAACATTAACATGGGTATAATTTTTCATCCATTATTGTAAGTAATGACTATTACTATCCAAGATGTTGTGCAGGTGCCCATATTATATGTATTAATAAACAATATTAATAATACAATTTATAGTAGCTATAAATTGATGCATGTTATAATTAGATTCCATGGGACTTGAATCTTTATATGAAATGTCGAATTTAACTAGTTAATAAAAGACTTAAGAGAATGTTTCCATTTAAACTAAGGTGCAATTACTTGAAAAATCAAAACGGACGAGGGGTCGAGTTACATAGTGCTTACATTGCGCTTTTCTCCACGGCGAATAACCTTTGGCCTGTTCTTCTCTATATAGCAAATCTACAACTCTTGTTTAAAGGTCATTTAATATATACAAAAATTACAACTGCATCTAATTGATTTTTTTTCTATTATAGATATTGACTAACACGGACCAGTATCCTCAAAAATTGTTTTGGAAAAGAGAATCCATTGGTGGAAAGCCGAAATTTTGAATGCTATTTATAAAACACCGCTATACTATACCAAATATACTCAATATATAATCGAAGTTGTCAAATAAGGTTAACCACGTAAAACCGAGTTCAACGCTGAAGAATTTGCGAATATTTTATGATTTATGTTTTAATGCAAACATTACTATTCTTTTATTTTTATACTTATTTCAAACATGCCATCGAGAACCTTGTTTCACCAACCAGATAAGATAGATTCAATTGAAAAGATTAATTAACAAGACATCATATTTATGATATCTAACAGTGAAGGATATACTAATTCAATTATTTAACTCATATTGAATACAAAATTAGAAACACGTAGAACCCTATATTTTAAAGGTCCCGTGGGAATGCCAAATGTAACGTAAAGCAGATAGTTATTTTTATTAAACTAACTAACGAACTAAAACAATGTTTCTTAGATATAAGTAAAAATAAAAATAAAATATGTTTATTATGGAACATAAGAGATCACTT
The DNA here is from genome assembly GCA_963693345.1 of Pieris melete. Taxonomy (NCBI): domain Eukaryota; kingdom Metazoa; phylum Arthropoda; class Insecta; order Lepidoptera; family Pieridae; genus Pieris; species Pieris melete. The sequence continues at coordinate 494,599 of CAVNZK010000361.1, read as the reverse complement.
ATTCCACGTCATTAAATTTGAATTTGTAGGCATCCCTACTCATCGGCAAAGAAGACAGAGGGTGTAGGCCGAGAGAAAAACCCGGCGTAAAAAACTCTCGGTACTCTTTTAAAAAAAGCACGGCACACGGCTAAACAATGTTTGTCGGGTCAGCTAGTTATACTATATATTGAGAGATGATATAGCTATCTTGTTTTGCGCAACTTGATAACCAATTTAGAAGAAAGAGGGCCCTTGAAAGTCATGATATTACAGCCAGTTTCAATATAAAAACTATCGAGAAACGGTTATAAGGATTATTAGTAAAATACAAAGAGCGTAACATATTAATTTATAATTACTAAATAATAGTAGTTTATCTCTATGTTGCGCTTAGTAGGGCCACAGATGCAGAGTTTTCTCTATAAAGCCCACTCATAGAAAAAAGAGAGAGTAAAGAAATTAAGAACGTAAATACATATTTAAAACTAGATTTGATCTTCATGTATATTTTATTCTATCCTCTAGTTTTTTTGTTTATAAGATTACTAAACTCACATGACCACAACTGTGTGAAATAAAAAGTTGTTATTCAAAATTAAGTAGTAGCACAACCAAACAAATAAACAAAGAAAATCTTCAGTTTTAGTATAGATTTTGCAGAATTTTATTGGATTTTGTTTGATACCTACATACAATTTATATCCAAATAAAATATAAAGATAAGATAAAAATTGGTTCTGAGATAAAAATGATATTTTATTGCTAAAATAGTCAAAATGTTTACCTTCGATCATCTATTTACTAGACTCTTCGTTCATCTCAGCAGCTCATAAAGCAGCAAATGTTCTAGGTTTTTTGTTAAATGTTTAGGTCAATACCATAAATTTTCTTAGGTATTGGAAAAAAGTTACCAACGCCGAGAAACCAATAAGTCGTTTCGTGCCTACATTTTCTTCGCCATCTATAGATATTATATTAAGTATTTTTTAATTGTTTACATCATTTATTTCTTGAAATATAGGTTGGAAAAGATATAGGTATATATATATATAGATATATTTTTTTCGTAAAAAATGCGGTATTTATAAATATTATTTTATAAACTTACCCCAATATACATATAGATGGTCATATATTAGAATATTTAAAACAACTTTTTACAAAGCTAAAAATGGCTAACTCACTGGTAAATCACGATTTCACCGAGGAAAGAGCAACTTTTAATTTGACGTAAAGAATCGACTTTACTGCTCATTTTTATTCACATGAGATGTCAAATGGTATTATCAGAATGCCAAATACCAACAATTTTTGAGCGTAAGTGTGTTGAGTGTCAAATTTTAGTTCCAAATGTAAACAATCTCATTTGAGAGGCGCTTTTGTTTATCAGAATACCAAATTGATGACACCTTCACGATTGATTTAAGAGCAAAACCGCTGTGAGTGTTTGAAGAGTGAGTTACAGAATCGCAAGGCAGATGAAACTTGTTACTCTAGCACACTTCTGCAAAATAAAGGCATTTAATACAATTTATTTTTATATTAGGCCTATTTTTTTATTTCTTATGTCTTGTACTAGTTTTATTTTTATTATCAACATTAAATTATTCTATAATTTACAACGGTTTATAGTATAGCGCCTGGTTGTTTTCACCTCGGATTAGAGTTACAGTGAATGAATTACATATTAATTCATTCACTGTCGATCGATGTGGGATATTGTTTTTTAAACTATAAATTGCCATGTTTACCCAAAATTTTATTGTGCACTCCATTATTAATAATTTTAAAAAAAATTATTATGAAAAATTAATGTTTGACCATATATTTTCACTTTAAACAGTATTTTATTTTATTTATATGTTAAATCTTACCTGAGTAGACATATAGGAACATTTTTCAAAGATACCTGTGTATAAAAATAGCAGTAGGGATCTCGAACAGCAGGAGAGCGGAGCGACAGCTGCTATGTACAATGGAATTTCTCGGCCAGTTTTGTTGCAAGTAACACGTGTTCTGTGAATATTGTGCTTCAAAAACAGTGAAAATTTGTTTTTTTTTGTGAAAAATTCTTGTATATTTTTGTACTGGAAGGTGTATTGATGACGACGTTTTTATATTAAACGTTTTATCTCACACGCTGTTTTATTGTGTTTTTTATATTAATTTTATTACTCTTTAATGTATATTATTCTACGGTTTCGATATTTGTAAATATGTGAGGAACATGTATACTATTTTTTTAGTATAGTAGTTTTATTCTAAGACAACATTGTCTTCACATATTGAAGAACTTTACAATAAGCAAAATGATATAGTGTACGCTCACAGTTCTACGGTACAAGTGGTCATCATCCTCCGTCACTGATGGTTTGGTGGGGCGTGTCTTATCAAGGAGTCGCCAAACAACATATTTATGAAAAAGGAGTGAAAACTTCAGCCAAACCGTATCAAGCCTTGGATCATGTTGTGAAACCTCTCAGCAATACCCTTTTTAAAAATATACCGTGGACTTTCCAGCAGGATTCTGCACCTGCTCACAAGGCACAAACTACCCAATCCTGGCTTGAAACCACCGTTCCGGACTTTATAAGAGCTGAAGACTGGCTATCACCTCGCACAGACCTCAACCCTTTAGACTTCAAATTATGATCAGTTTTAGAGGAAATTGCCTGCTTTAAACGACACGGCGACCTTGAGTCTCTAAAAAAATCTTTGGAGCAAGCAGTGGCGAAATTTCTCTTGGAAACAGTGCATAAATCCATAGATTCGTGGCCAAGCAGATTAAAAGCCTGTATAGAAGCCATATTTGTGCATGTCGAATACAATATTTACTTATGTTTTGCTGAGACTTTAATAAATATCTAGGTATAAATTGAAATAATAACAGAACTTATTGCTAGCTATAGTAGCTATAAACTGACACATGTTTATAATTCACACTATTTTTACCGTGACTTGGATCTTCATATAGAATATCGTACTTAATTAGTTAATAAAAGCCTATGGAGATTTTTACCTTTTTATAATACCATGCAGTTTTGCCATGCATATAAACTTAGGCGCAACTTTGTACTAGAGAAATCAAAAGACTACGTATACGAGAGGTCGAGACCCGAGCTACATAGTGCTTTCATTGCGCTTTTCCGCACCGGTGACTAAGCTTCTGTTCTTCTCTATATAGCACATAAGTAAAAAATGTGGAAGCATATTGTGATCTTCAACTATTCTTTAAAGGTAATTTGATACGTATATATACAAAATTTCCTCCCAGTTTCCTCACAATTTTGTTCTTGGAAAGAAGAATCCATTGGTGGATAGCCGGGATTTGAATGTAATTTTTATAATACCCTTCTATATACTATACCGAACGTGCTATATACATATAATCGAAGTTGCCAAACAAGGGTCACTTATGTAGTGAAACCGAATTCAACGCGGGAGAAGTTGCGAATATTTTGTTGGTTATTTTTAGTGCATACATTTTACTTCTTTTTTCTTTTGTTTTTTATACTTTTTTAATACATGCCATCGAGAACCATGTTTCGCCTACCAGATAAGATAGATTCAATCAAAAATATTAATTAATAAAACATTTTATTTATCATATTTATCAGTGAAAGATATACAAGTACTATCATTTAATTCATATTGAATACAAAATTAGAATCACATAGAACGCAAAATTATATGATATTAATTTAATAAATATCAAAAACTCTTTTCCTTTATTTCAGTCATTAAAAATTAATAAGGCCATCGGGAACCAGTGGTTAAGCCATAGAGTCCGCTTCTGTAAACAAAACAAAATTAAACTTATTATTTTATAATATTTAATTAAATTAATAAATCAAGCTCATTTCATGCATGATGAAACGGTTTTATTGTTTCTTAGTACTTATACTTTTATTTAGTCCCTCAGCCCCATAAATGTTTATGGGGCACGGAAAAATTTGCATAGTCAGCCTCGTGAGCCTTCCAAAACCATAAATATCGTAGCAATGAAATTACCTTCGATTGGGTAATAGTTATTTATATACAACAACTAATGAACATACCCTCGTTTTCCTAAGTTGGAGTTGCCCATTCTATGTTGTGCACCAGTGCAACGGTTGTTGCGAGCTTCATTAAGATTTAAGCAGGCCCTTCCGACAAAGTGGTCAGTTCTTACACTAGAAGCAAATAGATCCCAAGCACGACTGTGTGAACACTGGCTATGGCTGCAACCAGGCTGTGTGTTTCTTCCACCATTTGGATAGAAATCTGCATTAGCAATACTATCGAAAATTCCCAATAGTCCTCCGTCAGTATGGATTGTTTCTACGTAACCTCCATCACTTCTTCTAAGTGTGTTTGAGTTGCTTGGTCCCCATTGAGGTCCAGCTGGATCTAATCCTATAATAAGAAGAAAAATATGCATAAAAATTGTTCTTAATTGACCCTATACATACAATATAATTGTAAGCTAACTAAAGATTACCAGTAACACGTCTAGCACGACCACCCACAGTCCGACCGGCGTTTCCAACAACGTGAGCTCCTAGACTGAAGCCAATTAGATGCACATTGTTCCAGTTGCCACCGTGGTTGGAGATGAGCCAGTTCAGGAAGTTACCCAAATGTTGACCAACACTTGGAACAGATCGCACTGAAGTGGTGTATGACCCTGCTGCGGCTCTTCCCCAATCCACAACGATGACGTTAACGTCTCCAACAGCTAGTAAAGCGTCACGAATAGTTGGATTCATTGTAGAAGTTCCCTTACTATTCCAACCGTGAACGAGAACTTTGAGAGGCAAGTTTCTGTTGTAGTTGGAGTTTCGTACAGAGTTGTTGTCATTGTGTCTCAACAGTTGGTGGTTAGCTCGATTACGTCTAAAAATAAAAAGCGATATTAAAGGATTTTTCTTTGGTGTAAAAGATTCTCGTTATTTCTCAGGCCATAAACAGCTCTTACCTAGTATAGAGCCAGTATTCATTGTTGGCTCCATTCCTGGATTCAGCCTCAGCTGGTTCATGTAGATCGACTAAGTGAGGTACATCATCCCCATCAGGCATCCATATATACCGGCTCACTCCTTCCACGTAGTGACTATTATCGCCCGGAATAGTAGGAATGTATTCCGGATCGTGGATTCTGCCACCAGCACACACTATAAACGCAAAATTGGGCAAAAAGTAACTTATAAAAAGCAAATCATAAAATACTAGAAGCTATTTTTGGCGTTTGCTTTCAGATGAGATTAAGATTAATTTTATTTTTCGTTTAATTTTATTTTTACTTACGTGCTACGACAACTGATAGTGCTACGAGCACCTTCATATCTACGACGTAGGATGAAGAATATTGCAAAAGTGCGAATCTAATTGTTTTTATTGCTACTTGTATCTATGATTATCATAATAGTGATTATGATTATGCAGGATTATAGGGACTAAGAAAAGATCTAAGTGTGCATAAATGTCTGTCCGTATGTCATCTCCAGATATAAATTGTGTTTAAATATATGTTGTGTCTGTGTTTTATTTATTTAATCATGTATACGACACATATAACATATTACATTATCAGTGTTAAAGTAGCAAGTTTGTATTATTCTTGAGAATACACGTGGTGTGGCGGAGCAACCACATCCCTAGGTCAAACGAATTAAAAATATAAGCGTAGGGATATTGGTTACAGTTACTAATAGCGACACAACCCAACTTCTGAATATGTGCCGCTATGGCGCTAAGAAGAATTCTAATAATTGTCTAACACGCTTTAACTAAAGCGAGAGACTGGATTGTATGCGAGGCGTTTAGTGTTGGTTGACACACGGTAGAAGGGAGTTCTCACTGCTATGGAATAATATTGAAAGAATAACAGTAAGAGAGGAAGGATTTCATATACCTCATACGATGCGCTGCAGATGCTCATTTCTCCGTAGATCGATCCAATGCGTTGCGGTTTTGTATTATTGAAAAATACAGAGTGAAATACGATTGTTTCACTGCGAATATCCGTAGACTATACAGTATACACAGCTGTTGCGCGGCGACTTCTCGTAGGATACGACGAGGGTTGCACAGCGATAATTCGCGTGTTGCTGCGGCGAGCGTTACACGGCGACCCTTCTCCCGACAAGTGTTCTCCTTGCGCAGGATTCTGTGCCTCATTTCATCACCTTTCCGTGCAAATAGTTGTATGTGATGGAAAGGTATGGGAATAGTAAGGGTAGGAGGCCCTGTGACAAACCAAATACATAATGTAGATATGTGGACTAGTAGGTACTTTTAGTTGTGTTATTTAAAAATTATGATGTTTTTGAAATTCTACAATGTTCATTAAATATATATATTATATGAAAATATATATATTAAATGAAAGTGAACATTAATTATATATATACAATGCGACAGGCATTGAACTCATTATTCAACTAATTACTGAAGATTAAGTCAAGAGTCGTTCTAAGACATAAATATTCGTGACTTTTGTTGACCTATTAGTGTATTGAAGTATTTTTATATTAATTTTGTAAATTAAATATAATAATCAGCAAAGTCAGAGAATTTTGCTAGTACTCCAACAGTCTTATCTGGTCTACAAAATCAGTAACATTGATAATTTTAATACTAAATGATTGGTTTGAAATTTTATAATAGTAGACAGAAAACATCCAAACTGCACGCGCTCAACATGGACAGTTGGAAATCATTCACAAATCGATTAACAAGACCTTATACGAACCATAGGGAATAGTGGAATTGGCCCCCAGTGACGAGGATATTACATACTCAAAAACGAATAGGAACCTACCCTCCCTCAAAAGTCTGGCTATCGTAGCTATTATGCGAACCATCAACCAAGGTCCATGATCTATAAACTGAGAAAGATTAGCATTTTATTAGGTCTTATAATATAGCGTATTTAAATACATAATTAATAATTATTTTGTATAATTAAATCACAGTCATAAAAATCCTCAATTTGCATCATATTACCTTCAAACCCAAAAAATCAGTGTCCATAATATATAAATCATATTATCAAGTTATTGTATTACAGAATTTACCAGCTAAAAGTGATATTATTCAATCAGCAACGTTCAATGAAATGCTAATGTTTCCATATCGTTATTATAGAATCTGATATTAGTTTGATATCTTTTTATCGTCATTTAGGGACAATGCTTTTTCCGGTGTAAACCCTTCATAACGACATGGACAATTATATTTAAAATTAATAAAGAAATTTTAGTGTCGCTTATATTTAAAAATAAAAAAAATTAAGTACAAAAAGTACAGAGTTCTTAAAGTTTTTTTTTATATTTACATAGAAACTCTAACAATTGATTGACCAAGTTACAATTATGCTTACTATATTAAAATATATTTTTGTGTTTTTTTTTGTTTAAAGAACTTAATTTCTCATTACAAAAATTATTTTTTATTTACGTGAGAAATTTAATATTAAGTATATACGAACGAGATACACGTCGCCATCAGCTAGCCCAATTTTAGTTTAATGGGCCCATTCTGATGTGTGTCTTTAATGCCCTTTTGAACTGATCAATCACGCTAATGTTACGAACCTTAGACGGCAACCGATTAAACAATTGCACACCCTCATACCTAATAGATCTCTTTAAATAATTTGTGCGCGGCTTTGGCAAGATAAGCAAACTCGCTCGACGAGTATTGCGTGTAGTGGTGTATTTGATTTTATTAAATGATAAGTTACTATGTAGAGAGTTATTTAAATTTTTTTTAATAAGGATACAGGTGCTATAAACATATAGTTGTTTAATCGTCATAATTTTAGTTTCTTGGTAGATTTTATTAGTAGGTGTTAAAAAATTGTATCTGAATAGTGCTTTTATTAATTTATTTTGTAGTGTTTGTATTGTAGAAATTTTGTTTTTGCATGCTGTACCCCATATTTCAATTAGGTATATGAAATGTGGCTTGACTAAACAATTATAGATCAAATGACGTACAGATTCCGGAATGCATTTAGATATTGACCAAAATCTGCCTATAAGTGATTTTAGTTTGGTGATGCTGCCTATGTGTGATATATGAAAGTTCCATTTTAAATTTGTATCCATTCTAAGACCCAGATATTTCTCCCATTTTTTGTTATTGATTTCAACGTCTTGAACTTTAAGCGATATTTATATATCTTCTTAGTCGCATAGGTTTTATACAAATTCATTAAAAGAGGGTAAACTTACGCTTCTAAGTTGCACTTCGACAGTTCCATAGTATTTTATAGACAGTAAAACTATAACGTAGGCCGATATAAGTTATCATGGCCGCTAAAGGAAGACTAGTACAATAGTACTTAAATTTGTTATGCATTAAAAATAAACCGTCATACAAATCAATACGCCATTATGAATCTTATCTTAGCCTATCTTTGCTGGAAATACGGAATTTAGATTAAGTAATGACCTGAGCAAGTACAGAAAAACCATTAACTAAGTGCGTAATAAATTTATTTGCCCACACGCAGATAGGTCAGACAAAAAAAAAGTTGCGCTACCTTTTAGGTCTGGGCCTCATATCTGAATCTGATTCGTGATCTTTTGCTTTCTAATAGGCCAAGATGAATTGCCTTCTGTGCCTGTCGAATACACACATCGTCGAATTTTTGGGTCTAAGGCATGCATTTCATCACCATTTTTCGTCGACCATACGAACGAGGGGTAGGATTTAGAAATACGTCGCATGAATTTCATTATACTGATTATGTGGGTATCTCGGGGAAACCCCTCCAAGTAATTATGACTACCGGAACTGCGACTAAGTATTATTGTTATTAAATATAATTTTGTGTATTGTATTGAAATTCGTTAAACGAAACGTACATTTAATAATTTTCTATTATAGTCCGGTCAATTTAGACATTCGAAGTTACATAAAGTCCCAACAAGCTGAATTTCTGTGAAATTATTCAAAACATAATTATAAACAATGTCTAGAAGTTCCCCATCATTCCCGTGTAAGGAAATTTTTTTATTCAAGTTCAAAGGTAAAAAAAAATTTCAGCAAAACGGTAAGTTTTATCATAAATAAACTTCCGGAAAAAATTGTAGATCATAAAATTATCTATAAAAAATGTATCAATACTTTTTTTCATACGAGCCACCGTTTCTGAGATATAACGATTCAAAAAGTTATAAAAGTTGTTATCGTCATAATATGCACACGTTTCCACGCCACCTATAAGGTAGTGTACTTAGCGCGTTTCTCTTAACGTGGTTTCCCCAGTAGGCCTACTCCACGGGTCAGTTGTGATCCTGTTTAATGTAAAACTATTGCAAAATAACGAAAATTTTCAAAGATTGGGAAAGATAAAAGCGATGTAAATTTAAAAAAAGTGTTGAAGTTTATTCGTCTTATTCATAAGTTTCAAATTCTTGTTCATCTTCTCCTGCTTCTTCTAATTCAGCTTGTTGGGACTTTATGTAACTTCGAATGTCTAAATTGACCGGACTATATATAATATAATCGAAGTTGCCAAACAAGGGTAACCACGTATGTAGTGAAACCGAGTTCAACGCGGCAGAAGTTGCGAATATTTTGTTGGTTATTTTTAGTGCATACATTTTTCCTACCAGATAAGATAGATTCAATTAAAAATATTAATTAACAAAACATTTTATTTATCATATCTATCAGTGAAAGATATACTTCAAGTACTATAATTTAATTCATATTGAATACAAAATTAGAATCACGTAGAATGCAACATTAAATGACATTAATTTAATAAATATCAAAAACTCTTTTCCTTTATTTCAGTCATTAAAAATTAATAAGGCCATCGGGAACCAGTGGTAAGGCCATAGAGTCCGCTTCTGTAAACAAAACAAAATTAAACTTATTATTTTATAATATTTAATTTAATTAATAAATCAAGCTCATTTCATGCATGTTAAGAAACGGTTTTATTGTTTCTTAGTACTTATACTTTTATTTAGTCCCTCAGCCCCATAAATGTTTATGGGACACGGAAAAATTTGCATAGTCAGCCTCGTGAGCCTTCCAAAACAATAAATATCGTAGCAATGAAATTACCTTCGATTGGGTAATAGTTATTTATATACAACAACTAATGAACATACCCTCGTTTTCCTAAGTTGGAGTTACCCATTCTATGTTGTGCACCAGTGCAACGGTTGTTGCGAGCTTCATTAAGATTTGCGCACCGCCTTCCGACAAAGTGGTCAGTTCTTACACTAGAAGCAAATAGATCCCAAGCACGACTGTGTGAACACTGGCTATGGCTGCAACCAGGCTGTGTGTTTCTTCCACCATTTGGATAGAAATCTGCATCAGCAATACTATCGAAAATTCCCAATAGTCCTCCGTCAGTATGGATTGTTTCTACGTAACCTCCATCACTTCTTCTAAGTGTGTTTGAGTTGCTTGGTCCCCATTGAGGCCCAGCTGGATCTAATCCTATAATAAGAAGAATAATATGCATAAAAATTTATCTATATTGACTTTTATAATGTAATAACAATATGATTCTATGCTAACTAAAGATTACCAGTAACACGTCTAGCACGACCACCCACAGTCCGACCGGCGTTTCCAACAACGTGAGCTCCTAAACTGAAGCCAATTAGATGCACATTGTTCCAGTTGCCACCGTGGTTAGAGATGAGCCAGTTCAGGAAGTTACCCAAATGTTGACCAACACTTGGAACAGATCGCACTGAAGTGGTGTATGACCCTGCTGCGGCTCTTCCCCAATCCACAACGATGACGTTAACGTCTCCAACAGCTAGTAAAGCGTCACGAATAGTTGGATTCATTGTAGACGTTCCCTTACTATTCCAACCGTGAACGAGAACTTTGAGAGGCAAGTTTCTGTTGTAGTTGGAGTTGCGTACAGAGTTGTTGTCATTGTGTCTCAACAGTTGGTGGTTAGCTCGATTACGTCTAAAAATAAAAAGCGATATTAAAGGATTTTTCTTTGGTGTATTCTCGTTATTTCTCAGGCCATAAACAGCTCTTACCTAGTATAGAGCCAGTATTCATTGTTGGCTCCATTCCTGGATTCAGCCTCAGCTGGTTCATGTAGATCGACTAAGTGAGGTACATCATCCCCATCAGGCATCCATATATACCGGCTCACTCCTTCCACGTAGTGACTATTATCGCCCGGAATAGTAGGAATGTATTCCGGATCGTGGATTCTGCCACCAGCACACACTATAAACGCAAAATTGGGCAAAAAGTAACTTATAAAAAGCACATCGTAGAAAGTAAAGCAAGCTTTTTGGCTATCGCTTTCAGATGAGATTAAGATTAATTTTATTTTTCGTTTAATTTTATTTTTACTTACGTGCTACGAAAACTGATAGTGCTACGAGCACCTTCATATCTACGACGTAGGATGAAGAATATTGCAAAAGTGCGAATCTAATTGTTTTTATTGCTACTTGTATCTATGATTATCATAATAGTGATTATGATTATGCAGGATTATAGGGACTAAGAAAAGATCTAAGTGTGCATAAATGTCTGTCCGTATGTCATCTCCAGATATAAATTGTGTTTAAATATTTGTTGTGTCTGTGTTTTATTTATTTAATCATGTATACGACACATATAACATATTACATTATCAGTGTTAAAGTAGCAAGTTTGTATTATTCTTGAGAATACACGTGGTGTGGCGGAGCAACCACATCCCTAGGTCAAACGAATTAAAAATATAAGCGTAGGGATATTGGTTACAGTTACTAATAGCGACACAACCCAACTTCTGAATATGTGCCGCTATGGCGCTAAGAAGAATTCTAATAATTGTCTAACACGGTATAACTAAAGCGAGAGACTGGATTGTATGCGAGGCGTTTAGTGTTGGTTGACACACGGTAGAAGGGAGTTCTCACTGCTATGGAATAATATTGAAAGAATAACAGTAAGAGAGGAAGGATTTCATATACCTCATACGATGCGCTGCAGATGTTCATTTCTGCGTAGATCGATCCAATGTGTTGCGGTTGAAAAATACAGAGTGAAATACGATTGTTTCACTGCGAATATCCATAGACTATATACAGCTGTTACGCGGCGACTTCTCGTGTGTTATAATACGACGAGGGTTTCACAGCGATAATTCGCGTGTTGCTACGGCGAGCGTTACACGGCGGCGACTTTTCTCCCGACAAGTGTTCTCTTGCGCGGGATTCTTTGCCTCATTTCATCACCTTTCCGCGCGAATAGTTGTATGTGAAGGAAAGGGATGAGAATAGTAATGGTAGGAGGCCCTGTGACAAACGAAATACATAATGTAGATACGTGGACTAGTAGGTACTTTTAGTTGTGTTATTTTAAAATGATGATGTTATTTGAAATTTTACAATGTTCATTAAATATATATATTATATGAAAATATATATATTAAATGAAAGTGAACATTAATTATATATATTCAATGCGACAGGCATTGACTCATTATTCACCTAATTACTGAAGATCAAGGCAAGAGTCGTTCTAAGACTTAAATATTCGTGACTTTTGTTGACCAATTATTGTATTGAAGAATTTTTATATTAATTTTGTAAATTAAATATTATAATCAGCAAAGTCAGAGAATTTTGCTAGTACTCCAACAGTCTTATCTGGTTACAAAATCCGTAACATTGATAATTTTAATACTAAATGATTGGTTTGAAATTTTATAAAAATAGACAGAAAACATCCAAACTGCACGCGCTCAACATGGACAGTTGGAAATCATTCACAAATCGGTTAACAAGACCTTATACGAACCGTAGGGAATAGTGGAATTGGTCCCCAGTGTGGAGGATATTACATACTCAAAAACGAATAGGAAACTACCTTCCCTCAAAAGTCTGGCTATCGTTGCTATTATGTGAACCAAGGTCCATGATCTATAAACTGAGAAAGATTAGAATTTTATTGGGTCTTATAATATAGTGTCTTTAAATACTTAATTAATAATTATTTTCTATAATTGAATCACAGTCATAAAAATCCTTAATTTGCATCATATAACCTTCAAACCCGATCAGTGTCCAAATATAAATCATATTATGAAGTTATTGTATTATAGAATTTACCAGCTAAAAGTGATATTATTCAATCAGCAACGTTCAATGATATGCCTATGAATTTTATTCAATGTTTTTCCATATCGTTATTATAGAATCTGATATCAGTTTGATATCTTTTTATTGTCATTCAGGGAAAATGCTTTGTCGGGTGTAAACCCACATAACGACATGGAAAATTATATTAAAAATTAATAAATAAATTTTTGTGTCGCTTATATATAAAAATAAAAAAATTAAGTACAAAAAGTACAGATTTCTTAAAGATTTGGTTTATATTTGCATAGAAGTTACTTGCTCTAAAAATTGATTGACCAAGTTACAATTATGCTTACTTTAATAAAATATTTAATTTTCTTAGTCGCATAGGTTTTTTACAAATTCATTGAAAGAGGGTAAACTTTATTTATTAAACATAAACGCTTCTAAGTTGCACTTCGATAGTTCCAGGGTTAGTTATAGACCGTAAAACTACTACGTAGGCCGACATAAGTTATCATGGCCGACTAGTACAATAGTACTTAAATTTTTTATGCATTAAAAATAAACCGTCATACAAATCAATACGCCATTATGAATCTTATCTTAGCCTATCTTTGCCGGAAATACGGAATTTAGATTAAGAAATGACCTGAGCAAGTACAAAAAAACCATTAACTAAGTGCGTAATAAATTTATTTGCCCACACGGAGATAGGCTAGGCAACGTGCTAAAAAGAAACTAGTGACGCTACCATTTAGGTCTGAGCCTCATATCTGAATCTGATTCGTGATCTTTTGCTTTCTAATAGGCCAAGATGATCTACCTTCTGTGCCTGTCGAATACACACATCGTCGAATTTTTGGGTCTAAGGCATCCCTGTTTCATCACCATTTTTCGTCGACCATACGAACGAGGGGTTGGATTTAGAAATACGTCGCATGAATTTCATGATACTGATTATGTAGGTATCCTGGATTGGAACCCCTCCAAGTAATTTTGACTGCCGGAGTTGCGACTAAGTATAAATAAAAGGGTGCGTGTACTTATGTACCCGCGTAAGAAGTTATACTTCTTTGGCATTATTTAAGATAGTTTTTGATTGCATGCAAATCATTAATTACAATTAAATAATCAAAGACTGGAAAAGGAGTCATTATAGTCAATAAAGATCAGTTTACATTTGAAAAATTAAATAAATAAATATTTATTTTTATTCTGTTATATTAAATATAACATTAATTCTATTATTATTCGAATGTTGTTTTTAAATTATGTCCAATGCCGTAGCATCTTCCGGGGGCAACTTCATTCTGTTAATTTTGTGTCACGGTGCGCGCGCATTGTAAAATTTCACTCTCATCAATTTTTCATATCGCGGCTAAAGAAGTATAACTTCAAAAATTTAATATAATTTTGTGTATTGTATTGAAATTCGTTAAACGAAACGTACATTTAATACTTTTCTATAAATTATTGTAATATTTCAAGCAGCGTGTATAACCATGTGAAACAAAATGCAAACCGCTATTATGAATGTAGATTTCGACAGAAATTACACTGACACATTCAATCCGTTACTTTCAAGTGAATGTGCTTCTGCATTTATTTTATTTGGAGTTTTTGGAAACTTGGCTATATTTTCGATCTAATTGTTTTATAGCACTATTAATTTTTATTTACTAACCAATTTGGGCGACCTATTTCTAAATCGTTACCCGAGCGACGGTTAAATGACCACATAGACAGAAAGCCCATTGGTGCACAGCCGGATTTCGAACCTACGACGGCCCCAGGGTTAAGAGCCGTATGTTATTTACCTATTGGCCAATACTGCTCAGACAATATGTAAACTAAACTGTCAAGCTGTATTTTAAAAAAGTGTTACCAATTTTATAATTAACTAGTAAACTCGGCGAACTCCGTTTCGCCACCAGATGGCTTCGTTTTATGTAACATTTCGTTTGGCGATCCCGCTTTTCTGTTGAAATTTTTCCTGAATTTTCTTAGCTATAAACCTTACCTTTCCAACTCATGCAAAACTGTGGAAATCGGTTCGTGCGTTCTGGAGTTATAGCGTCAGGAAAGAAAACTCGACTTATTTTTATATAGTAGACTAGCTTTTTTCTACCACGCTTCGCTGTGGCACATTGTGATTGAATAGTTCAGAGATAAGAAACAAAATAAAGAAAACAGTTCATATAAGTTTAATTTTGCAATACTTATGGAAATATATACTTATAATAAAAAAATAAAAAACAAAAAAAAAGATAAAAACAATCATTGATGCGCATTATACATCATGCTAGAATTTCAGCTCGTCCTGTGCAGAACTTTTTGAGTTTTTGAAGCGTACATATTATTATGTTACGAAGTATTAAATGAATAATAAAGAAATTTAACTACTTATTTGGAAAATCCAGTTTTCGGTAACTCATTTTAATTAATATCGTCAATTAATAGGACAATACATACTTTATAATGAAAAATGCAATGGTCGAGTTTAATTATTTTTTATGTGAATAAGTTCTATCTATAATATTTTAATTATATGTATAAAAATTAAAAAGATCACTCGAAAGAAAACCAACACAATATATATATATAAAATCTTTATTAACATTGAAATATTTTTAAACGTTCGTTGTGTTTACCGGTCCTTTGTTTTAGAATGGATGTTTTGAACCTGTAGTTAATCCATACAGGCCACTTCTGAAAAAGGAATAAATATAATTTGAAATTGTGTTAGATATCAATTACCGTCTTATTCTTCTAAGTACTTCATGAGACTACTACGACTAATTACACCTACATTCACGGTTGAAAATTTAAAGCCCGTTCGATTAATAATACAACGTTGACTTTGGTCTTAAATCTTTCATTTTACATTCTCCCCACCCTGACCAATTTATAGAAACGTTATGTCATTTTGTACAATATAACAATATCATGCATTTCAATTGTAATTTTTGAAGTTATACTTCTTTAGGCGCGTTATGAAAAATTTATGAGAGTGAAATATTACGATGCGCGCGCACCGTGACACAAAATTCAGTATGGGCGCCGAAAAAAGAAATAGAATATGCGTGACGTTTGACCATAATGACATTTGTAGTACCTTTTAAACAAATAAAGCAGTTTTAATTATTTTTTCAAAGACCTATTGTTACTTAGTTAAGAGGTTATGAAACATACCTAGTTATTAAATTAAATTAATAATATAATAAAATAATAAATAATAATTGTTATTAATATTAATTAATAATTGAACAATATACTAAATATCAAATATTGTTAAATTATTAACACTAAATATCTATTATTAGTTATTTAATATTTCAAAAAAAATAAAGAAAGCCAAAGAAGTATAACTTCTTACGCGCGTACATAAGTACACGCACCATTATTTTAATAAGTGTAATCCGCCGCCCATCGACACTCGCATTGCCAGTAGGCTCGCAAGTGCGTTGCCGATCTTTCAAGAATTGGTACGCTCTTTTATTGAAGAACCCTAAGTCGAAATATATGATAATTGTATTATATGCATTTTAACTTACCCGCTTTTGTTTAATTGCGCATTTCCCATCTTATGCTGCCTTCCATTACACCGTTGGTTGCGTGCTTCGTTAAGATTGTTACATTGTCTTCCAACAAAATGGTCATTGGTTACGCTAGCAGCAAAAAATTCGTAGGAACGACTGTGAGAACACGGGCTTAAAGCGCACCCAGGCTGTCTATGTCTACCACCATTTGGGTAAAAATCAGCGTCAGCAATAACATCAAAGATACCCAGTTTACCGCCATCAGTGTGGATGGTTTCTACGTAACGTCCATCGTTTCTCCTTAGGGTATTTGAATTCCTCGGTCCCCATTGAGGACCAGCGGGATCTAATCCTGAAAGAAGATAATAGGATAGTATATAAATTGAGTCATCGTACAGTGAGGGAATAAATGTATGCTGTTGTTATTTTGACAAGAAAAGTTACAAAGCGTAAAGAAATTGTCCTTCGACCCATTAGGATATTACAGCTATGAAAGCAGAGAAAGGGTATACGCTACAGCAGATTTAATGACGTGGAATAAGTGATACATGTATCAGATGTTCCTTAATATATAAACATTTTTTTTTTTTTAAAGATAGGTGGACAGAAAGTGCTGAGGAACTTCTACAAGAATATTTCCATTATTCAATTGACTAATATCATGTCCCTCGGACAATAAAGCTGGGGTAGCCGCAGAGCAGGCGGAAAATAATAAACGGCTCAAATATAAGAGTCTTTTCTCCAACTTCGATTTAATTCCCTTTGGAGTAGAGACTTTAACCGTGGGGTTCAAGTGGACAGGAGCTAATTCAAAATTAAAGTCGGCGCAGATAGCACCGATGACCCCTGAGCTGGTGCTTTCCTCGCTTAATGAAATAGGTCTCGCAATACAGCGATGAAATGCTGCCAGCGTTACAAGTTCACTGCCACAGGGACCAAAGTTATGAAATTTGTTTAAAAAAAAATTATATTAATTTTTCTATTAGGTCAAGAAAGTTGTAAATACTGTATATTTGATAAACATTGCCTAAATATCATTCATATAGAGTGAAATAAACTTCTGTATAAATGCTAGGCTCAATAGAGATTATTACCTTTAACCTTAAATAGTAACAAATAGTTCCGTACCAGTTATACGTCCAACACGTCCATTAACGGTACGACCAGCGTTTCCAACAACATGAGCCCCTAGACTGAAGCCAACAAGATGCACGTTGTTCCAGTTACCACCGTGTCTGGAGATCAACCAGTTAAGAAAATGACCAAGATGATGACCAATTCCAGGAACTGATTGTACTGATGTGGAGTAAACTCCAGCTGCGGCTCTTCTCCAGTCGACGACAATAACGTTATAGTCGCCAACTCGAAGGAAAGCATCACGAATCATTGGGTTCATTGATGAACTGCCTTTGCTGTTCCATCCGTGGACCACAACCTTAGTTGGTAAGTTTCCGTTATAGTTTGAGTTGCGTACGGAATTATCGTCGTTGACCGTCAGAACCTGATGGTTCGTTGGATTACGTCTGAAAATAAAAATTAATGTTTACATTTTTTTTAGATTTCTTCAAACTATACGTCCATATCTATATAAATAAATCTGACCTTGTGTATAGCCAGTATCGGTTATTGAATCCATTAAACAATTGAGCGTCTTTGCTGGTAGCTTTAAGATCTACCAGATGAATCTTGTTGTCTCCATCGGGCATCCATATAAAGCGACTCACTCCTTCTACATAGTGACTGTTGTCCCCTGGTACAGGCGGATAATGATCCGAGTTTGGGATCGCACTACCAGTACATACTAAAAATACACAATATACAAATTAAAGTTACAAACAAACCTTAATAGATGTTATTACAAAGATCGATATTAATATAGGTATCGGAATGCAACCTAATTTTCTAACATAAAAGATAATAAAAACTCAATTTTTTAAAAACTGTGATGTATTTTGAGTTTAATGTATAATGAGAATTAATGATTTATTGTGAATGTTAGAAAATTATTTGACTCACATGCTACATAAACAGATAACGCTACAAACAGCCTCATGACGATCGAGAAGTCAATATAAATTTTAACTTTTGGGGGATCTGTTATATTTATAGAAAATTACAATCTACGTAATTAAGTAAGCATATCTTATCAGATTTGCAATTTTATCTTTTATTAGTACTATTACTTCGTTTTAGCATTGTCCGATAAATGACACTAGCCCTGTGATTCTGTAACTCACTTTTCGAACTCACACAGCGGTTTTCGCATCGGCGGTCGCTCTCAAATCAGTCGTGAAGCAGTCATTTTATGATTTCGCATTCTGATAAACAATAAACTAAAAGCTCCCTTTTCTTTTCACCTTTTCTTAATGTCATCCTCCCATCACTTAGCCTGTCTTCCTCTATGTCTCTTTCCGTCTAAAGGGTACCGATTCTGTGATTAGTTTTGTGTCCACTTTTCTTGCTTTTCTCTCATCATATGTCCTGTCCACCTCTACTTCAGCTGTTTGTATGTTGTGTATGCATTCTTAAACTTAGTTTTACTTTTGATGTCTATTAATTTTTCTCGGTCTTTTCTTTTGACACCTATTGTACTTCTTTCTATGCTGTTTTGACAAACTTTAATTTTATTTGCTAGATGTTCTGTCAATGCCCAAGTTTGCCACCCGTATAGTAAACATGGTAGAATGCACATATTATATACCTTCCTCTTTTCTTTCATAGTCATATCTTTGTTCTTCATCACTTCACTGAGTGACCAATACCTTTTCCAAGTATTGGTAACTCTTCTTTCAATCTCTTTTTCCATGCAGCCTTCATATTAGCTGTCCTAAGTATATATATTCTTGTACGTACTCTATTTGCTCATTATTATCGTGTCTGTTTGTGATTTAAATTCATCGATAGTCCAGCTTTGTCACTTACATCTGCTAGTTGTTGCAGCATCATTTCTAGTGATCTTGAATTTTCCGAGAATATTAAGTCGTCTGCATAGCGTAGATGGCTCAAGTTTTCACTGTTTATGTTTAGTCCCTCATTTGTCCAGTCTAGGTTCCTAAATATTATTTCCAAAATGGCAGAAAATAATTTAGGTGAGATAGGGTCTCCTTGGCGTACACCTCTCATGATAGGGAATTCTTCGCATATATCTTCTAACTTGACTTGCGCAGTACTCTTGGTGTATACATTACAAAGTAATCGTATGTATTTTGTTTGTACACCCTGTATTTTGAGTGCATCCCAGATATATCCGTGTTCTAGTGTGTCGAATGCTTTATTGAAATCGACAAACCCTAGATAGTAGCTTTTGTTGTATTCTTTATATTTTTGTTATATTTGTCTAAGGGTGTGTATATGATCTATGGTTGAAAAATTTCGACAGAATCCAGCTTGTTCTTTGGGCTGAATCTCTTCAAGAATATTTGTAATCCTCAATAGTATAATTATAGAAAATACTTTATAAATGTAAGTAAGCTTATGGGCCTGTAATTTGCTATATGTATCTCCTTTGTCACCTTTTTTGTGTAATAATATTATTGTAGATTTAGTCCAATCCTATGGAATATTTTCCGTTTTAATAATTTCGTTAAATATATTTAAGCATCGGACCAATAACTGGTGATGTAATTTTCAGTATTTCATTTGAAATGAGGTCTGATCAGCTTTGTCATTCTTTTGTTTCTACTAATTCTTTACTAATTGCTATTATGGTTTCTTCGTTTAGTATTTCAGGTATTTCCTCTTCATCGGTAGATGCATCATATTCTCTTACCACTTGTCCCAGCTTTTGACTTTGATATAAATTTCGATAAAATTCTGTAGCAGCTTTTAGTATCTCGGGTCTCTTCTCTGTTATTTTACCATCCTTCTTTTTTATATTTAGTATCCAATCCTTTTTTCGATGTAGTTATTTCAGTGCCTTTTTTATTCCTCCGGTTTTTTCTATATAATTCTTCATAGTATTAAATCGTTTCGTTTTTCTTTCGTTCCGTAGTTCTTTGCTTATGCTTTTGGTTATTTCTGCGATTTTTTGGCGGTTGTCTTTAGTTTTCTTTTCTTGTAGTAGTTCCCTACGTTTCTGTAGTAGTTGTTTACTTGGGTGAGACTCGCTTCTTGCTGTTTGTGTTTACTTTTCTAGGTACAGTTTTTAGTTGGTTTAGTAGTTTGTTGTATTTTTCTTGTATTGATACGCCTTCTTTACTGTCTATTGATATTTGTAAATTATTAAATAGGACTTCTGGTTCGCCTTTGTATTGAATAACTGCGTATTTATTATGAAATCGTCTTGTTTTCTTAGGGCGTATCCCTGTCAGTGTAGCTCGAAAATTTAAGTTATGTATGACCGACACATTTTGTGAAACGATTGTGAAATAATTGTATTAAAAAAATTATTTCTCAATCGTTGTTTGTAGGAATAAACTAACATATCTTAGTTTCGTTTTCTATCTAACATGTAGAGTCACAAAAAGAAATCCTGATAAGTTATTTTATTATTTTATGATATTAATGTGTTTTAATTTTTTTTAATTCCACAAATAGGTAGTCTTTAATGGTGAAGTATGCACGTAGCAAGTTCGAGAATATTCTACTTATGGAATTTTTTTAACAATCGTTGATAAGACAGAAAAATTGCGATAAATATAATCGTATTAGCGTTTTGATTTTGGTATAAAGCTGCGAATTTCTTATTTTTATCATTATATCTTATCATGACCCCTGGTTATTTCTATTATATATTAGTCTTTAAAATGTATAAATTATTGTACGTATTTGTGTATCACATATTACGTGATACACAAATGCGTACGTGCATATACGTGTTGCACTTCAAAGATTTCCCATTCTCCTACCAACCAACGCAACGGTACCAAGCGACCGAATAGGGTGTTTTAGATCCCTTGATGGAACAGGATTTTAGGTAGGTGGATTTGTTTGCAACGTCTCTTTTGGACAAGCACAAAATCTAGAGAGCAGATAGAATACAATAAACGGAATCCCTATCATTCCTTAAACTTTTATTTTGTTCCCTTTGGAGTTCAACATCCTGTGCCATGTGAAACCATGGTTAATAAACTATAATTAGAGATTTATGTAGGTGCCTGGTAACCAGGGACAACTGGGCAAGCCTGACCTTGGTGCTTTTTTCACTGAGCCGTATTACTATGTTAATGCAGCGACGAAGTCATAGGAACCTATTTGTTTAGTACCAATACCCATTTATATTAATAATACTGCTCTCTGAAGTTATTTATAATAATATTATAGGAATATTTTAATTTGTACTAACTTGACTGGACTTGCAATGATATGGTAGAAAGCATATCATTATTTGATAACATTAATAAATAAAAAATCTTAAGCCTAGGATAATTACTCGACGTCACAATCATATAATTAAATTTAATCAATATCGATTAAATAAAATATTATTCCCTAAACTATGTCGTGATAAACTTTCATTTCATTCATTGTTTCATTCTTTCGTGTTTAATAAAATAAAAATTCAATTTTAAATATTTGAGTTGCATTTAATGTCGATAAAACCATCCTTGTCCTTATTAGTATTAGAAGGGCCAGCTTGCTCCAGTCCTTAAACCGTATAAGCCGGTACTGAAAAGATAAATAAAGTCTATAATGTAAAAAGATGCTAAGGATTTATTAGGTTTTTAAGCTATTGCATAGCTTTTATCGCGGGCTTTTAGCGCGACCGAATCAAGAAATTCCATAACGAAAAAACCTAACGCACGATGACGTAATATAGGTGCGGCCATACGCGATAGAGCGGGACAGAACGCATACTGTATTCACATCTCTCTGACAAGATCGGTGACGTAGCGTAAGCGCGGCCGGTGCAGCCGGTACGCGTTAGAGTGAGATAGACTATAGGCGTGTTAGTCTGAGTCTGGTAGAGTGGTAGATTGAATTAATATCAAAGAAAATACTGCATGAATAAAAATAATAAATAATTATAATTACATAAGGTAATAAAAAACCTGTAAAATAGCTTTACCGCGGCAGTCCCCGAGTGCCACACGTTTTTTTTTAATTTACTAATGCTATAAATAGGCAAGAAGAGTTAATCGAAGTTATAAAATTGGGAGAATATGTGACTTCATCTTATCGTTGACCATTGTTCTTTAAACAAATAATTGGCAATTGAATTACACCTGAATAAATTTGATTCTATTAAGATAATTTATCAAAATCTATCTCGTCACTTTGGTATTAAACTTACCCCTGTTTGCCGAGATTCGCGTTACCCATGTGTAATTGCCTGCCATTACAATTAGACCTTTCAGCGTCCGATATATTAGGGCATAGTCGCCCAACCAGATGACCGCGTTGAACAGTAGCAGCAAAGAATTCAGTTGCTCGTCCATGTGAGCATGTGCTGATACTGCATCCAGGTTGAGGATTTCTTCCTCCGTTGGGGTAAAAGTCTGCATGTGCTATGGGATCCATGATACCAAGTATACGTCCATCAGTGTGGATTGCCTCAACATATCTACCAGAGTTTCGGTTGAGCGCTTGACTGTTTCCACCCCAGGTAGGACCAGCTGGGTCCAAGCCTGTAAAAATAAATAAATTACTTGTGTTGTACTGTAAATTAAGTGGCTTAATAATTCACAGTGGAGTTTAATACGGAAGCAGTAGGTTTGATATCTGGTGATACAATAATGGATTTTGGTTTGGATGATCACTTGTTTGCCGAAACGAATGAATCAGATACAGCAGAAAGGTGTGTGCCATATTTCAGATTACGCTGTAACTGGTCTTTTTCCTGTGTAAACGTATCAAAAAATATTACTGATTAGGATTTATTTAATTCAATATTAAATTAATGCAGTACCTGTCACTCTGCGAGCACGACCGCCGATCTGGCGTCCAGCATTACCAACAATATGAGCTCCCAAACTAAAGCCAACCAGATGGAGATCGTTCCAGTTTCCACCAGCGGTGTTAAACAGAAATTGAATAAAGCGACCCAGATGATTTCCAACATCTGGCGCTCCTCTTGCAGCAGTGTTATATCCTTGACTAGCGAGACGATTCCAGTCAACGACAATTACGTTACAGTCCGTGACAGCGAGGAATGCTTCGGTGATCATAGGGTTCATGTGAGTGTTTCCGTTATTTCTCCATCCGTGAACGATGACCTTGGTAGGACGATTTCCTCTGTAGTTCGAGTTGCGTACAGAGTTAGCGTTTCCATTTTGAAGTATTTGTCTGCTGTTGCGGTTTTGTCTATAAATAATATGTATATATTTAAAGTATAAAATATAAGTGCAGTTTAGCTTATATAGAAGAGTTAAAGAACAGCTTTGTTATTGCATATTTGACTTGTCAAAATTTTATCCAATGCACATTACATAGTGCACATTTCCTACTGAACAACAATAAAAAATGAATGTACCAAAACATTAACAATAAATATATGAATTAAAAAATTTCTCGTATTCACAACCATGGACATCAATTTGTACATATATTTACCGTCATCTTTTGGATGCTTATTTAGATAAATTATCTTTAAAATATTGTAAAAATTATCTATCAAGTACTCGTATTTGAATAATTTGTTAAGGCATGTTTCAACTTAATCTTATATAAATTACAACCCATCTTGTTCGATATTCTCTAACAAAAAGAAAATACCTTGTAAACAGCCAGTACTGGTTGTCGTTTCCGTTCCTTGAATTGAAAAAATCTTCATCTACTGGTTCATGTAAGTCAACCAGGTGAGGTACACCCTCGCCATCCGGCATCCAAATATAACGGCTTACACCTTCTACATAAAGGCTGTTATCTCCTGGCACTGGAGAATAAGAGGATCCTGCACAGACTGTGAAATAAACCAGAATTTTAATATATATTATTTATAGCGAAAAATATGTAATCACTAAAATATTTGGGTCTTTTTAACGCTATTTTGTTCGGGGGTATTTCCGTAACGCCATTAAACAATTAACGTGCCTACCGTAATGGCAAACGTCCATTTAATTGGAGGATGAAAGTTATGGAAAAGAGAACGCACGTGTATATAATAAAATCTCCTGCGCATAGTCAGGTAGCCTTCCTAAGATATATACGAGTAAGTCGCCGTGGCTTTGTCGGCATAGAAAACATAGTTAGTTTCAAATAAATTTATTTACGAAACAACAGATGTTTATTGACAATGTGTACTACATTTGACTTCATTACACATTACCCACACATCTGCTATCTATACAAGCTTATAGGTACACTTAATGCAAATTAATTGTATATAATTATTGTTACAATTATATCGACTTCTTATTTTAACAGCATTAATATTGCATAATATACTCACTGGCTATAAATCCTGCAAATACTACGAACACCCTCATTATAAGGCTGCTTCGGGGGAATATTTTCATTGTAACTGTTTTGGTATTTATATGATATACTCTATCATATCATATCTTCTTTGTATCTGTGTAATTGAGTTACTTAGATAATCAATAATGAATGAGTTTTTTTTTATAAAAAATGTAATTGCGATTTAATAATATCTTAAAAACATTCACCACAGACCCCACGTGAAGGTTTTCATTAGTTTTAACATTTTATTCTTGTTTAAATAGATGAACTGCGTTGTAAGTTGCGTTTTCTCAAAAACCGTGACTTTATTCATCAGCGAACCCGCAACGACGATCGACGCAGATCGCATCGACTGGTGAAATAACCTGTGACAGAACTAATTTCACCAGTGCAATCAGTCCCCTTGGTAGTGGGAGCGCTACACTGTTGCTTTGGGGCTTCAGCCAAATGGGCAGGCACGACCGGGGCAGTACCACTTTCACAATAAACTGGGGTGGAGTGTTGCAATTGGTTTATCCTGTACTAGCGTTTCTTGTACTTCCGTAGCCCATTTCCCATCCTAAAAAGTTTGAAGGTGCACTTTAAAAAGAGAATGCTCCAGTGGGTACCACATGCTTCTGCTGTAGAGAACCAGAGTATTCAGGTTGAAAAAGTATGGTTATGGTTATGGACGGTAAGAGATTTATTTTTATACACATGGCCAAATTTCAACCATTTTTTTTAATAAAACTAATTAGTTAAGCCACCATTTCAAAATCCACAAAAAACCCTTTGCTATCCATTAATCCTCTCTAAGTATTGTATAGTATTATACCCTTTAATCATAGAATAATATCCCCCATACGCTTCACAAATAGGTCGCTCTTCGCGGGAATGGGAGTTTGTTGACGCTAGACAGTGCGAGTCGAATCCACAGCAAAAACGTTATGTTTCCGGAAGAACCTACGAAGTTCTAGTGAAGCATACCCTAAAACACACATCAAGAACTTACTAGGGTTCTTTTACATACATTGCTAAGGAACTTCTTTTGCACCCTTTAAATCATTACCCTATAATACCTTCCTTGACAATACAGCACCCTAGTGGCTATGTCCGAGAGACTAGCTGAATTCCACAGGACAACCCCTAACCTCCAAAATGCTGTAATGGTATGCTCCGCAAATGAGAGAACTGGAACAAACAAAACACCAGGTTGAGGACTTTGCCAACATGCCTAATAATTTAATAACTACTATGCTATAGTCTCAGAGTATTTAATTCGGAGTCACTAGGCACGAAAATTCACTTCGAATTTGTCATAATTATAGTGGAATTTATTTAAATCAATCTAATGCAGCAGCTTATCCAAATCATTGTTCGTCTGAATTACGGAACAAAAACACGCGTTACTATCATTAAGAAACTTCCACTGCCAATAGAGTTGCTTTAATCTCAACGAGTACTAAGTTATATGGAGTCGCTAAGAAGAAAAGATAAGTGGTGAATGGAACACGTGGATGGATGACAAAGCAAAAAAGGCAGTAAACGAGAATCATGGTTAACCTGGCTGTCGACGACGTTTGAAAAAAAGCTAAATAAAGCGTCGTGTGGTGGAGAAAGCCATAAGAAACTATAAAAACTGGAAGCTGACCACTAAGGAGATCATAGACCGGAAAAGAGGAAGTCAGAAGTTGTGACCAAGCCGGAATAATGGTGCATTTTGATAGGATGCTTGATAGAGTATTTTGAAAGTTTATTCATTGATAAAAGAAAGCTGGAAACGAATGTCATTAATGTGAATAAAGCTAAAAAGGTATGCCATATGTTTGTTGGCCCGTAGTGGCTAGAACGCGCCTCTCAACGACTGCAACAAACGTGCACCATAAGATTTTTCTTTATATGTACGCAATTAACAGTGGCTCCAACGGTGAAGGTAAATGTCGCGAGAAAATGGGCATATCTCAAATCCAAAAATCGAAGAGATATGTCAGATAAGGCTGATTACCTGCCAGTCTGTAAACATGAAATTTATCATAGAAACGGATGCAATCTGTAGCTATGTATAGGGTAGTAGGGGTATACGTGTAGGGTAGTAGCGCTTATAGATCATTATTATTAATTAAGTATAAATTTAGGTATTTAATTTAAGTATGAATTAGGCACAGTTTTAGAATGTTAGTAATATTCTGAATAAACAATATTTTTTTGGATTATATAACGTTGTATGCTCACAGCATTACAGAGTATGTATGTATTTATATACTACTAGCTGGCCTGGCGAACATCGTACCGCCTAACATTCTTTATTTGTTTAAAATACTTATTCTGCTATTCGGCACACCGCGCCGGTCTAGCTAGTAAGATATAAAAAAGAAAATTGATAAGACAACAAATACATTATGTCAAAAAATAAAAATTTACCTTCCCGGAACCCTCCACTAACACTTGAACTTTATGCTATGGTATTAAAGTTCAAATTGACTTTTAAGTATTATTACGAATATTTTGTATGGGAATATAGAAAAGTGTTGTTTTTAGACTTTTTCACTTAATTTTTTTTAATTTTTCTCCGTAAGAACCATCCTCGTACTTCAAGGTATATTATAAAAAAAAACAGACAAATCGGTCAAGCCGTTTTCATGTAATGTCGTGACAACGGAAAACGGGTTTCATTTTTATATATATAGATAATATAAAGTCCAAGTACATTACAGGCCTAAATTTTTTATTGTTTGACCTGAAACCCAATTACTTTCCTTCACGTGTAAGTTATTTTCTTAGTTGACTTTTAATGATTGCATTAATTTACCGTAATTTGAGTTTGAGATTGTTATTTGAATGAATCGTATCAACTAAAAAAAGTGAACTCGTCGGCACCTTTTAATTTTTACCGTCGCTTATAACTCTAAGACGATTCGTGATGTTCGAAACCATTTTCTATATATCTCAGGTAGTGTTAACAATTCGTATAATTGAGTTAAGGTCTTCATATCAAAAGTTTTAGGATACTTTGTTATTACAAAAGAAATATATTTACCCTGTTTTTGCCAAATTAGCATTGCCTATTGTATGTTGGGTTTCGCTACAAAGTCGATTGTGAGCTTCGTCAAGATTTCCGCATCGTCTTCCAACTAAGTGAACGCGGGTACGGTGGCGGCAAACAGTTCCCACGCTTGGCTGTGTGAGGAAGAATTGAGTGTGCATCCAGGTTGTGCCTGTCTGCCTCTGTTAGGATAGAAGTCCGCGCCAGCTATCCCACACGCGTAGTCCGTGTGAATGTTTTTAACATAATTAGCATCATTTCTGCAAAGAGTTTGAGAACCCCCGGTTATAAAAAATAAAGTTCAGTTGTATAATTTTGTGTCAAATGAAATACATTTTGCACTCCAACGAATATGAGAAACTATTATAGCTGCAATACGTAGAGTGTTTCATCCTATGATTTATTAATGAGGAAAATATAAACAATTTTATATAAGTGGGGCAAGAATGCATCGATTCCAGTGGCTTATATAAATCGTGTTTTTTTTTAATATTAAGGCAATAAACAAATAAATAGTATCTAGGATGATAAACATATATTTAGGAAAAATTTTGATTATAAAATAAAAGTTACCGGTTATATGTCTAGCAACTCCTCCGATTGTGCGACTAGACTATTGGAACAGGATCCCACTCCTCGATTCTTAGTAAATTAGTTTTTAATGAATGGGACAGTAGTTTCAACTAATTTTTTCTAAGCAACCTATCGCTTACCCATTGGATACTCCCTCAAGATTCATTAAAATTAATTTGAAAAAAAAAACAGAGAGCTGCAGAATCGAGCGGTGGGGACTTAGTTCCATATTATGTCAATAGAGATAGCGCTTTAATTAAGTCAGCCAAATAGATTATATTAGTATAGATATTTATAAATAAATTTAAGAAATTTGTTTCTTTATGAATGTAGTTATTTGTTACTAAATAACTTTGCATTTCCTAAAAAAAAAAATTATCTTTATTTTTTAAATTAGTACTTGATTAATACAGTATGGGACATGATGTCGTTTTTAATTATTCTATAATAATTATAAAAATTACTCCTGTAGTATGGATATGTTTATATTTACTATGTATATATGGACTTCCTTTCATTTTCTATTTAAAAGGTAAAATAAATTAATTTATTACGGGCTCAATGCGTAGAAGTTTAATTATTATATTTTGTTGAATCCCACATATAGTCTTGAATGGTAAAGAACGTAAGAAGCAACTTCCACAATATTGTATTTTCGGCTTATGTAGAAATTTTGCGATCGTTGATAACACGAACACAATGCGATAAATGCAATCGTATTAGCGTTTTGATTGATGTTTTGATTAATCTGATATTTTATTTATCAATGTTTCCTATAATTACCATTGGTATTTTTAAATACACACAAGTTATTTATAATATATAACATATATTATAAATCGGTAGCGGTATCTCACTCTCAAGTGCTTTCACTTTCAAAATATAAAGTTTGAAATCATTCAAGTATTCTTGTTATTAAGACCATTAAGAAAGACACAATCATCTCTCTAAAAATATGGTAAAGTAAATATATAACAACTAGATTTCATTAGTAGCAGTTATTAATTAAACGACAAAAATAAATGTCTTCTTTACATTCTTCAAATATCTTGAATTAACATTAGTTTCTGGTAGCAAATTCTTTACTTGACACATCTTAACAAATTATTAGTATCATCGCGATTACTAAAAATAATAATCTTGTATTTTTTTTTCATATCGAAATTTATAGGATAAACATGTATATTAATTATAAGAATGAGTAGTCAATTTATTAAAATTAATAACGATAAGATTCAGTATCACCCAGGTATGTGGTTCCATGCCCGTAACATGTTGATGAATTACACTTATCATGTATTAATCTTACATGCGTATTACACAAAAGAGTGATACAATCATTATTTAAAAGGTTGATTAAAACCAGCAAGGCGTACGGTGAATCCCGTCTTTTTAGCATCAAGGAAAAAGCCACTCATGAGTTATGTGACCTAACATTAGTTAAAATAATGACATATATGTCGTCAAACCCCGTCGTTTAACTAACAGTCTGAAAGATATTCAGCCGTGGCCTTTGTTACAACATTTGATAAACATGCTGGCTAATGCTTAGGCCATTCGTAGGTATGACTTAAAAATATTTCTTATAAAAATTAAATTGCTTAAGTTAAATTCAGGATTGGATTTAGAATAACGTCGCCGGAATTTGATGATACTGATTATTAGAGACCGGATTATATGCATTTGCATATTTTAGCCATTCTCATCGGTAACAGCATATTTTACCTAAGATCAAGTTATGATGCATATTACAATATTTTTCACTCACCCTGCGTTTCGAAATGCGACCAAATTTAATAAGTTATTAATAATAGTCACAAAATATAAGGGCTTGGCTATTCAGGTATAATTGTGACTTTTTTACTGCATTTCGGAACGCTATCAGTAGCCGCGCGCGTCTTTTGTTTTGACAATTACTATAATAAAATGAAAGAGACAGAAGAACATCGCGCTTGCCTACTACAAAAACGCTCCACCTATTACACATATAAATTGTTACTTGTTCAATACTTAATATACATTTTTTTAAATAATTTTAAATTCAAATAATGTTACTGTACCTATTATTGCCTATCACAAAATAATTTACTAATTGTATGCTGATTTTGAAATAAAAAAATGTATACTTACTTTTCTCTTTTTTTTGGAAATTCCTAAAATTTATTATTTAATTTCGCATATTCTGCCAATTTTCGTGCATATTTCAAGCATTTTTAATGGATATAACAAGCTGTTTATGTTGCATATAATCCGGTCTTTACTGATTATGTCGGTGTCTCGGGAGACCTTGATTGGAACACCTCCAAGTGATTTTTGCTGCCGGAATTAAAAAAAAAACATAATGGAATTTGTTTGTGACAAAAGGAAAAATATTTATATGGAGTAGGCAATAAATCGATGTATGTCTA
The DNA here is from genome assembly GCA_963693345.1 of Pieris melete. Classification (NCBI taxonomy): domain Eukaryota; kingdom Metazoa; phylum Arthropoda; class Insecta; order Lepidoptera; family Pieridae; genus Pieris; species Pieris melete. The sequence goes on along the minus strand of CAVNZK010000361.1, from coordinate 463,671 downwards.
GTGTCAACGAAATATATTTTTTTTAAACTTGCACCAACTTGACTGGACTTGCAATTAAAAAAAAGAATTAAGTGAAATATGTTTTTTTTTATTGTAAACAAATAGATAATTCATACTTTTATTTGTTTTTGTGTGCCATTTATTGATAGAAATCATAAAATTTAATAAATAATTAATCTTTATCTCTGGAATAATTAAACATTTTATAAATCGATTAAATAAAATATTAATCGTTAAATTAAAATAAAATATGTCGTGATAAACTTTTGTTTATTCATAACATGTGATTATCACATAACCTCTTATGACATTTGTTTCATTCATTATATTTCTTATTTCTATAGCGTAGGCAATTTACAATAAAAATAAAATTGTAAATAATTTAGTTTCATTTAATTTCCATAAAATCGTCGTTGAAATAGTCGTTATTAGTATTAGAATGGCCAATTTGCTCCTGTCCTCAAACCGTACAAGCCGTTACTGAAAAAAAAAAGAAAAAAAATTCTATAATGTAAAAAGATACTGAGGATGATATTTCATTAATTAGGTTTTGTTTATTTACATATACGATACATAGGCAAGAATTGTCAATCAAAATAATAAAACTAGGAGAATAAGTGTTTGCATTATATCGTGTAGTGTTTTTAAAAGAAATAGATGATAATTTAATAAAACCTGAATAAATTTGACAGAATTAAGATATTTACGCTACTTTTAGTTGATTTAATATCAAACTTACCCGCGTTTGCCGAGATTCGCGTTACCCATGTGTAATTGATTGCCACGGCAATTGGACAGCTCAGCTTCCCATATATTAGGGCAAAGTCGCCCAACCAGATGACCGCGTTGAACAGTAGCAGCAAAGAATTCAGTTGCTCGTCCATGCGAGCATGTGCTGGCACTGCATCCAGGTTGGGGATTTCTTCCACCGTTGGGGTAGAAGTCTGCATGTGCTATTGGATCCATGATTCCAAGTAAACGTCCATCGGTGTGGATTGCCTCGACATATCTACCAGAGTTTCGGTTGAGCGCTTGACTGTTTCCACCCCAGGTAGGACCAGCTGGGTCCAAGCCTGTAAAAATAAATTCATTACTTGTGTTGTACTGTACATTAAGTGGCTTAATAAATCACAGTGGAGTTTAATACGGAAGCCCTAGGTTTGATATCTGGTGATACAATAATAGTTTTTGGGTTTGCATGATCACATGTTTGTCGAGACGAATTAATGAGATACAGCAAGTGTCTGCCTCGTTCCAGATTCTGACGGATCTTTTTGTGTCTTAACAAATATTTCTTATTTGGATTTAGAATTTATTTATTTCAACTTTATTTAAGGCAGTAGGTACCTGTCACTCTGCGAGCCCGACCGCCGATTTGGCGTCCAGCATTACCAACAACATGAGCTCCTAAACTGAAGCCAACTAGATGGAGATTGTCCCAGTTTCCACCAGCGGTGTTAAACAGAAATTGAATAAAGCGCCCCAAATGATTTCCAACGTCTGGCACTCCTCTTGCAGCAGTGTTATATCCTTGACTAGCAAGACGATTCCAGTCTACGACAATCACGTTACAGTCCGTGACAGCGAGGAAGGCTTCGGTGATCATAGGGTTCATGCGAGTGTTTCCGTTATTTCTCCATCCGTGAACGATGACCTTGGTAGGACGATTTCCTCTGTAGTTCGAGTTGCGTACTGAGTTTGCGTTTCCATTTTGAAGTACTTGTCTGCTGTTGCGGTTTTGTCTATAAACAATATGAGTATATTTAAAGTATAAAATATGTGTGGAGTTTAGCTTATAAAGAATAGTTAATATTTCATATATGAATCGTATAAAATTTAATCCAATAAAAAACAGAGTGCACATTTGCAAATTTGTTTATTATTGTTGTATAAAAATACATAGACCAAAATAATAATGTTAAAAAATATGAATTAAAAATGATATGCTATGCTTCTTTACGTAAGGTATTTCTAAAATATTATAAAAATTCAATTACATTATTTTAAAATACTGTTTCAAGTACTTCCCTGCGATTCTGTAACTCACTTTTCGAACTCACACAGCGGTTTTCGCATCGGCGGTCGCTCTAAAATTAGTCGTGAAGCAGTCATTTTATGATTTGGCATTCTGATAAACATTAAACTACAAGCTGCCACCTTTTCAGAATGCCAAATCATAAAATCACTGCTTCACGACTGATTTGAGAGCGACCGCCGATGCGAAAACCGCTCTGTGAGTTCGAAAAGTGAGTTACAGAATGGCAGGGCAGGTAATTGAATAATTTGTTAAGGCCTAATTACAACAAATTTTTCTTAGTTATATTTTACCAAAAAACTAAATTTACCTTGTAAACAGCCAGTACTGGTTGTCGTTTCCGTTCCTTGAATTGAAAAAATCTTCATCTACTGGTTCATGTAAGTCAACCAGGTGAGGTACACCCTCGCCATCCGGCATCCAAATATAACGGCTTACACCTTCTACATAAAGGCTGTTATCTCCTGGCACTGGAGAATAAGAGGTTCCAGCACATACTGTGAAATAAATACCAAAATTTTAATATATATTATGTATAGCTAAAATACTAAAATATTTGGGTCTTTTTCACGTTTTTTTATGTAACGCCGTTATACAATTAATGTGCCTCCCGTCACGGCAAACGTCCGTATAATTGGAGTATGAAAGTTATGAAAAAGAAAGCGCACATAGATGTTATAAAACCTCCTGCGTATAGCCAGGCAGCATAGCTAGTCCTAAGATATATAAGTCTCGCCGTGTCTATGTCGGCGTAGAATTATAATTATATAATTGAGCACATACAAATTTATTTACGAAACAACAGATACTAACAACATATACTAACAATTCATTGCTTTTTAATCTAATATAGTATTATATGCCTTAAATAGTCAGTATCTAAAAAAAAATCTGTGGCGCGATAACCTAGTTAGGTCTGAGCCTCCGATTTCTGAATCTGTTTGATGATCATTTCATTTCATTTACACATCGCTCCCTGTACCCTTCAACTTTTTGGGTCTAAGACAAGCCGGTTTCATCACGATGTTTTCTATTGGTGCACAGCCGGGGTTCGAATCTCAGGGATGAAAGTCGTACGCTGAAGCCACTAGGCCAACACTGCTCAGTCAGTATCTATGAAAGCTTATGCACTTAATTCAACTTAATTGTATATAATTATTATTAGATACACTTATTTAGATTTTTTATTGATACAATTATGAAAATAGCGTAATATACTCACAGGCTATAAATCCTGCAAATGCTACGAACACCCTCATTATAAGGCTGCTACGGAGGAGTATTTTAATTGTTACTGTTTGGGTATTTATATCATACTCTATCATATCATGTCGTTTGTATCTACGTAGTTGAGTTACTTAGATAATAAATAATCAATAATAGTTTTTTTTTATATCTTTATTGAAACGGAGGAGCATGACGAGCTTTGTTGAATTTCTTGAGCCAGTTCCAGAAGAATTTCCAGTAGTCGGCCGAGTTTTGTGAAATAATTATTAACTTTATTTTCAGACTCTCTGGGTGTAGCCTTATGATTTAATGTTCGTCTTTATTATGTTTTGTTTTACTCATATATGTTATCCTTTTACTATTTTTCCACAACTGTTTTATTAAATAAATTATTAAATTTTGATCTTTCATATTTTCGTTTTAGTTTTTTTTAATGTATTAAAAATCTTCACTACAGACGACCCCATTTCATGGTTTTAGTTAACAATATTTTACAACAACCGCAATATTAATCGATAAAGTACATAAATCTTGGCAATATTATGCATTTTTCAATAATGATTCTTCATCAAAATTTGATAGTTCGTTACATTTACATGACAAAAAACACTTAAATAATGAGGAGGGCAATGCTAAAATTGGCTTTATTTCAGGCAACCTTAGTAACAAAATACAAAGTATGGGAAAGTGCAAGTGAGAAACATAAGAATTACAAAAATATTTTTTTCGATCGAAGTTTATTGACATTCGGTATTATTCCATACAAATTAATTGTTATTTAATTATAAGTAGAAAATAAGATGTCAACGATAAAGGTTTTATATAATAGATCAATTTCTACGTCGGTAATCATAGATAAATAAGTTTATCACTGGAAGGTGACATACACAAGGTGGAAGTGATTAACAATGTGTGTTTTTAATAGGACAAACGTATCTCGATCATTTAATTCAATGACTAGTTGGCGTAGTTACGTTTTGAAGATCAGGTTTAGCGGCGTCAGGACATGACGACTCCAACGCCCATTGGTAAAGTAACCTGTGACAGAGGTGATTTCACCAGTGCAATCACTCCCCTTGCTAGTAGGAGTACCATGCTGTTGCTTTTGGGCTGCAGCCAATACCACAGTTCACAAGAAACTGGCGTGAAGTTATGCAATAGGTTTATCCTGTTGTAATCGCGTGATATGTGGTGAGTGAGACACCCGGAACCCATTTCCTAAAAAGTTTGAAGGTGCCGTTTAAAAAGAGGAGGGTACACGCTTCCTCTGTGGAGAATCCCCCTCTGGGCGCATCTTTTAATACAGATTAATCGATAATTGACGTCGTAAGGTGTGAGGTTGAAAAAGTATGGGTATGGATAGTAAGAGATACCATAGTCTCAACGAGTACTAAGTAATGTGGAGTCGCTAAGAGGAAAATATAAGTGGAAAGGAACACATGGATTTTCCTTGTCTAAATCATATTGTGAGCTGGAGAGAATATTAAATTTATTAAGGTAGTTTAGTAATCTAATATTAAGTTGTTAATCTAAGACCCCGGATATGGATTGGCAGAATTGAAATTGGCCTGTAGTTTTTGACAATGCCTTTATCAGCGATAAAGGTAAATTTAAGTACAGCCCTGCGATTCTGTAACTGACTCTTCGAACTCACACAGCGGTTTTCGCATCGGCGGTCGCTCTCAAATCAGTCGTGAAGCAGTCATTTTATGATTTGGCATTCTGATAAACAATAAACTACAAGCTCCCACCTTTTCATAATAGCTTCCTTTAGTTTTGTCGGGAATATCCCTTTTTGAAAACACAGGTTGCCCAGAGGACATAGACAAGGTACTAAAAGACCTCTAGTGAGTTTTAAAATTCAGAATTAGAAGAATTTCCAGTAATCGGCCGGGATTTGTGAAATAACTATTAACATTATTTACTCTGTGGGTGTAGCCTTAAGTTCTAATGTTCGTCATTATTTTTAGTTTTTTTCCACATCATTGGGTCATTTAATAAATTATTAAATTTTGATCTTTCAAATTTTTGTTTTAGTTTTTTATTAAGTTTATATATAATATAATGAAATTAAAAAAAAATGTGTTTCTTTATTAATGTGTCTATTTTTTACTGAATAACTTTGTAGTTCCTAAAAAAGCGACGTCATCTAATTTTTCAAAAATTAGTTTCATTACATTACATCGTTTTAAATCTAAAGGTGGGAACTGACCAACGTTACCAGGTGTAATGTAACACGTTACACAGCGAGCATTCGTGCAGTCAGTACGTCGTGTTACGGGGAAACCAGCGCTCGCAACCAAACTCACTTTGAGTGCTCCACCTGGCTGTCGGTTTTTTGGCGAATCCTTTGACTGTTAAGGTGGGAACTGACCAAAGTTACGAGGTGTAATTTAGCATTCTCATCGAGCGTGTTACATTACATTACATGTTACATTCCACCTCGTAACGTTGCTCAGTTCCCACCTTAATATATAAAATTCTCGTGTCACAATGTTCGTTCCCATAGCTACTCCTCCGAAACGTCTCGACCGATTCTTATGATTTTTTATGTATATTCAGTAAGTCTGAAAATCGGCTGCTATCTATCTTTCAAAGCCCTAAGTGATAAGGGATGTCCACTGTCCACCCAAAAAGAAAAACTTTTTATTTTTTTATGACACAAAATACAAAAATACTTAATTTTTACCCCTCTACGATCAACCCTTATTTTTTTGATGTAGAATGGAAATGTAAATTTTTTATAGAAATAATATAAGTACATGGCAAAACATCGTTTGCCGGGTCAGCTAGTTATTCCATAATAATTTACTCTGTAGTATGGATATGTTTATTTATATTTGCAATGCATGTATGTTATCCATTAATGAACTTTCGTTGTTCCCTTTTCTGTTTAAAAGGTAAAGGAATTAATTTATTATTTTACGATTTTAATGCTGGTAGTTTAATCATTATTTTATTTTTATTGAGTCCCACATATATTAGTCTTTAATGGTACAGAACGTAAGAAGCAACTTCCAGAATATTGTACTTCCGGCATATGTAGAAATTTTCCGATCGTTGATAACACGAACACAATACGATAAATGCAATCGTATTAGCGTTTTGATTGAGGTATTAATATGCCATTTTATGATTTTTTTTATCATTGTGTTTTATCATTACCATTGGTATTTTGAAATATGTATACTTACATAAAACTCTATAATGTATAAAATATGATATAAAACAGTAATGTTGCGTAATCTCATCGAAAATATAAGAGTTTTCACGTTTAAAATATAAAGTTTGAATCATACTTATTCTTGTTTAGACCATTTATGACAACACAATTTAATTGAACATATTTGTTCATGATGATCATGATGTATTCATCATAACAGTCTTCAAAATCATTGAATTTACATTTGATTCTTTTGAAAATTGCCTAAATTTCTGGTAGCAAATTCTGAACTTGACACGCCTCAACAAAATTTAAGTATCTTTGTGATTACTTAAATAATTCTTTGTTGTATGTTTTTATTTATTTAATTATATCTAAATTTATTGAATATACTATATTCATGTATAATAATATTGAAAATATTAAAATTAATTATGATAAGATTAAGAATCACCCATGCATGTGGTTCCACGCCCGTAACATGTTGATGAATTACGCTTATCATGTACCTAATTAACTTACATGTTTATTACACAAAAGAGTGATACAATCATTATTTAAAAGGTTGATAAACCTGCAAGGCGTACGGTGAATCTCGTTACCACACAGTTTCCAACTGACATCGCTAGGTCGATACCAAGCGGCCGGACAGGATGTAGTTCATCTCTTGGAGTACTTGTTTGCATCGTCTCCGTAGGATAAGCACACAAGCTAGCAGAGTTAAAGAGCAGGCAGAAAACAATAAACAGAAATACAGTTACAAATCCATGTCATTCCTTTAACAAAGCGTTTGGGGAACTTGAAATTAATCTTGGGTCAGGTGGTAAAAATCAAAATATAATTACTTCTTGTAGGTAACCCTACACTTATGAGCGTCAAAAAAAATAATGCTTCTAAATTTACATTTACTGCCAGTTCTCAAATTAAGGTACTCCCTGAGACGGACGAGAAGAACTGCCAATAAACTCTCCCTCACTCTTCTAAATCGACAAGGTTTTTTTTCAAATTGCTTGTAAGCATCTGAAACCAGTATATCATGTTTCTCGTCACAATTTTTATTATTGAAATTAAAGAAACAATAATGAATTATTAAATATGAAAACCAAACGTTTAAACTAAGTATATCTGCAAGACACGGTGAAACAGGAGCATGCTACTGTGGGAACAATACACAAACACGTAGTATCAAGGTAGAAAATAATTATTACATAGTAGTGGAGACACCGATTATTTCTTCTCTCACATATACATACAAGGTTATTATGATTAAACTATGATGATAACATTAGGAAGTGTATGTGAGAGACTGGTCTCTGTAACAGGAGACCTGAGTGACAGATAGCCTGCCTCTCCACCACCGGACCGGAACACGTACAATCAGGTCATTGTCATAAGAAACAATAGAAGAAAATAAGTATTAAGTGCTAAAAGAAAACATTGCAAACGGAGTCGTAAAAATAAATTTGGTGTGTGTGTATGTGTGTGTGTGTCTCTCTCTAAGTATGTGTGTGCGTGCGTGGGTGTGTGTATATGTGTGGGGGAGTGGGTGTGTTACAGAATAACAGTTATTAAATCTTCTGTTTCATCATAACTCAACGTCTTAAGCAATGATATTCTGGTTCTGATGACAACGTCTGCAGACCTTGAACTGTGAAGTTGGTCAGGTAAGTATTTTTTTTTGTTTTTCCCTCGACTAGCGCAAGGGTGTCTCCTGTGAGACTCGAACCTCGGCTTGGGCCGTCGCGGGGTGGTCGATTGACTGAAGGGCAGGACGGAAGCTCACTGGAGTGAGCGAAGTACTTAGTACCTTTACTACGTACCTTACTTGCCTTCCCCGGTGAAGGCGGTTTTTTACCCGGCTATCTGTTTTGGCTATTATTATTTTCGGCCGCGGCTTTTAATTTGTCAATGGCTATCGTGATTGGATTGTCCGGATCCGTTGGAACGTGTCGGGGCCTCCTACGAGCCTTTTTTGTCTACGCTACTATAACGCACCAACGGGTTAGGATAATGTTTAGCCTTGTCGAAGTAGCGTGTGGACGCCAACTTCATACATTGGGCTATGGTAGGGAGCTCCAGGTCGTGGTGGAGATCGACGTTTCTCACGTAGAAGGGCGCACCGGTCGTGATTCTCGTGAATCGCGACTGAAGTACCCGGTGGATATGTGCGGGGGCACAATGCGCAAAGACTACGCTAGCGTCTGTCATGCACGGTCGGATGCAGGCCTTGTACAATGTCACCAGGTGTCTAAGGTACACGTGACTCCTTTTATTTAGGAGGAAAAGGAGGCGAGAGAGGACAAAAGAGGCCTTCTTGCAAATGGCAATAAAATTATTTGTACCACATTTTTCACGGGTCACGGCTCAACCTTATTAGTTATATAGTTATATATGTACCAGTGACGGGAAACCCAGAGCCTGATTATTTTTGTTTTTGCGTGGCAAATCATTGATTGATTGATATGATTTCTATCATAACATTATAAATAACATAAGCCCTGGGATAATTACACTACGTCACAATAATTTATTAAAAGATAATATTATTATTTGTTAAACTAAAATAAAATATGTCGTGATAAACTTTTGTTTATACATAGCATTACGATTATAAGAACAAAGCTTTGTATTAATAGTGACAAAAGTCTGACTTAGCAAAGAATTTTGATACTAACCTCCTATCAAATCTGTTTAATTTATTATAATTCTTATTCCTATAGAAGCATTGTACGATTAAAATAAAAATACATTTTTAAAAATTTTATTTGCATTTAATTTAAAATAATCCTTGACTTTAATAACTATCGATATTATTTGGCCAATTAGCTCCAGTCCTTAAGCCGAAGAAGCCGTTACTGAAAAAAAAAGAAAAACTTGAGAGGTGTCAATGGACACCCGGATGGAACGAAATTCGTTTCGATTAATTTATATGTTAATTGGTATCATAACAGTATGATAGATTTTCTCGACAAGACTAATTTAGTTTAGTGATTCCAAAAATAATTTTCATTTCTTAACCCTACAAAAAAAGCCAACATCACGAGGTGTTCTCAGGCGGTCACCCATCCAGTAGTAGAGTACTGACCTCGCCCGACGTTGCTTAACTTCGGTTATAGGAAGAGAACCGGTGTATTACAATAGCAAATAGCAAAAAAGTGTCGTGACAACTTTTCGTAAGAATTTTTTCCGTCTAGCCCCCCTCTAACCACGCGTGATAAGGAACTTCGTTCCAAAAATGAAGTCTATAATGTAAAAATACCTATACTTCATTAAGTAGGTTATGTTTATTTACCAATGCTTTAAATAGGCAAGAATGGTCAATTGAAGTAATAAAATTGGGAAATAGGTGATTTTGTTTTATTGTTGACCATTGTTTAAAAAAAAATGAAATTTGAATTACACCTGAATAAATTTGATTCTATTAAGATATATTATAAAAAATCTACATAGTTGCCTGGGTATTAAACTTAACTGTGTTGGCCGAGATTTGCGTTACCTATGTGAAATTGATTGCCATGGCAAGTGGACAGCTCAGCTTCCCATACATTAGGGCATCGCCCAACCAGATGTGCGTGGTGAACAGTAGCAGCAAGGAATTCAGTTGAGCGACAATGTGACCTTGAACTGGCACCGAATCCAGGTTGGGGATTTCTTCCACCGTTCGGGTAGAACTCTGCATGTGCTATAGGATTCATGAAGCCACGGGTACATCAATCGGTGTGGATTCCTTCGACTCATCTACCACAGTTTTAGTTGAGCGCTTGACCATTTCCACCCCAGGAAAGACCAACTGGGCCTGTAAAAATTAATAAATTACTTTTTTAGTAATTTTAACGTTGACCGTTTCAATGGCTTAATAATTCACAATGGGGTTTAATATGGAAGTCCTAGGTTTGATATCTGGTGATACAATAATGTTTTTTGGTTTGGAATATCACTTGTTTGTCAAAACGAATGAATCAGATTCAGCAGGTGTCTGCCTCGTTCCAGAATGCGCTGTAACGGATCTTTTTATAAGTGTAATAAACAAATATTACTTATTTGGATTTATTTATTTCAACATACTTTAAGGCAGTACCTGTCACTCTGCGAGCACGACCGCCGATTTGGAGTCCAGCATTACCAACAACATGAGCTTCCAAACTGAAGCCAACTAGGTGGAGATTGTCGAAGTTTCCACCAGCGGTGTTAAACAGAAATTGAATAAAGCTACCCAAATGATTGTCAAGATCTGGCACTCCTCTTGCAGCAGTGGTATATTCTTGACCAGCGAGACGGTGTCAGTCAACAACAATAACAATGTCCATGACAGCAAGGAAGGCTTCAGTGATCATATGGTTCATGACCACAAAGACCTTGGTAGGACGATTTCCCCTGTAGTGCGAGTAAAACAAACGATATAATTGTTTTTCAAAATCGAATCAAAATGAAAACAATTTACGAAGCAAGCAATTTGTTTATCTTGAATTAGGGTTATTATAAATACCGGTACTGTATGGTACGGAATTCAGTTTGATTAGGCGGTCAAACCAATTAGAACCCTTAATAGAGTAGACAAACGTCGAAATTAAATCGCCTATATCAATGACGAAAATTATATTTTCGTTATCGCTGTTGGAAGTTACCGAATACCGACGAAGGCTCTCACTTTTTAGGTGAATTAAATTAATTTTAATTTCATATTAATGTAATACATTTTTGTAGAGAACTGATAAAGTTCAATATATGCTAATTTATCAATTAAAACCGTAAAAGTTATTGAGCTATATCTACAATAATTTTGTAATAATCTATATATTATATAAAAATGAAACCCGTTTTCCGTTGTCACGACATAACATGAAAACGGCTTGACCGATATGTCTGATTCTTTTTTTATAATATTCCTTGAAGTACGAGGATGGTTCTTACGGAGAGAAAACTTAAAAAAAATTGAGTGAAAACGTCTAAAAACAACACTTTTCTATATTCCCATACAAAATATTCGTAATAATACTTAAAAGTCAATTTGAACTTTAATACAATTATCATAAAGTTCAAGTGTTAGTGGAGGGGTTCCGGGAAGGTAAATTTTAATTTTTTGACATAATGTATTTGTTGTCTTATCAACTTTCTTTTTTTATCTTACTAACTAGACCGGTGTCCCGAATAGCAGAATAAGTATTTAAAAATAATAAAGAATCGACTGTTAGGCGGTACGATGTTCGCCAGGCCAGCTAGTTGTAAATAAAATAAGACGGTGCAAATTTTTGCTCCTGATAAAAATCGCCAGCAAATTTGGGTGAAAATAAAACAAGCCATATTAAATGCCTATTCCATAAGTCCTTATCGTAAAATATAAATTAACGTACATAGAGAATATCATTATATTAGTTTCATTATCGTTTTTAATAAGAAAAATTACTGGTTTTAAAGTACCATAAGACATTTTAAATGATATATTTTAGTGTATTAAATACTATGTAAGGTTGTTAAGGTCGTTGAGTAGGTAAAAAAGTGTTACTAGATGGCGTTAATATACATGAGCGTGATAAACCGATGAAAACGCTTAATATTGTGTTGATACCATTACATCGAGACGGTGGTGGGTGTGGCAGGTCGCTCTCAATATGATCCTCCTCGAAATACTTTTCAATAAATGTTTGACAATTTAATAAACGAAAATAATATACAGTGAAATAAAAATAATAGTAATACCACTTTAGTCAAATCAATTTGCAGATCGCAGTTATAATTTTAGACTCAATGGTTTTCTGAGAACTACAATTTTTTTTCACACAGGCAAATTAATATACCTTTACTTCTGCAAGTTGCTGGGCTATGCTGAAGAGGATTTTAGATTTCAGAGTAAGTGTTCCGTAAAGCTTCATAGTTAGTTATTTGGACTTTCATATGCGACAATCTTTCCTACCACGAATTCATATGATATTTCAAGGACGGTTCCGTCACCGCTGCCTTTAAACCGCAAGATTTTTGTCCATATATTTGGTCGAAGCTTCTATATATACGTTCAATGAGGTCGCCATATTAGTTTCAGGTGGAAATATTTGGAACAATGCGTATTGTGTTACGTCTTTTGCCTCAACAATAAAATATTTTACTAGTCTTAGGAATCATCCAGCACTTTTTTGATAATGTACGCTTATGTCGTCAACGGCGAACACGATTTTAAAACTTGTTGTTTGCCTTATGTTCCGTATTAGATGCGTATTAGATTTATGCTATAATAATTTCAACCCGACAACTATTTTAAACCGTGTTTATATATGAATAGCCGTTATTTATTTACTTTTCCGTTAAGATAATAAATACGTTGCGATTACCGACAATTGCAGAACAATGGATTTGTCAAAAGCTTATAACAAATCAAATCAAAATCGTTAATTCATATAGTAGACCAGGGCCAAAAAAATTTATAGTAGGATGAAACCCATTGGAAAAGGAGGAGAATTATATAAAAATGAAAGGAAAAATAATTTACGGGCGATCTGAGGTAATTTTTTTTCACTTTATATTATTTATAAAGACTTCTACTCTGGTCTATAGGTAACACAATGTTCACTTAGGAACGTTAAAAAAGAAATACATATTAAATGATTCTAATTTTACATTTATTGCCAGTACTCATCAAGGGAACGGAAGAGAAGAACTGGCAAAATACTCTCCGCAACAAGGAGGCAACCATTACACCATGTTCCACATGACTTATGTTCTTAAGTAATTAATACGTTAGTTATTTGTCTCTGTTTGACTTTGTCGTTTAATGATTAACTGAATGATTTTGCAATATAAGCACATTTTTATATAGAAGAAGTAGATTTACTAAACCTTATATTAATCTACTAACATAAGTACGTTTAATTATTGTATTTCTTACAGTTTGATACAGTAAAGTCGTAATTCTTACATTTTTGTTGACATAGATTTCGACGTGCTCTCTCTGAGTTTTGTATGGGAGCCATTACGACATACGCAAAAAATGGCGCCTTATAGTATTTTCTTGACAGTATCATTGAGACTACGGTACGGTAGAAATCGCCGACCTAAAGATAATAGGAATATCTAAAGTAAAACGTGTTATCATTTTAAGAATTATTAGGTACTATATATTTAAACTATTTTGATTGAATCTTAAATTGTATTTCAGAAATAAACCACTAGCCTAATCGGGCATTACAATGACATTGGCGTATATTTTAAGGCGTTATGTTTTTTGGACATATATTCTGTTTTTACGGTTTTCATTCTAAAAAGATATTAACTGATATTAATAAGTAATAATTGTTATACAATTTCAGTTCATTGAAATCCTATAACAGTAAAATAAAGTTATATAAATGGTTGAAAAAACAGAATGTAGTATGTAAATAAAAATAGTTGTCTCTATTTTTGGGTTTCATTGCGTGTTTTCTTACAGCACCGAATCTGTATGGTTAACGTAATGATTACTTAATAAGTCGAATAACAGCACTTACTAGCACTATCACTTCAACCTTTGAATGCTATTCGTACAGTAAACATAAGAAATGAAACGGAAAAGTCAAACATACACTTTTAATAGTCAGGCTATATTATCAATGCTAATCTTTGTATTTTCGTACATATCGGTATTAATAACTTATTGGTGACTTGTTTTATATATAAAATCCACATAGATATAACATACAAACTTAACGAATCTCCAGTTAGTATAATCTTCAACCGCATGTTTAAAAATAAGCCGTTCACTAGATATGCATAATATTTCTCAGTATTTATCTGATATCCTTTAATAATTGTATGATTTACAATACCCACGATAAGTTTTTTGTATATAATAGATCGTTACTTTATACATATTGTTTTCGGTTGACAATGTACGCGTTAGTTAAATGTGCCATCGTCCTTTGCGTGGCTTTGCCAGGTTAGTTGTTTTTTTATATATTGATAAAGTGTGTGTGCGGTGTGTTAACCGCGTGTGCAGTGTAATTGGAGTGTTTCCACTAATTTGCTTTTAGAACAATGAGCTATAAATTATCACTTAGATCAACACAATATTAATTTTATTAACTAGACAATTACAAGTCAAATGTAGTAATTGCGTTAAGAATTATATAACTACGGTAATTTTGGTAAAAGTTAGATCCAATGACCTCACAAACTACTTGCACACATACAGGGTTTCTACTGTATACGCAGATGCAGTTCTTTAAAATGACCTATACAATCACAACCAGCGTGATGTCGGCTCTCCCGGACGTGCCGCACTGTTTATAGCAAGCGAGAAATTTTCATACAAAACAGTCCACATTCATGATCCATCATTCACGGACTGCAATAGGGAGAAGCGTCATCAACTTCCTGAAGCGTTATTAAATTGAAGTCTACCTTCTCATATTACATGTATAGATCTCTCTTAATGGTTACCTTTACCTCCTGCGAACGTGCAAACAAATAAAATAGTATTTGCCTTAAACATGTGCACTTCGCTACCGTTAATACGAGCTTTATGATGGTCTACCTTTTTAATCTTTACAAAAAAAATTAAAGAAAATATTCAAGCAAGCGACTTTCGTGTACTAAAGTAATCGAATGCTTTAAATGATAGCATATAACCAATACGACCTTAATTTAAAAATATTGTTAGAATATTTAATAACTCTCAAGGTTGAATTAACAATCATTCATAGTAATCCGTTTATCCAATTTTTGATAATGCTATCTATTAATCTACCTTATCCGTGCTTCCTGTGTAATTTTTTTAATGTAATTTTTATAAAATACAATAATTCATGTAATAATTTATTGCTATCATAGAATTTTAATCAAAAATATAATAAAAACTTTATATTGAAAAAGTTCATACAATCTTGATATGCGATACAATGATAGTTAAATTCGTCAGTAATTATGAATGCCAAAACAATTGTTTGTCATCAAGACAAATAAATAATATTTTTTTTCCATAAACCTTACAAGAATCTTATCGCTTGCCCCTTACAAACGTTGTGTAAAAAAAAAAAACGTAGCACTCCGGGAGTGCCGGCAGAAGTGAAAACTTCACTATTAACGTTGTGTTTAATTATAAGTATAAAAGTACTATCATTTATGAGGTAGAATACAATGTTTATTTATTGCGCTATCGTACACAAATATGACAATTTATATGTTGTTATTTATAATATTATATCGTTACTTATATATTACATTAAATTTTATCTCTCAGAAAAATCAACTTCCATCCATAACTTCGACGACTTATACACCATCGTTATTATCAGAATCATCATCGCAAATTTTTACAACTGATACAATTGGTTTATGATAACTGAAGTAAGAAACAAACAGTTTTGATTCGAACCTATTTAAGTGTCTTATAAAGACCGCATCAATAGTAGTTTTGTATTTGGTTGTGATAAAATTGCGATCATTTGACATAGTTAAACCAAATTCATTATTTAAAAATTCAATTAATGATTGATCATTCGCGCAAGCGCCCTGTGCCGCCTAAACAGAGCAGCACACTCAGGCACGGTAGAAAGAGTGGGAGATACTAGTTCCTCTCCCTTCCCCTCGATCTTACGCTTTTTCGATCAGCATCACGTGACCCTGACGCGAGTTTGAAAGTTTTTACCCATACAAAAAAGTGCTCAGCGCCGCTAAAGAAGTTTTCACTTCAAAAACATGGCGATTAAAAAGAGTGGCGGAGAGTTTATTGCCAGTTTTTCTCTTCCGTTCTATGCCCTTGATTTGAGAACTGGCACTAAATGTAAAGTTAGAAGCATTTCATATACATTTCTTTTTTTGACGATCATAAGTGTACAATGTGTTACCTATAAAATTAAATGATTTTGAATTTCGAATATCATATCCTATGGTAGAATTTTTTTTTTTTCGTGGGGAAATGCGTTACGCATACCCTCCCGCGGCACGGTTGACCTTGGTGGGGAAGGGTTATGTGGGACTCGCACAACAGTGCATACCCACTAAAACCCCACGGCGCCACCAGCAATCGCCCGGGGCAGGACACGGTAACACCGTAGCCTTGTCCGCATCCAGCCACGCGATCAGCCATTAGTATCACGGTCCTCTACGGCCACAAATGATGTGGAATGGACCTTGGCACAGCAAGGGCCTTCCACATCATCCTATGGTAGAATGCTGTAACACTGGCTATGTTTACAAGTATAGATTAGAAATTAACAATTCATGATTTATTGAATATTAAAACTAAAAAACAACAATTCTAATTAATATCTTAGAATAGCAGGCTTAGCAGGAATAATATAGCCATGACGATGTATTGCACAAATAAATGTTATGTAGCGCTGTACCTGAAAAATACCGTGGTTGGTCTGATGGGTAATATAATATTTGTTTATTGTATTATTCATGCGACAGGACCTTTAAATTATTTTTTAATTTATTTATGTGTTTCCTTGCCTATAATATACCTAGTATTAAAGATATTCTAATTTGTATTTTTTTTTACAGCGCTTGGGTTTCCCATGGCGGTGAATGATGTCGTTTTTCACCTGTTTACTAGGTTTGTTTATTTTTTAAATAAGATGAATTTGCCCAGCTCTTCGTATTGGTTGGTCACGTAAAGGGCGTATTTGTATTTTAATTTGTGAACATTGTCAATGTTTTTACGGAATAATTCATCAGTGATAAAAACACAAAGTAAATTTTGTCGACGATTTCCCCATTTTCAGCTGAACGGCCTATTCTTGGTCTCCCAGACTTAGGTCTATCCAATGTGGAGCTAGTTGCTTCAAGGTGTGTGGCAAAGCATCGGATTGTGTGACCAATCGGTGCCGGACGGTGGGGAAATCGTCGACGAAATTCACGTTCTGTTTTTATCACTGATGAATTATTCCGTAAGAACATTGACACGATTATTCCACGTTCATGGGGAGTAAAGCGGTCCATGTTCATTTTCAGTGTATTTTACATTTGTTCAGTACACAATGTTCAACAACAGAATGACAGGAAATGTCATATAAAAAAAATAAACAAATTTTCTTTAGTGCCAGTACTTTTGCGCCACCCAGTATATGTGGTAAACTATAAAATATAAAAGAAAATTTCGGGCATGCTTTAGATTGTTCCAATAATATAATTTATTTCAACTGTATTACAGGGCAAACCCAACTACAAGCGAACCGCTTCTGGCGTCTATAGCGTCAATATCCCAGTCACGTCATTTCTCCAACAGCCGTAGAACGATCTTCGCAATTCACAGCTATGGAGATAACGTTTCTGGAAACTTCATTGCTTTCGTAGCTCCAGGTATTTATATTAATGATATTGCAACCAAACCATTATACTAAAGTTAACTTTTGATTAAAAGTAAAATAAACTTAATAAATTACGAATGGATAGTAGCCTACGATTGTCGAAATCTTGCAAAATAATTTGATATTTATAGTCTGACCATATGTCCTGGAAAAAAGGCAATATTAGATTAAGCGTGTTACGTGAACTTAGCACCAAATATGACACACGTACATTCCGTATTTCATTTCAATTCTAAAGCTTCAAGCTACGAGAAGTCTCAACTCTCAAAGTGATTACATTGCAAAAATCTTTCGTTCATTTTTAATAAACAACCTTCTATAACTACATACATTGTTTTAAGCCTAGTATTGCTAAGTAGTGTATAGTGTCA
Source organism: Pieris melete (assembly GCA_963693345.1). Classification (NCBI taxonomy): domain Eukaryota; kingdom Metazoa; phylum Arthropoda; class Insecta; order Lepidoptera; family Pieridae; genus Pieris; species Pieris melete. The sequence continues at coordinate 445,596 of CAVNZK010000361.1, read as the reverse complement.
ATTTCCTCAAATAATTTAGTAAGGTAGAAATTTAATAAAAACACTTCTATAAATCTTAATAACCTTTCTAAGGCACTAGCGATAAATCTAAGAAATTTTGGAATAATTAATCTTTTTATAGTCCATCAGACTGATGATTTGAAAAAAATACAGAAACACATTTAAATATATGTTCATAGCAGTTTTGGTGTCTGAGGTTAAATTTTTGAGTATTTTTTAATTAAAAATGTTATATTCAAAGCCCTTCTTGCCGCTGAGGATGTTAACGTCGTCGCAGTGGACTGGCGCTCTGGTTCGTTCGGATACGTCGCTGGCCTCGCAAATGTTCCCCAACTTGGTACCATAGTCGCTAGATTCGCTAATATACTTTTCACCTCCTTTGGATATAACTCTAACAATGTCCGCATCGTTGGTGTCGGCCTTGGAGCTCACGCCGCTGGAGTTGCTGCTAGAAAGATGAATGCGAACATTCCTCATATTTTCGGTAGGTATTACTCAAATATAATGCCTATTTTTTAGCACAGTATAGGTTTTTAGTATAGCAGTAATTTGTCAACATTATGAAATCATAAGTAAAATATTTGTTTAAGTAAATACTTAAACAAATATTTCAAACGGAAGCTTATGAAGAAAATAAAAGTAAGAAACACTTTATTTTTATTTTATGCTCATAATAAATCGATACTATATTTAATAAGAAACATTAGAAAAGAATAAGGAAAAGTTAGTTAAATTTAGGCACTCTAATACCTTTCAAAATACGGAATCGCTAGTATCATATGATAATTTATAAAGCTACAAGGTATACATTTTGTATCCTACCTATAAATATTACTCAAAGTAAAAAAGATTAACTAATTTAAAACAATATCTTTCAGCCCTAGACCCATCACTAGTAGGTTGGACTCACAATCCGGATAAGTTAAGTACCCGTGATGCCACCTTCGTGGAGGTGCTACACACCACCGCCGGAAGATACGGTTATGATCGGCCTCTGGGTCATTTAGATTTCTACGCAAATGGCGGCGTCACCCAGCCTATGTGTGGTGATCTTCCCTCATGTTCTCACACCTATTCCTTCGTATACTACGCGGAGTCTGTCGCTGCTGAAGCAGGCGGTGGTGCTCAATTCGTCGGCACTCAATGTGCTTCTTATGAACAAGCTACCTTACTTCAATGTTCTGGCACTGGCAATGCTACTTTCGGGGGAATAGCCGCCAAAACTTCGTAAGTTAAAAACGTTTAAAGTTGTTAATTTTTTTGAATAATTGTATTTTACTGATAATATCAATCTTACGACGACTGTTATTATATATTATATATAGCAAATCTATCGAATATGAACCAAGGGTTACCTAACTGTTAATATTTGTTTTTCAGAGTTTCTGGGATTTACACATTTTTGACAAATGTGCGGTCTCCTTTCGCGCAAGGGTAAAGAAGGGAGATTTTATTAAAATAAAGAGGTTTACAATCAGACATTGATTTACGAGTTTTTTATTTAAAAGAAATTGAACGCATGGTGGTTTGGTGGTTTTGGTTAAGAAAAAATAATAAAAAATAATAATTAGATTCGCTGTTTAATTTAAAAATGAGTAATGGCCTAGTGGGTTCAGCGTGCGACTCTCATCCCTAAGGTAGGGCGATCCCCGGCTGAGCATCAATGGACTTTCTTTGTATGTGCGCATTTAACATTCGTTCGAAAATCGAACGGTGAATAAAAAATAGACGTCGTTTGTCAGGCGCAGGAAGCCCATCACCTACTTGCCTATTAGATTTACAAATGATCATGAAACAGATACAGAAATCCGACAACCAGACCTAAAAAGGTTGTAGCGCCACTGATTTTTTTATATTTCATTAAAAAAACACACTATATTTGTTTTTGCCAAATTGGAGTAGTTAGAATTAGAAAGAAATTAGTTAAATTAAGTTTATACATCCCCAAATACGATACCAAAATATCGCTGGTTCATATGATAGCCACATATAGGTAATCTTTTATTGATTATGAAAGAAATTGTAAATAAGTAAATGTCCAATCGCTCTTGCCGGAAGTCTACAGGAACTCTTAACACAATTTTCGCTTGACCATATGAAAATTGTCCCCTGCTTTAGTTTGCTATGCAAATAGCTTCGAGTATCTACTCCGACTAAGCAATAGCATTAGAAGTGATGGATAATCACATTGGGGCCTTTGTATAAAACTATCAAATTTTAAACAAAAGTTCGAATGCCTGTTCTGTTTCTAAATAACGATTTAATCTATCTATATATATAAAAATGAAACCCGTTTTCCGTTGTCACGACATAATGTGAAAACGGCTTGACCGATTTGTCTGATTTTTTTATATAATATACCTTGAAGTACGAGGATAGTTCTTAAGGAGAAAAATTAAAAAAAAATTGAGTGAAAAGTCTAAAATCAACACTTTTCTATATTCCCATACAAAATATTCGTAATAATATTTGAAGGCAATTTGAACTTTAATACCATTGCATAAAGTTCAAGTGTTAGTAGAGGGGTTCCGGGAAGGTAAATTTGTATTTTTTGACATAATGTATTTGTTGTCTTATCAATTTTCTTTTTTTTATCTTACTAGCTGACCCGCTAGACCGAATAGCAGAATAAGTATTTTAAACAAATTAAGAATCGACTGTTAGGCGGTACGATGTTCGCCAGGCCAGCTAGTTTATAATAAATTGTTACGTTATTGAATCTTACGATATTTTCAATTGTGTACGACCCACCGAAGTAAAATGTCTTATCAAATTATTTTTTGAATGACTGAGCCGCTTTAATCATTGATTCCGGAAAATGGGATAGTCCTTACTATTCTCCTCCTAACTCCTTAGTTGTTTAACTCTTAAAATTAGCTTTAAAACTTTTTTATTTCTTCATACGTATGTTGATAAATTTAAACGAATTTACTATGCAATTAATCCAAGTTCCTATTAAAGCTCGCATTGCTCGAATTTTTTAACAGGCACATATAAATTACATTTTTGACTTGTGTATAAATCAGAATCAAAATCTAAAATTCTTGATGATTGTCAAAATCATAGTCCGGTTGTAGAATAAATTTGTTTACTTTATAAATAACAACCATATCAGTGATAATTTCTTCATGGATTACAAACATTAATCATATAAGATAAGCATATATTATCTGACATTCTATTAATTAATTTGAATTCGAACATATTTTGATATACCTGATTCATTATACGAGTTACTGTATAGCTTCAAAATGATTAAAATTGTTTTAATAGTATTAGGGGTGTCTTCTGTTTTAAGCTGGGGTGAGTGAAATTGCGTTAAATTAGTTTTTATGTAGAAGTAAGACTTTGAACCAAAAATTGCGAACCAGAGTAATTTTGGTGCGTTTGCATTATATTTAAATAATATGTTGTTAAATAAAAAGTGATGATAAGTAAGACGCAATTATCTTTCTATTCAATTATTATCAATTGGTATTTGATTCATTCATGTATCACCTTTCAGGTTTATAAAATTTGTATTTCTAAAGCTTAAATTTCCTATGTTAAAAATCATTCTGATCCCTTAATAAATCGTGCACCGCGCTGTAGCGACTACTGCGTCATCTTTAATTGTATGATCGATTTCTATAACCACGAAATAGATGGAAATCAATAGGAGCTAGGTTCGTGGAATAAAAAAAAATGTTCCATCAATTTGAAGCCATCTTGAATGGCAGCCATCACAACTCGGGACTTATGCGCGGACGCGTTATCTTGGTGAAACAAAACAACTTTAGCCAGTTTGCTCTGCCGTGGCTTGCGTAAGGAAATACGATTGGAAATACTCCAACTCGGAGTTGGAGATCACAGTTTCTTTTTTGTTAGTCATGGACTGTCCATGAGTCCTTTGGAATTGCGCCAAAAATGGAAGATCTTGTAGTAACGAATCCAAACAGCTTTGTGAAATTGTCAGTCGCGCTTATTCTGTGCGTAAGAAAGCATCATGGGCACCCAGCGCGTTGACACTTTTGTCAAATTTTTCATGAATTATTTAATTCAGTCATACGAGTATATTATTCCGAGAGCAGTGTTGGCCTAGTGGCTTCAGCGTGCGACTCGTCCCTGAGGTCGTAGGTTTAATCCCCGGCTTTGCAGCAATGAACTTTCTTTCTATGTGCGCATTTAACATTCGTCGAACGGTGGAGGAAAACATCGTGAGGGGTTTGCCTTAGACCCAAAAAGTCGACGGCATGCGTCAGGCACAGAAGGCTAATCACCTAATTGCCTATTAGATTAAGAAATGATCATTAAGCTGAAACAGAAATCTGAGGCCCAGGCCTAAAAAGGTTGTAGCGCCATTGATTTCTTTTTTTTTCATATATTATTCCATGTATTATATTGTGGACACTCCACAAACAGTAATACGAGTACAACGTTCTGCCAAGACAATGTTTTCAACTTCTTTAATCATTATTATATGTAAGGTCTACAGTATTAATTTTTTTTCTACTTTCCAAGGAGAATGTATCGCTTTATTACAAATCGGGGGGGGGCGTATTGATTAACCGCCCTCCATTTCATGAAATAAATTAAAACCTTTCAGCGCTACCAACAAACCTTAGTGAATTGGATTTACCTAAATATGAATTAGGTGGTGATAATATCCACATAGTTAACCCTTATGATGCAGAAAATTTTAATCCCGACGTTACAAATCAGTACCATCTATTTACAAGGTAATTTGGTTATACCGTATTTTTTTAAGTTTTTTATAAGATAACTTTGAAAATAGACGTTAGGTATTGTATTATTTAGAGCAATATAAGACATAATATGAGTTAGGAATCGCACTTTATGCTGTGAGATATTTATGAGATTTATAATAAACTGTATTTTACAATCAAAATTTACATTTGTTAGTACTTAGTAATACTGTGTTACTTAACAATCGGACAAATAGTTGTAAGGAAGTAAACGCGTGCACGTTTTCAGTAGATTAGATGTTATACATATAAATAAAACACAGCGCAAGTCAGATACAACATTTTAAATCCGCGTGGTTGATGGTTATTGTAAAGATTACATTTTTTTTAACTTTACGGACTCAAACGGTCTTTGTCTATTAATGAAGATCTCTGTTTTAATGAAGGTTTCGAATATTGAAACAAATATAGAAGGCATTAAACTGGATGATCAAATAAACTAAACTTATCACTTTCTGAATGTAAAATACATGACAATACTGTATATTTCTCAATTTTAGGTTAAACCCATCGAGAAGTCAGCCATTGGTTATCGGACATAGTAATATCCTATCACAATCCAACTTTAATAATAACAAGAGGACTGTGTTTCTTATTCACGGATGGTTCAACTCCGCTACCTCAGATTTCAATAGAGAACTTGTCCCAGGTAAAGAAATAGAAATAGTTTCAATTCAATCTATACTAAGACTATACGTATAGTGTATAATGTATATACGTATGGTATCATTAAATTTGCCCTTGTTACAATTTTTTTTATAGTAAGTATGTATAATATAATAATTTAAGTATTTCTTAGATGGTAAGAATGTAAAACAAAAGACGAGCGATGGTTAGTATCGTATGATTATGATTAGGCAAATGCTATCACGGATCGTATCGCGTGCATTGGATTGGTTAAGAGATGTCATTGGCGAATCACAATCAAACAAAACACGCCGTCGTTTTAATAATCCACATTTCTACCAATTATAATTCCTCGTTTACTAATTTTATATTGCTTTTAGTGTTACTGTCTGCCGATGACCTAAACGTTATTGTGGTGGACTGGTCTACTGGAGCAAATTCACTAAACTATAGGATCGTAAATGCAAACGCTGTGAAATCAGGTGAAGCTGTTGCAAGATTCATTGCCTGGCTAAGCCAACAAAGTGGGATAAGTTTGGAAGAAATTCATCTCATTGGTCATGGACTTGGAGGTCACCAAGCTGGCGCTGCAGGGAGAGCTTCTTATGGAAAAATCGGTTATATTACAGGTATGATAATATTCAAGAGCAGAGTTGGCCCAGTGGCTTCAACGTGCGACTCTCATCTCTGAGGCCGTAGGTTCGATCCCCGTCTGTGTGCCAATGGACTTTATTTCTATGTGCCCATTAAGAGATAAACCGCTTTGATCGGGCCGTTCTCTACAGCACTATTTACTATTATGAAATTATTATTAAAAATATATTAATATTATAGCTTTTTTATTAAATTATAATATATAATTTATATTATAATATTAAATTTAAAAAAAATCTTTAATTACATTAACTCACAAAGAATATTTATAATTAGACATTTTTTATTATTTCAGGTTTAAATCCCTCTTTAATTGGCTGGGTTACCAACATTGATCGACTTTCTCCCAATGACGCATTATACACAGAAGTGCTTCATACAAACTATGTACAGGGTTATATAGGCGACTTAGGACACGTTGATTTCTATTTTAATGGAGGAATATCAATGCCCGGGTGTGACTCAAACGAATGTGATCACGACAGAAGCTTCTTATACTTTGCTGAGTCGATAGTGTCAGGAGGTTTTACAGGAAGGGAATGTTTGAACTATTACGCCGCTGTTTTAGGCATGTGCGATTTCCACCCCGGACGTCTTCAAATGGGCGGCTTATATCCCAAAAATGGGTAAGTTATTCTACTTTTTATTGTAGTTATAAAATACCTAATATTCGACGTACATTTTCATAAAGTTTAAGTTTAAATAAGAACTTTGAGACTACATGCCATTACGAGGACTCTGAGCTAAAACAATAACATGTATTTATTCTTTATTAATATTACTTTAAATATATTTTAGAAAAACTGGTGTCTACTACGTGGAAACCAACCCTTCCTCACCATACTCACAGGGATAATAAGGTGAAATCCAACACTGGATGACGATGAGAAAATAAAAAAATAAACATTTAACACCTTTATTTATATACCTAGTTAACATTAAAGCAATAAATAGGACAAGAAGTGTTACTTCAGCTTAAGATCATCATTCTAGAATTATCATAAGTCTTGAAAGCTAGAGAGCTTGGCAAGCAAAGCTTAATACTACAAAATGCTTTTTTGTACTTTTTTAAATGATTATATCACAGATGATTAGGATGTTTTAGGTATTTAGGCCCTCGTCTTTGAGGTGCTTCAGAGGATGTCGGTGGGGCCACAGTTGTTGTAGTGTTACGTTTAGCTGGTATATCTAGAAGGCTGCTGAGAAATGCAACACCTTGTTCTGCGGTTTGGTAAACACTGGCTAGGAAGGATTCGGCATCGAATGTGTTGTCTTCCGTTGAAGATTCCTCAGTAGTCCTGTAGGAAATGAAAAATGTCAATCCCATAGTTAATTAATTTAAAATTCATATTAAAGACAAATCTATACAATTGATTATAAAACATAATATGTAGTACATCATAAAATAAAATGCATTAGGCTGATGATAATGGATTTGGTAATAGAACAAGCTGTTACTACTTACGATTCCCCTTCAGGCTGGGCAGGTGGATCTTCCATTTCCATTCCACCAGGAGTGGACTTGAAACAGCCAATGGGAAATTCTAACTGTCCCTCTCCTAAAAGTCTAGGCTCCAACTCAAGGCATCCCCTAAGACCGTCAGCGGTAGGTGCCAAGTCACTGAATTTAGCACACACCTGGGCAAACTTACCAAATACTTGAAGGCATATAGGTGCTGGATTGGTACCTAAAGGAAGACTATAAGTTATTTTGAGAAACAAATACACTACTGTCTATATGTAAGAGATAAAAATCGTAAAATTCATGAATATTGAAGATGATTTAGCATCTTTATTTTGTTTAAAATATTAGTTCTTATAAAAATTTAGGAGTACTAGTTACAAGTACAGGTACACAACAACAATACCTGTAATGAGAGATTGTAGAGAACTTTCGTATAATAAATAGGTTTATAGTCGATAGGGTTGCGGTTTATATTGATTATTTTTCCGACCCAAATGTCGACCAATAGAATTGCACCATTCGACGTCACGTGGTACAACCTACATGGTATTATACTGATAATTTTTGAAAATTTTCTCTGGTAGTTGCTTCAAGAAAAGTATTAAGTAGTTGTTTTATTCATTATGAAATTCTTATTTGTTAACTGTACATTTCGTCTCATGGTGCAATTCTATTGGCCGACATTTGGGTCGGAAAAATAATCCCCCGAATACCACACGAGCTTCAAAATTATCTGGCATTTCCCTCAAGGTTCCCTGCAAACAAATAAAGTCGTCGACGCTAGCGCGTGATTTTTTAACCTGAAAAACTTGACGACTTTATTTGTTTGCAACGAACCTATCGGGAAATACCCGATAATTTTGAAGCTCTTGTGGTATTATATATGATTAAACATCACATTTATTATTATATTTTATATTTAATCTTTAATTGACGTCATATTATATTTATTTTTAATATACAAAAACAAGTGCTTATTAGCTACTCTGTTATTATTAAAAAAACACTGACATTATTTATGAGCTTAAAGCAAAAAGCTTTCTAAATAATACGTTGATACCGGAAAGTCAACTTTCTACTAATAAACCTGAATAAATAAATCTTTTATTAATATCGCTCATTTACCTTGTATTTTTGAACTATGTAGTAAATTTTTGCCGTAGGACACGTTGACTGAAAATCCATCTTCAGGAGATAAGTATTTCATGTGAACACACCCTTAAATACAGAATAAAATTTATATTGAACAAAGGAATCAATAATTACAATTAAAAACAGGTAATTAAATTAGTAGCTCAATTCATCAGAATACAAAATTAAATACAGAATAAAATTTATATTAAACAAAGGAATCAATAATTACAATTAAAAACAGGTAGTTAAATTAGTAACCCAATTCATGAGGATAAAAAATTATTTCTTGATTATATAAAAGTAGTCTATTAAACGATATTAAGAAATATGTTTACATACATACTTTAAAAGAAATATATTTATTTTTCCACAATAAGTTCGTGAGTTAGTGTCTTCTGATCTTTGAATTCAATAAAAGCATCAATTATAAAATAAATAAAACATTATGGAGCATTAAAGTTACTACATTGAAACACAATATGCGACTTGGTTTCAAGCTTTCAAGCTTTACCTGGTCCTCCCAGATCAACAAACGTTATGTTGAAATCCACACAGCAGACACAAGCTGGGCCCTTGCAAAGGCAGTTTCTATTAGGCTGGTCATTCCTGAGCTCTGGTACTTCTATCAACTTCTTTCCATCTTCCCAGTCTAGGAAATCTATAGAATATAAATAATATTTTAATAAAAAAAAAACACGTCAAACTTAAACAACTCAATTTCTATTAGGTGTAGGTAAGTAAATAGTTTGTAAAAATAAATAATATTAAACGGTTTAATAAATAAAATAAAAAATGTGCGTGTACTAGTGTACACACGTTAGAAGTGAAACTTCTTTATGACCTTATTTTTCGAAAAATTATCTATATGCAACTAACTTTACAGAAATTGGTTAAATAAAGTTAAATTAGATAAAGTTTAACAAAAGGCTTTTAATATCACAGACTTGAATGCAAATAATACAATTATTTCATTTTACCTTATTACCACTAAGATTATTACAGAATTTCATAAATTGTAATATAATTTTTAGTATCATTGTTATCGTTCTTATACATTTTTGTTATTAATGGTTTAGAATCTCTTTGAATCAACCGTGATAGAGACAAGAAAAAGACGCGCGTAACGGTCAAATGTGACGCGTAACCGAAACATGTGACGCGTAACCGAAAAATGTGACGCGTAACGAAAAAATATTACACTAAATTTTTTTCCAACCCCGATAAAGAAGTTTCACACTTCAATAAGGTATCCGTGATAATGAATGTCTTACAAAAGCCGAAATTTTTATTAGCCATAGTTACCCAAGACATATCAAGCATAAAAAAACCTCCAAAAAATTAAAAAGTATAATAAAAAATATGATAGCTCAATAAGATTGCACTATAGACGTGAAAATGTTATATTTAAACAGTCTTCAAGAAAACTTTCCATTACATTATACTTGTCACGTCTCTGTCATAAATATTCCAAAAGAAAATGTTTTCACAATCAATACCGATTATGACGCATAATACATATTAATACCTAATTTGGAACTCCGTTTTAGGTAGACTCTTAATACTTTCACATACACTTTCACTGCGTGCAACCACGATAACTAGCGGTCATTGTTCGCTGCGAAGGACCGAGAGTTCGTTATGTAATGCTTAACTTTTGTTATGCTTATTCGTATTACGAAACTACATTGTTTTGTATTCATTTTGGGCGTAACAAAAAAATATTTCAGAGGTTTTTGTATATAGTAATGAGACAATTAAGCGCGTAACAATATGTTACGCACTTAATATGTAACAATGATATGTTGCTAGTATAATATTATTATTAATAGATATTAATTATTTCAGTTTTGAATCAAGACTTTAAATTTAATAATTTTTTTAACGTTAAAATTATATATATAATTAAAGTGAAATAAAGCACGTATTTAGTTTGTTTGAAAAAATAATTGAAAATTTGAAACTCACCTAAGATACTGGACCCATGTGCTAATGCAATAATTGCGAGGAACGAAAATGTTAATTTAAACATCTCGTGATAGGCCGTTATATTTACACGAAAAACGAATAATAAATGCGCGGTTACGTCTCGAATGAGGCGACGTTGCCAGAGCTCAGCTAACACTGCTCCTTGCCTCCGATCTCCGGCCGTTTCACCTCGCTTACTATCACAATAGACGGTGAAATTCAAAATAAAGCAATATGATCATGCACTCAGATGCATCGAGAAAGCTGCGCTTTTAATTTTTCAACTTTATCCTCACAAAGAATTTTCGCTTATTATTCACGCAACAATATTTTATCCTCTTCATTCCTTTGACTTGAAACACGCAAGAAAAAAATTAAACGAAAGGTTATATTTATAAAATATTTTTTTTATATTAAAAAGAATGTCAGTTTTCTAATAATTAAACGTTTTAAAGCGAGAGAGCTGTAGGCATATAATATATAAGAATGTAACTTCGTGTATGTATTTTTATTCTTGAGTTGCTCGGTATTTTATTGTACACGGATTCTAGCAGACAGTGATCCACTGCTCTATAAAGAGGTCATTGAACTTGAAGGAAATTAATTCATACAATTAGTATCTATAATAGGACAAAATAGAGATTTGATCAACCAATAGAATAAGTCAATATGGACATACAACAGTATGTAACAACAACAACAACAGTAGTATGTTTTAAATTTATAATTAGACATGCGGCCCATCGATCAGGGAAAAGGTACCTATTTTCCTGCTTCTGTCTTTTTTATTTAAATACCCCTGTCTAGTGAGCTCAGTAAGTTTAAGGAATCATTAAACTTCTTGCGCTAACAAATAAAAAAGAAAATTTGTTCGAGTGTATGTTTTCATGCACGCTAAATGCATGTTATAAATATGTATAGGCTTATAATTCGGAAGTTTGATTGAAATGCGCTCGTTTTTTATACATTGCGGTATTGGCGTAATAATGATATAATATATTTATTCACGGAATGTTAACCAAATTTTTAAATCGTTACATATTTAAAGAGTATCATGATGAAGACTTATATAACACAGTCAAAACATATATTTTTATCTCCTGTTACATATATTCAAATCCCTCCTTGCGTGACCTACCTGTTTTAATATAATGTGAGTTGCTTTCACATTGACTATATGAATTTAGACTTTAAAGGTTTATATGTAAAATGAAAACTTACATTTCTTAGATATTATTAAAACGTTTAAAATATTATATTAATTAAAATTTAAAAAAATACGCGTCTATGCTAATAAAGCTTCTAGAATTTTCGACGTATTTCATCGAAGTAAATATGAATAACAAAAACGAGACTGTAGTCAGACGGAACAAACTTTCTCTCAGTAGAAAGTGACCCTAGTAGTTGTGGCTGACTTGATAGGCGCTGTGTTCTTTATTATACACATATTCTTTACAACTTATAATAACCTTAGTGACATTTATTTAAAATATGATTAACTAAATTACAATGATGATAAATCCTCGGTATTAGATTTGTGCATCTGTATTATTTATACATTTTTCTTTATGTACTATAATCAGCTAAAACGAAGACTGCATTGGTTACAACGACTCGAACTTATGAACGTTTCGAGGATAAGATTCGAATCCTTAATGATAAACTATGATTTATCAATGTTAAAGCATTTTCATACAATTTTTTATATTTAGTTTTTGTACAAAACTTATTAATTTTCCAAAGACGTATAACATTTTTACAAATGAAATTTCTATATCTGATAGAAAAAACGAATCGTAAAATAGATGCATTTCCCTATACTTTGTAAATTAGTCCGTGTGCTTGACACTGAATTCTACATAAGCGGCCAAGTGAGTCAACCCGTCCCTCACGATGTCTATACGATAGATAGAGATAGTTGTCCCTTGTTTTCTTGTTTTCCTTTCTCGCACGTCACTTCACATTTCTTTCGTCGGAGTTGTTATATGGAATCAGTGCTGCATACGTTGGCGACGCCTCTGTTTTAGGGCTGGATAGTTGTTTCTAATAATTACATTAATTGGACGTGAACCGCCAGACTGGTGTGACTTCGGTAGAGATATTTTTATTAGTTTCAATTTGGGTTATAAATAGAAGTTTACGAGCAACGTAAGTTTTTTTTTATATTCATATGATAAAGTTTATTAAAATAAATTAATGTAATAGTATTAAGCGATTATTTATGAGTATTTAATATTACTATTATAGTGTTTTTGTTTTTTTAAATGAAAATGCATAATAGCGAGTTCTTGTTAAAGAATTCAACGCGCTAGCTGCACGCGTTTCTATTTATCAATTCAGAATGTTTTCCTTCATAACATTCTAATTAAATGAGTATAAGCAAGAACGAAAACTTTCAATTTAATTTTTATTAATGTTATTCTGTTTTATATGAAGAGCTTTTACATTAATTTCAGGCATGGTTGAGCTCCAAGATGAAGCTCTCCCTGATTTTTGAACTTCTAATGATATTTGTGCTACTTGCATTTGCCGCGTCAAAAAATATCAGTGAGTATTTCAACTATTGGTAAATACGTTGTTTAATTGACTAAAAAAAATCTCTTTACGTCTGGGCCTTAGATTTCTGAATCTGTTTCATGATCAATTTTCAATCTAATAGGCAAGTAGTAGATCAGCCTCCTGTGCCTGACACACGCCGTTGACGTTTTGGGTCTAAGACATGTCGGTTTCATCACGATGTTTTCCTTCACCGTTCAAGCGAATATTGAATGCACACATAGAAAAAAAAGAATGTCCATTGGTGCACAGCCGGGGATCGAACCTACGACCTCAGGAATGAGAGTCGCACGCTGCAGCCACTAGACCAACACTGCTCTAATTATTGAATGAATATATCTTAACATAAATATGTCATTAAACGTAGGTCATATAACTATCAATTGAAGAAATCAAGCAAAATTACATAATAATTATTCGAATAATGAGTAACAATGTGAAAGTGTATTGATTAATAAATTAATTTCTTTTTAGTCCATTTTATATTCGATTTTGTTAATATTTTTTATTCTTTTGTTTATAGATAAAAATAGGAACAATGTAAAAGGACTTCGGAATAAGGAAGAAGACAATATTAAAATCGAAGATAATAGCTTGAATAGATACTGCAAATGTTCGGAATCACTGTGCAATTGTTGCAGAGATTTTTCAGTACCAGTTGTTAATTTAAACGGTCCAGGTATAAATGAAGAAAGTTTGAATACCATTTAAATATTTTCGACATAGCGAATTTAACACAATAATTTATTTTCACAGGATGTGCATCTCTGAGGTATTTAAACGGAGATAAAATGTCTATATCGTTGAGTTTTGGAAAAAAAGTCATAACAAATAGGACAGTTGCTAGTAAGTAATATTAGTTTTTAGATGAAGTAAACAATAATTTCTGTATTTTATTAACAATTATTTTACCTACAGGTCGTAAACCAAGTCCAGTATGCATGCCTCTTCCTGGAGGTATATCGAAATTCTGCGGACGAGTTTATAATATTGCAAAAGCTGGTGAAGACTTTCGTGCTTGTCTTGGATTAGAGTTACAATCTAAAAGCACTGTTGAAGCTGCAGTAAGAGTGTCCTGCTTTAAATTTGGACCCAAAGGTGTGACGTCAGAGCCAGCTGACCCGCTGCCGCTTGTACCTCAGGAAGAAACAGAAACTGAGGATGATGACGACGATGATGAAGAAGAAGACGACTTCGGCTTGGACGCTGATGATGATGATGACGACGTTGATGAAGAGGAAGATGATGATGACGATGACGATGGTAATTCTATGAATTTTTTGTCACGTAATATGTTGTTTATTGCAAAATACAAAGGAATATAGAGTTTGCATAAATGTCTTTATGTAAGGCAGTAAAATTACTTTTTATTTTTAGGTGAGATCGATGCCGTGAACGACGTCGATAGTGCCGACTATACAGGATTTAGTCTTTTAGGTGAAGACTTATTAGGAGGCCTGTTCGGATCTAGCGATGGGAAAAAACCAAACAAAAATCGAAATAAACAAGCTCAACTTACATCCAGTTCTACAACTACACGCCGACCAAGACCCAATCGTAGAACAACAAGGAGACCAAATACGAGAACAACACCCAAACCTATAACCAGAAGCACTACGATTAAAGTAAGACCTATTAATCGTCGCCCAACTAGACGACCATCCAACAGAAGACCAACACGACGGCCAACACCTTCAAGTGCTGAAAGTTTCCCTATTTCAAATGTATCAGAAATTTCATCTGGTTTAACTTCCGCTAGTACAGAATCGCACTTATTAGCTCAATCAACAATGGTTCAAACGCAAAAAATTACCGAAAGTTCAGAAAAGACTGATTCAAACGAAAAAATAGTATCCGGAAACAACAAAATAGCAACAATATCTGCAACAACTCCAATTACTGCGACTAGTTTTGAAGAGTCAGGTCTAGAAATGTCTTTGGCCCATATTACTGGACAACTTTCAGTTATGCCAGCAACTCAGATCATTCCAAGTCTATCAAAGGACTCGGAGACAACGTCGAGTGAAGAACAAATTTCATACGAAAAAGTGCAAACAATTACCCCTAAACCTCATTCAACCATTCCTTATGCAACAGTTGTTGAAGATGACGACGCAAACGAAGAAACAGTTCAAATAGTTCAGAGCCTTGATTCTCATTCAGAAGAACATGAATCCGATAAAACCGTTACTGTAGATGAGAGTCGCGGACATAACAAAGACTATCATTACGAAGAATTAGTGATGCCTAGGAAAAAGCGAAGAGGGGAACAGTTTGAATTAGAAGATTTGGATGTTTTAGATCTGACTAAAATTGGGGAAAGTGTTGGACATCAATTGGGAATATTTGGACGTCATAAACGCCAAAACCAAAATAAACATAAAAAGCATAGAAATGGTAATGCTGATTATGATATTGTTAGTGGACTGGATGCAATCAATGAAAGTCTTGGATTACCGGATATTGAAGTCGCACGCAGAAGAACCAACGGGAGACAAAATAAAATGATGCGCGATTGGTCAAGAAAATAATCCCACGAGACTTTAGTACTTAATTTTAGCAAATTTATTATTTATTTTATTTATTCAAGTCTGTAAATAGTTAATTTTAAATTATTTATTACCTATTAAATGTCTATATTAAAAGCGTTCTACAACTATTTCTTTGTTTTATTTACACATTTGATAGTATTATAAAAATTATATTCAAACCAATAATCATTTAAATAGAGTAGTGTTGGCCTAGTGGCTTCAGCGTGCGACTCTCATCCCTGAAGTCGTAGGTTCGATCTCCGGCTGTGCACCAATGGACTTTCTTTCGATGTGCGCATTTAACATTAGCTCGAACGGTAAAGGAAAACATCGTGAGGAAACCGATGTGTCTTAGACCCAAAAAGTTGACGGCGTGTGTCAGGCACTGGAGGCTCATCACCTACTTGCCTATTAGATTTAAAAATGATTATGAAACAGATTCAGAAATCTGAGGCCCAGACCAAAAGAGGTTGTAGTGCCACTGATTCATTTATTTTTCAATCATTTAAATATATAATTTTAACCATTAAAATTAAGTGGTATGATCATGGCATCAGAAATAATTAATGATAATATAAGATTATTTTGGTAATTAATAAATTATTATGTCAATATATATTATATCCAATTAGTAGCATATTGCTTCATAGAAATACAAAGAACAGCTATTTTTATAGACGATATACAAGTAATACACATTAAAATAGAATAACTAATTTATAAAAGTAGTAGAATAGTATTAGAATAGTGCGTACTATTCTAATACAAAAATAGTTATATTGATTTGATTTAATTTTTAATAATTTATCTAAAAATATCTAACCAAGACCGAATACAACACCTTATAAGTCATCATAATCATATTCAGTTTGCGTCCTCGTTACAGAAAGTAGGAATCAATACTGTCATTTGAAGTCACGACTTTCTCCTGACTGTACATTAAAATTTAAAACTTGTTTATGTTCAATGACCGTAGAACAGAAACTCTGTATTGAAACTCAGTTAGTCGATATTTAAATAGGTGGATTGGTCATGCTACAGAACAAATTCAATCAGCACGGCAGGCGCACCTGTTGTAATTAAAGGATTTTTTTTGCTATGTTTAGTTTTAAATATTTTTTTATATTCCTATTTGGAAGTTTTTCATTGTGCCATGGGAGACATGGTATGTAATTTACAATTTTCTGGCTCATTTTATTTTGACATATTGGAATCACGATAGAAATTAATACATTTTAGGTGAATTTATAACAAAAGAAGATGGGAAGTATGATATTATAAAATTTAAGGTGCCTGAAAGTATTTGGCAGCAAGCTTTTAAACCAACTCCCGTGCTCAAGTCTCCAGTGACCATTGTAGTTCCAATTAATGTAGCAGAAAACGATGAAAATGAAACCATATATGATGACGAGAATGAAATCGATCCAATTAATGATTCCCCTATTGAAAATGTACCAGTAAGCGATGTGCCGGTAAGCGATGCGCCTGTGACAGCTGCAGTAACAGTGTCTGATATAACCCAAAAGCCAACTGTTCAAGATGAGATTCCAGGCCCTGTAGGCAATGTAAACGGAACAGTGATAAGGTTCCCATGCAATTGTAGATCTGGACAATGCGGCTGCTGTACAGGAGCTGTATTAGAACGATTTAGAACTAAAGCATGTGGAAATATATCTTTCATTCCTGAAGATTTCGTTTTTGATGTCAGGTTAAGCATTAACAATAATACAGTAATTCGTCGGCGTGTTTCAGGTATTATTTTTTAAATACTATTAATAATGACGGCATTTTTGGTTGCATATGTATTTCCGTTATAACCGATTAACTGAATTTGATTGATTATTTTGTGTGAGGGAGAGAAACACTCAAATACGGTTATTTATATAGATAACAGTATATAAGATATATCATAAAAACTAAATACCGTCATTATGTAACTGCTAAAAGGATTAAATGTATTGAACAAGTTTTAATTTATTTTAAACAAAGTTTAGGCTTAGGCTAGTAATTTAATGATTGTGTATACTTTTACAGCGAGTGATCCTCCACCAATATGTCTCAATCCAAGAAGAGCACCGTTTATTCGTGTTTGTGCTGAAATAAGTAACATTCGTGTACGAAATGGAAATGCTTTCGCCTGCTTGGATATTAATGCAGATATCGCAGGATTCACTATTTACTCAGCCTCGTTTAGATGTTTTGGGTATGTAAGTTTGAGATAAAACAATTGCATTTAGTATTAGGTATTGGTTATTTAATTAAACTATAATTTTCTAGATTGGGATCGGCTGGGGTCCAAACCGGCTTAAAACCTAAGCCGGTGTCTTCCGGGCCGGAACCTGTAAATTTGTTTGGAAACAGCAATAATAACAATGAAGGGACTATTTTGGATGCTGCAGGCGCACTTTTAGGAGGGGAAGGCAGTCGACCGAATGGGGGACTTTTTGGGGGTGGTAATGATGGTCCCTTGGACGCAATCGGTGATGCTATAGGTGATATTTTTGAGGGACGATATTTTGATTAGATGTATTGAGAGAAACTATTTATTTTATTTATTACTATTTATTCTAGGAATTAAACACAAATTATAAATATAATGTTTGGTGTTTTAATTTTCCTTTCGTAGTGAAACACAGGATAAGTTATGTAGTGAAAGTAGTTAAGACTTGATAAATAAATTCGCTTCCACCATACAACCTGTTTAAATATCTAAAGCGCAGTGTCGAGTTTATTCACACAACGCTCTCAACACTTCGCGACTTGTTGAGGTCCAATAATGCCTCAAATAAGTTTCGTTGTCATTATAGTGACCTTGTTATGTGAAATTGTAAACGGAAATGCAACGGATGTTACAAGTATGTGCAATAATTTTTATTATACTCACTTTCTTACGTTCAACTTTACAATATATAAATTATTCATTTTTTTATTAGGCAGCTATACAACTATCACAGATGTAATAAACCTAGATGAAAATGAGCTAAACGACACTGCATCACAATTATTAATCGACAGAATAAAGATGGGAAATTTTTCTATATTTTCACCGAACGCAAGGCAGGAAAGTAGTGAAGAGGAAGATGAACCAACACCAAATAGAAGGTGTACTTGCGCTTTAGGTGTTTGTAAATGTTGTACCGGGCCCGTGTTGGACCTTTTCAAGCAAAAGGCATGTATGAAAGTTACATATCATCCAGGTGATTTTGCATTCGATGTCGCAATGTCCCTAAACGACCGAACCCTTTACGAAAACTCAATGTCAGGTAAACAAAGCGAGATGTAACAATCATACCAATTTGTTTTTATATACAAGTTTTTTATAGTGTTTATTTGTAGGTAAAAATCCACGACCTATTTGTATTAATCCACCGAGAATGCCCAATTTAAAAGTGTGCGCACGATTTTATAACGTATTTTTTCCTGGAAGAAACTTTCATTTCTGCTTAGGGATGACTGGAAGATGGAGGGCCTTGGAATTATTTAATCTAACATTCGATTGTTTAAGGTAAAGGGCGTGTCAGCAGCCATGAATATTTTACTAAAATTTTAAATCTCTTGTATCTATTTTGATTTTTGTTATCAGAATGGGAGCAAATGGATTAGCAATGATAAAGCCAGAAGAAAATGGTGGTCTACACGTTCCGAATCCGCACGGTGGTGTGGACGCCGTAATAGATGCTGGTGAAGACGATATAGAAGAATACGATGAACAAAACATAGTTCGATCACTCCTAGAAATATTCGATAGATAATCCCCCATACAATAAAATCGCAAGTGTTAAGAATTTAATTACGTACAATAAATTATTTATTCAAAACAATTCACTTTTTACTTGATAATTAAGTTTATTACAAAAAAATCGCGTGGTGAATTTGTGAAAACCTGCACGAATGGTGTAGATACTTAACTATATAATTTATTTCTCGTTATCTTCTTGTTTACGATGAAAACTCGAGCATGATATTGAAAATGAGTATTTAATGATAGCCAGTGGTGGTGCGTCCATATGCGCAGGAGTTTCTCTAGAAAGTCCCGCAGTCCGCGTGCGCACCGCATCTCGCATACAAATAGATACGGCCTTTATTTGTTTGTGTTGACGTAACATACAAATGTGCTTCATTTGTTAAGTGGACCTTGAGAAAGCAACTGTAAATTTGGAATTTGCAAAGTTGATAAGAAAATGAAGGAATTTCTACCCTTTTTACTAATGACGTTGTGTGTCAGTTTCTCTACTGGTAAGTAATTTTTTAAATTAACGCCTAATTTTATATACGATCATTAAACCTTAATAATTGCAATTTCGGTTACAGGACACTTCGCTCTTTGGGGTAACAAAGAGGATAACGCAATGGACGTCTCAGATTTTTCAGTTTATTACGATTTAAATACTAATGAGGTAATAATATATCTACATAGTATATAATATGTATATTAATGTAGTATATTAAGTTACTAGTATAATGTTAAAATTCATCCGCGTCAAATTACCGCGTTTATGGCAAGACTCTTCAGATGTATTCTTGGCAAAACAATAATTGCTAGGGGTTGGAAGTACAAAGGCAGATCAGTAATCTACCCAAACTAAAACGCGTGTTTTTAAATGATGATAACTTTCTAGTTACAGTGCGATTTAATAACTGTTAATACTCATCAGAATTAGTTAATTGGCTTAATCGTAAAATTTTCACTAATTTCCAGTCATTAATCATAATTGAAATTGATTTCAGACTATTCGAAAAATGTTACCAAGGCCATGGTACAAACCTGGGTGGTTTATACGACTGCCGTTCAGAGGGGGTCCTTGTGAGTGTAAGGAATTAAAATGCTCATGTTGCACCGGAATCAGGATACAAGCATTTAATTATGATAGGCGAAGTAAGTTCAGTCACATACAATGTGACCATATATATTCATTGCCAATTTTAATTTAAATTTGCACAAGCTATAAATAAACCTGCAAATTCTTTAAGTGCAGCATTATAAATATCAAATTAAACAGTCCCAGAATTCTAAATACAGGTTACAGTATAAAAATTCAATGCAAGAAACCTGTCCAATAACTTCAATACAATTACTATGAATGGTAAATAACAAAAGAGCATCGTAGATCGAAATAATAAAATCCGTAATAAATATCGAAAAAGATTCTTACTTTGATTTTAGTTAATATAACTGGTTGAGAAGAACGTTGTTGCATTAATTAAGAGGGCAATAGGTGAAAAATTTAGTCGTATTGTTACGTAATTATTTAATGATTGTTTTTTAGCCTGTGCAATAATCGAATACCAACCAGAGGACTCTATATTTTCTATGGAAGTAAGAATGAACAACGCCAGTATATTTCAAAGAATATACTCAGGTATGTATGTTGCGATAATTAAGTAACACATTAGGGTGACATAATTAGATACGGTTCTATTCTATTGCTTTAAGCCGTTAGGAATCGATTAACCTCTATTTATTAGCCTTTCCCTTGTCATACAAGGGGCATGAACGTTCACGAACATTAAAGCTATTTCGAGCCTGTTCAATGCGTTGATGATAACCATGCTCGAGTTTCATTCATCAGTCTGGGCTGCGCATGAGGCGCGAAATTGGAGCGTATACAGAAAAAAATCACAACAGCGTTTTAGTACCTACTTATCCTTACAATCTTTTAATATACCCAACGTTGTTTGAGTTAGGGACGGCAACAAGATACAACAAGCTTGAAACCAGACGGAATTTACAGGTTACTAAGTCGTTAAAGATTTTATGGGAAATTATTAGTAATCCCACTAGGATTCTGAAAGAATAGTTCTGTAAGAACTTAGTTCATTTGTACCAAACGGATTTTATGGCGTCGGAAACGATTCTTAATTTCTGTCTCTAGGGGCAGAAAGATTATATGCCATCAGGGCCTCTTAACACGTTACGCGTGTATAACATTTCATGTCGACATTGAATGTTCTATGTTACGGTTTATAAAGTATGTATAATTAAATTGTTAAGATACAGAATTATCGGATTGGTGGTAACAATTGTTAAAATAGGTGTATAGTTAGTAATCAATAAAATAAATTAAAGAAGTTCATATTGTATGCATAACTACAACAATATACAATATACAACAAAATGCGACTTGGCCTAGAAACTAGGTGCATCAGCATTCAGTAGTTTTGGGTCTAAGACTCCTATGAATCCTTATCCATAATAAAGTCATGTAATTTATTTTCATTAATTGTATTATTACGTGAGAATAAAATAATGCTTGTTCCTTACACAAACCAACGGTTTTTTTTATAAAAAAATTTTTTTTATATTTATACAATGTGAAACACTACTTAACTATGACAATATGTTTTTTGCAGCTCGCAATGCCCCACCCTTCTGCGTACCTGTGCCAATCCCGTACTTACCACCAACACTTGTGGATATGTGCATACGTTTGTACGATGTATCAGTTATTGACCAAAAGTTCCATGTATGTATGGATATGGACACGCGAATAGACAAGGCTCCTGTGCTGGTTTGTATAATTAAGAAATATTTAATGAGATAGTAATCTATTTGTGTAAATAAGGGTGATGCTGGAGCGGGTAGAAAACAAATTAATCAGGCACCTGTACGATGCGTACCCATTTTACCCGCTCAGGTATCCAACTTTATTCATAATAGGTTCTGTGGGATACAACGAACTAAGAGTGCGAAGAGAATTTGCGCTTACCATGTAGCTGGTGGTTACGTCAGGAGGCCGTTACTATTCGTACCCTCAGCGAAATCAAACCGCTCGAAAAGGGCACACAATATATGGATATAATTAATGTCTGCTTTATGTCAGTTCCTATACTGCAAGAAATAATTAGTATTTTTGTAAATAATTTTAATGTAGTACTGTTAAATGATGTGTTAGTTTTTTCTGTGTATGTATTGTTTTGTATGTGATATAAATGTAAACAGTTGCCAAATTGGAGTAATCGGTAATGGTAGCTTATTTTGTTAAAATAAATAAATAATGATTTTAAGTAAAAAAATAAATAATACCTTTAAATTGTATTGATCGAGTTCGTTTTTACACAAGTGATTAATAGCTACTTTCTTTGTAGATTCTTCACTGGGATTGCATGGATGTTGGAACGGGTGGGGTGGCTTTATCTAAACCTGGAGGCAGTGGATCCATATCGACGTCATCGGCTGGAATCTCTACCACTCCAGAGCCTACGCAACTAGACAGCGATGTCTATGACCCGGTAGTGCAAGACCGAGAGACGACAACTAACGACCTGTTTAAAAATAGTATTAAATATATTTAAATTAAGTACATAATTTGTTTGAATTTATACCTTGTTTGTTTTTGTTAGTAGGTTTCTTAGTGTGATATAATGTTAATTTATATAATAATAAATCTTACCTTAAATTTTAGGGTAAAATTCAGACTTAGCGCACCACCTTTAGCAAAACACCCACCACTAATCATTACCATTAGGAGGTTTAAAAATTACTTAAAAATAAGCGCGAATTATTTAACTTCCGATGTTAAAGTCGAATGTTATTCTAAGTTTCCGTTGAAAGATGAAACAGAAAATGGGGTAAAATATAAGTCTTTTATTAAATATTTAGCAATTTTTTGGAACGCATTATATTTTCTCTAATAAACGTTTGACAAAATTATAATAAAAATGAATAATATTCCAATAGTTGTTAGCAAACTTCAAGTGTCTAAGCTGAAAATTAAACTAAAAGTTTTTGACTATTGACTTACAATACTGTACATACTCTTTCATTTTTGGTACTGACTATTGACTTGAGTATTGAATTTTTATATAGTTCAGACTTCAGGCCCGGGCCGCGCGGCGAAAAATTAGATTTCTATTTTGGAAGTATACAAGTAAAATAATAAATAATAAATAAATTTATCAGAAATCAAATTCATGTGACGTAAATATCTATCACCTTACTAAAAGTCGTGTTATAAATTTGCATTCTAAGGTCTTTAGCGAAGGTGATTACCATCCCAAATATAATTATAATTTATATCAGTTTTCTCTTATTTTACACGATATTTTAGTAGGTAGTTAAAATGGCAGATAATGATGATTATTATTACGGTGAAGGGTTAGTAAATTCTGCTTGAACGGTGTTGTATAAAAAAGCTTTTTGTTCTTATAAATTGTGTTTGTGGGTATCATTGAATTGCACATTTATCGTTCCTGTACTTATTTCATTATAATTTACGACTATACTAAAATTATATTTTGTTTTTATAAATGTTAGGTTGTGTGTCATTTTCTAAAATTTATACAATAAACTAATTTATGGCTAATTTGCTTATAATCACTTTCTAGTCTGCATTTTTCTAATGTTATCCTTAGTGTTAGTTGTATTAATTAATGGGTCTAGTCTAGGTATATTTTTCACAATAACATTGTTGTGGTTTTGTAGCTTTCAGTTTAAATAAGAGTACTTAATTTTATATAAAATAAATATTTTGTAGGATTATGGATCCATTAGGAACAGCTCCGGAGGTAACCTATAATTGGGTTGACATAACTAAAGACTTTTTTGAAAATATAAAAGGTAAGTAATTTTTTTATATAATCTAACATTAAGTTTAATAAAAAAAAAGTTTATTATTTTTATAACTCAAACTAATGCTCTAGTTTTTATGGTTGTTATATTCAATATATGTATGTATTGAATATATAAGAATAGAAACCATATTTCAACAGGTTAAGTATAAGTTTAAAACGTTGCAATATATGATCCTGTGCTTTGCAGATCTAGAGCTAGGAGAACTCTTGCATGATGGACATCTCTTTGGCTTGTTTGAAGCTATGTCTGCCATTGAGATGATGGATCCTAAAATGGATGCAGGGATGGCATGCAACAGAGGCAATCCAAAACCACTCAATTTTCAACAGGCTGTTGAGGTAATGTTTTAAAATATTGCAAGGCAATCTCTAGTCAGACTTGGGCATAAAAATGGTGAGGATGTGAAGTTCATTGTCAAAAGTTTGATACTATATATAAGTTAAATGTATGTTTTACTATATGTTTGTGTGTATGTTCTATTTTGTTGTCACATATATGTGATATCAAATTCATAGATTTTTAACCTACTTTTCAGTGCGGAAAATTAAAAATAGACGATTTAGAACCAAGTGAACTGATTGGTATAATAGATGCTACAATGGCATGTGTAGTATCCTGGCTTGAAGGACATTCTTTAGCTCAGACTGTGTTCACAAATCTCTACTTACACCAGCCTCATTTAATAAAAAATAAACCTTTGAAGGCGTACTGCATTGCTGTGTATAAATTGCTGGATTGTATAAGGGATTGTATTAATAAGTAAGTTTCATTTAAGTAAAAACTTATCTGACTAAATAAGCAACTTTTTTATAATAATAAAATCTTAATATGTCCTCTTGTGTACTGTAAATCATAACAATCATCTTTATATTTTTTGTGTGAATTATTATTGAGTCACTGATTGAATTGCAGGTGAATTATTCAAATTTTGTTTGAATCAATTGATGATAGACAAAACTAGTATTTCGGCCAACACTTAAGTAAAACATTCATTTATATTATAATTACAGAGCACAAGTTTTTGAAGAAGAAGATTTTCTGCCAATGTGCTACGGATATAGACTCGGTTCCAGTCCTCAATATGGTAATTATGACACAAGTCTAGATCTGAGTGAACAAAAATTTATTGCCATGTTAAGGGAACAAGAGGAGGAGCTGAATAAAAAGGCTAAGATTTCAGATAGTGAGGTAATCTATAAACTCTATATTGTTTCAGTTATTAAACCCAAAATCTTTTATTCAAAAAGTATAGCAACAGTAATATAAATTTATTTAAGATATTGAAGCAAAAAATAGACAAGAGCAGATAAACAATTTAAATCATCAGAATATTGTTATATTTATTGTAGAAAGGTGTGGACAATTAATCTCTAGACATCATCTCAGAATAAGCATAAAATTATAGTTTTTAAGTTTTTAGTCTGTTATTAATATTTTTTTTGTATTACTTTAGATTAAGTTTTTTTATATATATAATTTTTTTTTATATAACATTTGGTTCTGCACTTCTCGCACGCATCATGTTTATTTTTTTTATTTTTAGAGATCGCTTATTAGCGATAAGGCCGCCCGTTGCATTCCTTATAATTTTTATGTATTGTGTTTCTTTTATTTGCAACGAAGTGTAAACTAAAATTTAACTTACTTTTTTTTTAATTTTTTTCTAATAACCTTAATTTTGTTTGTTAAGTATTAAGAATGTATATTTATATGCTGACAAAGCTACTTTGAAATATGAATTATTTCAGATGGCGGAAGCCTGGGTGGGTTTAGCAGCCCGGATAAGGTTTACTCGAATGTTTTATCAAGCATTGCAACTTATCACTAAGAGAGATGGAGTATCTGGAGCTGATTGTGTGGCACTACTAAATGGTTGCTCGGAGATGATGAAGGTCATCATCAGAACTTCTGGGAAGGGGACACAGCCTGTTGAGAATTGTGAGGTTTATATAATGTTTACATGATAGATATTAAGAATTGGTTTTGGGAGTATTCTAATAATCATATTATAAGTTCCTAGCTTTTAAGTAAATTTAATTTATATGATATATCATATAAAATTTTTAAAAGTCAGTCTAATATAAAAAATATAATTGATTCCTTTCTATAATTATTATTATTGCTCTTGAAACTTACATACACGATAATATTCATTAACCATTTTCTTATAGCTTGGTAATAATAATAATTCCAGCCGATGCACCAAACAAAGAAATAAAATTCTTATGAATTATTTTTTTTTTAATTCCAGCGGATGCACCAAACCCGATGGGCTTCGAGCCAATGATGAATCAGCGTCTATTACCCCCAACATTTCCACGATACACACGTATAAAGGCCAGACCAGAAGCCCTGCAGTACTTCGATGAGATGGTCACTCGCTTAAGACATGCCTGGAAGATTACGTCATGCACCAATTTTCATACAGCATTGGTTCGTCCATGTTTATTCCGTTGCCACCTTTATGGCCTCAGATTCCTATTTCAATAATAAATTGTTTGTATGCAGATTTTGCTTTACTAAGATGTGTAACTGGGGTTGGATTAACCGTCATGATCGTAGAACAATGACGGATATGAAAAAAAAACAAAATCCACTTTTTACCATATTTGGATACTACATTGACTAAATATTACAGCTACATTAAATTCAAATTAATCAGTTGGTAAAGTGACGGATATGATAGACGCTTATTGATTTTTCTAGAAAACTGTGTAATTTCATTTTAATATTTTGTTTCAATAGAAACCACATTGTTCGCTTCTATGCCAATTTTCATAATTACAGAATATGAATTAAAGTAGTTATTGAAAAAACTAACATATTATTTTGAAATGGCTGCCCTGTAAAGTTTACTATTTGTCAGATCCGTCCCTATTCTACGACTATGAGTACGACCTCCGGGTTGAGGCTGTTCTATATATTAGACAAACATGAAGTTTCTTGCCCTGCGTTGGCGATGGAGTAATTTTTTTAATAACCAAGCCATTTCCTTTGTTTACGACCGTTAACTAGGCCATTTAAGTTATTATTTATATATTACCTTCGTGATTAATACGTGGATCTATTGTCGTTTCCTGCTTTAAATTAGATTAATCAAACGGACACAAAAAGTAATCCTTTCTTTAAGTTATGGTTATACATACTGATGCAATGATAATTATTGTTTTTATTATTAATTAAAATTGTACGAATAACAGTAGTTTTATGACAGTTAAACGTTTCAGGATTTCTTTATGGAGTTCAGCCGACAACGCGCCTGTATCCTGTCCCGGTCGGCGTTACAGCTTCTGTACCTAAGTCCCTCCCCTGCCGCGATGACGACTATGGGCCCCTGTCCCGCTCACCGTATCTTCATGGACATCCTCAGAGATTCCATCAAGAGCTTTGTAAATCCACCGGCGTTGGCCAAACTGCCTCCTGGAACTACTCCTCCCGTAAGAAATTTATTTATTTATTTGCTCAACAGTATTTCTACAGCTAATCACTAAACAATATCCAAACAATTACATTGTACACAAAAGCCAAAAACGGAATACACATTCAAACATAAAGAAAGCACAGTTTCACCTACATATACAAAAAATATAACACAGTATGATGTATTTATAATAAATTTTAAGTTCTAAGATTCATTGATCATTATAATATAAAGGAACAAAGCCATTATTAATAAATGATCCAGAGTTTTTTAAAATATTTTTAAACATTTTTTAGTTACATTAAATATATCTATTAGCTGGTAATGTGTGTTATAATCTGAAGGTATACTATACATGACTGAGTTACGTAAATAGTTTGTATTAGACCGAGGAATTTTTAATAGTTGGGTTTGCTTTGTATGAAGAAGGGGTGTGAAATAGTAAATAAAATTTGTAATCATCCTTTACGGCCTTAGGTATTAAGTCATAGAATAGTGACGGATCTGACAAATAGTAAACTTTAGGGCCATAGCCATTCAAAATAATATAATCATGTTAGTTTTTGTCATAACTATTTTAATTCATATTCTGTTATTATGAAAATTGGCATACAAGCAAACAAAAGGGTTTGTTTTGAAACAAAATAAAAATAGTAACATTAGATTACACAGTTTTCTAGAAAAATCACATGCTTCTATCAAATCCGTAACTTACCGACTGATTAATTTGAAATTTAAAACACATGGATTTTTTTAAATGTAGCCGTAATGTATCCAAATATGATAAAAAGTGGATTATGGATTTTCAAATCCGACATTGTTCTACGATCATGGCGAAGTATTCCTATACGATAATTTCAGTATTTAAATGCTCGAACGTATACATTATTATATGTATTCCTATTCCAACTGTGTACGTTTGTGAAGTGGAACTAATACGTACGAAGAGCGCTTGTTAATTTTTCCATACGAAAATGTTATGTAACATTTCTATTGCTATCCCTCGTTCTAAGGCCTAACCTTCCATATGTTTCCGGATAATCAGATACTCTGCCGTGTTTCATACATACGTGGAATAATACAAATAATGTATAAAATAATTAATGCATTTATATAAACAAGATTTATATATGTATATGTAAAAGAATTAATCACCAATCACGAATTTTCGAATATTCATAAACTTTTTAATTATGGAAAACTGTGTTTCAATTTGTTTCTCATGTTATATGTTGGTCGACAATGACTCCTAGATATCTGGTACACTCAACTGATGGGCATAGACACAGATGTAGGGTGATGCAATTTGCAGTTTAATGGATGGTAGTGACTTTAGCCTAGTATGTTTTGTTATATATAATGAATGTAGTATTTGCGACCAAAAACAATACTTTAAATTTTTCAGGCTCGTGAATTCATAGACAAATTCCTGTCTCGTTGTGTCCGTCCGTTCGCGGCGTTTCTTCAGGTTTGCGGACACAACCGGGCGAGGCAACGGGATAAACTAGCGATGCTGCTTGATGAATTCGCTGGCTTGGAAGAAGAGGTACTTATTATTTAGATTTCATGCCAAATAAATAAAAAAGTGTAACGATATTGTAGTTACCGCGAGCGTGCTGCAAGTATAGTGCCATGTTATGAAACAATTATACTTTACTACTACTACAGATTTTTAGGACTCTGAAGTTACGAAGTTCTTGTATGCTATTGGACCAAACCTATCTTTCTATGTAAAACAATTCATTTGCATTTACATTGCATATGATATATCAATTCAAAGTATTATTAATTTATTAGTAATCATAACATTCAAATATACAGTATTTCAAATTTTTTTAACCTACATAGTAATTCTAAAAATAATTTAAAATTACATTATAAAACATAGATATATAAATATAATATTGTATAAAAATAAAACAAATTTAAAAAGTTTGGTCCCTCTGCCACCTTTAACGCTTAAAAAGTATAAAATAATCGGTATAGATAAATAAGGATGGAATGCTAATATAGGTAATGCAAGCGTGGCACAATTATTAATACAAACGTGATTGAACAATCATACCCAATACTACAGTTTTCATAAGTAAGATAAATACCCTATAGATGTGAAATTCATGTATACAATTATTTATCTATATAAAATAATTACCGAATAATTAATATAGACAGAAGAGTACTGCAAGTGTGCAACAAAGTATAGTGTTATGCAATTAAACCATTATATTTCATAGAATAGAATTCTGTACTGAAATGGTAAGCGGCCATTATCTCCAAGCTTCCTTCCTTATTTTGTTCAAATTAAAGAGTCACCTTTAAAACCGAACTTAATAGGTTATTAACATTGATATACAAAAAACCCAAGATGCACAGTCCCATATAAAAGTAACGCTCGAAAGTGTCCCGAAACACTATTTCTGTCCATAACAGTATATGTTACAAGCATATATTATTGCAAATTGAACCTTACGCGAATTGCTTAAAGTTGTTATTACAACGCAGTGTATACGTACTTAAAGCAATAAAATTTTACGACCGACCGTGGTCAGTAGGACAAGGTATTGAGTGGAGTCGAACATTACTTTTTTATTTACAACTATTTAACATAATTTTAAATTTATCCGACTTTACAGCGTGAGTGGTCACGGTGACTGAAGACAAAAGGTGTTGGATGTTAAATAGTTGTAAATTTATAATAATACATAACATTAATCCGGTTAAAAAGTTTTTTCTTTAAATTAAAAAAAAATGTTAAATTGGCTACCTCCTGACCCACACTTTATATAGCGTAAATATATTTGTCAAAAACTACACACAAAAAAGTTCAAGAGTACATAAATTTATTTATAAAAAAAACACAAATAAATAACATCGACTCCACTTGTAGACGCGAGACTATTTGAAATGAGCGCACAATTTAGAATGTTGCGCTCATTTTTTGAGGACGTTTTTTTGACGTTGAGTGTGCATCTTGGGTTTTTTGTATATCAATGGTTATTAATTTATTATTCATTCACACTTTTTGCCCAACAAACACTACGAATCTCAATACTTTTTTATAATACTGTAATAGGCGGAAAGCGTGGACGCAGTCATAAGCGCGACTACGGGTACGCCAGCGCGAGCGTGTTTTGGTACGTGGGTGCTCTACCACGTACTACGAGTTATGATCGCATATTTGTTGTCTGGACTGGAGTTGGAGTTGTATAGTGTGCACGAGTACCATTATATATTTTGGTAAGTGTATATATTTTTGTGGGACTACGTATGTTTTATACATGAGATTGTCCATGGGCGGCGGTTTCACTTAACATCAGGTGAGCCTCATGCCCGTTTGCCTTCTGTAACATAAAGAAATACAATATATAATATGTTTTTTAAATACGCAGAGATGTGATAGTTAGCTAATGCTAAACATAGATGGCGCTATTTGCATTTTTTTATAACATTAGTCTTGCACCGTTTGAAATAGAGTACTAATTGGTCTCTTATTATTATTTTTAATCTATTAATCTAATTTAATTTAATCTAATATTAATCTCGGAAGAAAGAGTACTTTAGTTAAAATAATGTTATTAGACTGATTTCAACTAGTCCATTCATTTATATATTTTTGAAATATATTAAATAATTCATTAACATTAATAGTACTTGAAATACAAATATCTAAAAAAGCAGATAATAATGAAATATTGCCATAAAAATTTACTATCATTGTTTTCAGGTATTTATATGAGTTTCTGTACGGTTGGCTTGTGTCTGCTTTGGGGCGGGCGGAAGGCCTAAGCGGGGAAGCAAAGCGTTCGGAGAAAAAAAGTGGTTCACGAAAGCTGAAGAAGAAAGCTCGTCCCTCAGCAAGAGAGGGACTTATGTGTCAAGTGCTACAGAGTATGTGTGGGGGATATTATAAGGTGATTATACAAAGAAAATACACGGCGAATTGATAATATAGAGGGGAATTTATAAATAATAGTGAGACGTATTTAAAGGTTAATTTTTAAACTTAGTTTGAGTTTAATTTTTCTAGTATACTTAGGGAGCGTTCAAGTATTACGTCACGCAATTTTATATTGACACCCTCCCCCCCCCCCCATGTAACGCGCCGTAACGTTGTTCTGTACCCAATAGTAAAACGTTTCGTGACTACCCAGTGACTTTTTATACGTAAAAGTTATCATTATGTCTAAAATAATATTAACAATAACGCGTAATTTAATCCCCGCCCTGTATCGTAACGTTTTACAAGAGGAACACCCCCTCTCCCAATATTTCGTCATCTGTTCAGTTGACTCTGAATTTTACTTACAGTACACAAAATCGATGACGCAGTATTTGTTCGAATTTTAATGAGATTTAAAATTTCGTTTGAATTGTAATAACTATTTGTATGCGCAGGCGTTGGTAGCCTTCAAGCTCCAAGGCAAGATTCGTCAGCCGCAGTGCGAGTTCGACAACGAGGCGGTGCGGTACAAACATCGCTTCGCGCCTCTTGCGGTACTGACCCCGCCGCAAGTTCATTATCATGAGTTTTGCGAAATGACACGGCCTTTGCAGTGAGTATATTAAATGTTCATTAAGTACTAGCTGATGCAAACGTTTGTTTTGCCATGTATATTATTTCTAGAAAACATTTTTTTAGTTCAATAAAAATAGCTATCTACAATAATTAAAAAAGGGGTTGATCGTAGAGGGGTGAAAATTAGGGGTTATTTGTATTTTTGTATGCTGTATTATAAAAAAAATAAAAACAAAAAAAATATTCTAAAGTATAAAAAGATTTTTTTGGGGTGGACACCCCTTATCACTTACGGGGTTGAAATATAGATAGTAGCCGATTTTCAGACCTATTGAATATGCATATAAAATTAGATAATAATCGGTCAAAACGTTTCTGAGGAGTATGGTAACTAACATTGTGACACGAGAATTTTATACCCAACCTAGTACCCAAATGGAAAGAAGAAAAGGATCAGATGAGGTAGACAGCACGCCATTGTCATCTAAGAGATAGATCTACCGGGATTAGCAGAATATTTGGGTTGAAATAGACAAATGTATATAAACTTTATCCCGTGGAAACAAAGACTGGTGACATGGCCGAAGCCACGAGGCACTAGAGAGGCTGGCGTTGTGCTGGACTGCTGGAAAAAGCAAATAGAAAATTGTGAAATGCTTTGCGGGAGGCTTTTACCCGTGGGGAGTCTTTATTTTTTATAGAACGGACAGGAGGCACACCTGATGTTATATGATATCGTTGCCCATGGACACTCAATGCCATAGGGCTCGCGAGTGCGTTGCCGGTCTTTAAGAATTGGTAAACTCTTTTCTTGAAGGACCCTAAGTCGAATTGGTTCGGTAATACCTCAGTGTTTGGCAAAAACTAACTGCCTTAATAATAATGTTCAGTTGTGTCGTATATGTGTCTGTATTATATATATAGTGTAAATATATAGCGACGCTGAAAAGAATTTGGCGTTTATAGAATTACTATATGGATATGTTGCATTGTATGAAGGCAAACTAAAAGTCGAGTAATTTCTACATTTTAGTTTTACCGTAACTGATGTTACATGGAATTTACATTATACATATTTATAATTTTTAAATAGATTTTATTACCATAAAATTTTATTTGAACGATTCATATTTGTTTTGGTTTAGTTTTTAATACGCCCACGGAACGCTTCAATCATTTGTACCAATCACTAAACTCGTACACTTACACATACTATTTCATAGTGAAAAAATTGAATGTTTCAATTTATCTACGCATATTATTTGCTACGGATATTCAATATCTGAGGCATTGCTTTCAAAGGAGGTTCATATCTTGATAAGAAAACTATTATGACTGTCCAATACAATTAAATTTTCAGGCACGAAAACCCTATAATATTATACCTGGGCGGCTGCAAACACTTTCAACAAGCTAGGAATCTATTGGAGACCATCACAACACCAGACCAAGAGGTACGTTGTACAAGTCTAATATCAATTGAAGTATTAAAAACCTTTCATCAGTATTGGTCTATTATCTAAAGCTGGCGGCTTTAAACATTTACACTTTGTGTTTGTGTAGTGTCTGTGAATAAGCGCGAGGCGTGACGTCACACTGAATATGCATCATGAAAAGACTGTCCGTCTCTCGCGCTCGGGCAAGCTTATGAGTATAAAAGAGACAGTTATAGTTTTGCTTTTGCTACTGTTTATAAATACATGTTGATCTTTTTTCTCATTATAATTTTGTCTGTGATTGTTTACTTATTTAGTTGAAGGTTAGAATACTTAGAAAAAAATGTCTTATGAAATAATTGGTTCCGGCAAAAAATTAACAGGACAATCTCGTGAAATAGTGTTGGACAATGTTTTTAATTATTTTAAGCATCTTAATAAAAACAGTTTAATGAAAGAATTGTTAGTGAAGTACGCAATCAAAATAATATAATATATTAACGTATAATATATCATATCCAGAAAAAAAACACATAACCCAACCCACCCAACCTTACTAAAACCAGAGTAGACTAAATATAGATTGGCAAAAAAAGTCATATTTTTAAACATACTGTATAGTTAAATTGCATTAGTGTTGAGTACTGTGAACGCGCCAGCTTTCGATAACCGACCTATATTATTATTATTCTCGTCCGTGCGACGGCCTTGATTTGAGAACTAGGAGTAAATTTAAAAAGATATTTTATTAATAAATGGTATTTTGGTTTTAAATAACAATAATTAGTGACGATAACGTTAAATATAAAAACGTGTGCGTGTACTAGGTGTACACACGTAAGAAGTGAAACTTCTTTATGACCTTTTTCGAAATATGATCTACTATATGCAACTTAACGAAATTGGTTAAATAAAGTTTAACAAAAGGCTTTTAATATCATAGACATGAATACAAATACAATTATTTCATTTTACCTTATTACTAGGTACTAAGATTATTACAGAATTTCATTAATTTTAATAGAATTATTACTATCATTGTTATCGTTATTATATATTTTTGTTATTAATGGCTTGGAATCTCTTCGGATCAACCGTGGTAGGGACAAGAAAAAGATGGCGCGTAACCGAAAAACGTGACGTTTTGCTACAAAATTTCTCCCATACGTCGATAAAAATTCATTCTAACGCCGATAAAGAAGTTTGACTTCAAAAAGCAACATGGCGCGTAACCGAAAAACGTGACGATTTGCTACAAAATTTCTCCCATACGTCGATAAAGAACTTTCATTCCAACGCCGATAAAGAAGTTTGACTTCAAAAAGCAACATGGCGCGTAACCGAAAAATGTGTCGCGTAACGAAAAAATGTTACACTAAATTTTTTTCCAACCCCCATAAAGAAGTTTCACTTATTAATTAGCATAAGAATTATATTTTCAACGAAAATAATTTAACAAACATTCAAAACAATTCCAGGTACTAGATTTACTGAAGGTGGCGAAAACGAATTTCATAGTATTGAAATTACTGGCTGATGGCCACAAAAGCGATTCCAGTACGCCACCAGACTTCGATTTTTCCGTACATAGGCATTTCCCTATAATTAAATTAGTTTAATAAGATGTTGTATTCCTAGTGTAAAACTTGTAAATGTTATAAATATATATGGTTTAATTTAACGTGTTTTGATTTTTACTGTTGTTTATACATTATAAGGGAGCGTTCAAGTATTACGTAACGCAATTTTTGGAGATTATTGACCCCCCCCTTCCCCCCATGAACTCGCCGTAACGTTTTTCAGTACCCAAGTACAGTACTGTATCCAAGTGTAGTAAAACGTTTCGTGACCACCTAGTGACTCTTTAGTTACTATTATGTGGTGTAAGTAGAAAATAATATTAACAATAACGCGTAATTCAATCCCCGCCCCGCATCGTAACGTTTTACAAAAGCAAAAAATTCGTTACGTAATACTTTGAAGTAAGTATTAAGGAATAAAACAGATATAATTACTCCAAGCCCCAGTAATTGAACTCACTTAACATGATTTTGACTAAATAATACGTGTCATTATAATTTGACAAATCATATAATTCTGATCGGGCCGCAATGTTTACCGCAATCAGTAAATTTCGTTGATCGTTGGATCTTTATTAATATTACTGATTGTTGTATCTACGCACTTCACTCGCGGGATGTGGCGTTGCTTTTGAAAAATTATTTAAAAAGCTAAATGCTTCATATAATTTCCAATTCAAGTGCTCAAATATTATGCATTACAAATCGAATCGTAAATTAACATTAATCACAAATAGATTATTATAAAAATCCATTCCACCCAGTGTCTTTTATAGAAAAAAATAGGCAGTCCTTGTACTGTTTATTATTAAAATAACTTATTCAACTGACAATATTGTGTTTCTTATTTCATACACACTACTAAATATAATAAATTCTTTGATAATTTTGTTAAATACGTTCATAATTATAGGCTATAAAATAGAAGCAATATAGAATTTAAGCGAATAGGTGTTTCTTAGATACATTTTTTTAAACAATTTTATAAATCTTTGATAATTATATTTTATAATTCTAAATATTTTATCATATTTAGTTGTCTTCTTCATCAGAATCAGCATCCGATACATCAGTGTAGCAGTCGTGTTCTATCGCATTTACGTTGAGGAAGTCCATCGCTTGTGGTCCTGGAAACACAAAACATCAAGTTCGATTCTGTCTGAAAAAATGGGTTAAAACAATCTATTATTAACGACAAAGTGAGCCTCAGCGAAATCTTAAATTATTTTTATGATAACAATGTCCTCGTGAAGCTCACCTTTTGTTATAACCGTCCGTGAATAGCAGTCATTATCCAGTGAACTCTGCCTTTTGTGTATATTACCTGTATGTTAACACCTGCGTTAGGTTAACGTTGCCGCCTCGCCTATTTCTACTTAAGTATTTAGAATAAAGTAAAAAATGAATTAAAATTGGAACTTACTTTCTATAAGAAAGTCAACGCCTAGCACTTTTTTGCTAGCAAATGTCACTTCGAGTAGTCTTGTAGTATGAAAATAAGTCCACAGATAAAAGTATTACTAAGTACTATTTTATTAAATAATATCAAAAAAGGCCTTTGTTACCTATGCTGTTTAAATGACAGTTTGTAACTAAATTATATTTAAAAAAATCTATGTATGGTTTCCAATGTTAATCCAATTCCGACTTCGGAAATATTACTGTAAAATAAGGTACCTTCTGTGTACACAACACTCGCCCCAAAGTCCTGTACAGGTGTTGGTGTAACAGGACGATCAACTTTGATGACGGCAGATGCGTTTTCCTCTTCTTTATCACCTTCTTCGTCACTCTCTATTATTATTTCTATCTCTTCACAGTCTTCTATCTAAAAATGAAGGAAAACAGTTTTATGATGTATTGCAAGATTTACGGTGATCTTTGATTATTTCAAAGATAAAAGACAAGACGAAGGGATTTCTATTTTTGTATCACTTGGTTGCATATAATTGAGAACAAAACATTCATAACTAGGACGGTAATTGGTGGCCTTATAGCTGATAAGATCAGGCAGGCAATACTAGTAACGAAAATAAAAAATACTACAGAGAAATTGCAAGTGCGGTACTATTTAACATTTTACAAATTTTAAAATATATACGTCACAAAGAAGGAG
Organism: Pieris melete; assembly: GCA_963693345.1. Classification (NCBI taxonomy): domain Eukaryota; kingdom Metazoa; phylum Arthropoda; class Insecta; order Lepidoptera; family Pieridae; genus Pieris; species Pieris melete. Next base: position 408,278 of record CAVNZK010000361.1, on the reverse strand, counting down.
TAGTAAATTAATAGTCACAGTAGGTAAATTAATATAATATTTATAGAGATGTACACGTAATGCATAGAAGATAAATAAAGAAAGGCAGGGTGGGTTATGCACATATAGAGAATAAAGCGAATCCTGATCTCGGAAACACTGAAAGATAATGTATACTTCGTGAATGCGGGATTTATAATATAGTCACCTCTTTTCCGATTAGTAGAGTTTTGACGTAACTTTAATAGAAAAGAGATTAACAAGGCAGCTTAATACCTGCCGATAAATTATCATAGAATACATAACGTGTACATTACTGTTGTACCTACTGGGATATCAAGGGATTGTTGCTTATTCCTAAACTCCCGACGTAGCTGCGCTGACGTTGGTGTTGGTGCTGCTTTACTGTAACCTGGTGAAGGGGTACCAAGTCCACTACTCCCTTCATTAACCTGATACCCCACGTCAAGGTTCAAGGCCAAGTTTGGGGTACCAGCGAAACGTCGCTTACGCAGATGACAGCCTGATTCTTCGTCGACCATTGTGATTTTTGCTTATTGTAATCCTGTAGGAGAGGTATAAATTATCAAAAGACCTCCTTATGGTCGTAAACCATTATGCATAAGTCTTGGTAACTACAGAACAGCGTATATACGACATACAAATTGTAAGTATATTGATGGAAACACAAAAGTCAAACTGGAAGGTGACACAATTTAATTGGACATGGAATAATGGACCCCAAATAATATTAGCTATAATGTATGACTGCCTGGCTGATTTCTCCTACAAAAATTATTCGCACCGGTTAAGTCTGTCCACAACGGAATAATGTTCGAAATCGAATATAATCATACAAATTTTCACTTAGAAATATATATTACTTTTTACACAATTTCCTTAGAAACAATAAAACACGTATTCACAACGGCACCACAGGAAACTCTACGTTCGACCTACATCGGTCTACTAGACCAAGGACTCGAACTCGAGCTCTAAAGAAGCCATAATATGATTTAATCCGTGCACTGTGAAACCTTTTGACGAGGTTGTTATGTATAACTACCACCCGTGGTTTTACGCAATTTTAGGACCGAAATCTGCTTGAAATTGCTAAATATTATTCATAAATACATTAATATACGCATCAGTTAGTTAAATGTCAATTTATTTTATTTAACAAGTGACACAAGAGTGCTAATGAAATATAATTTATAGTAATTTAAAGCATAGATGGGAAAAAATGGGTGCGTGTAGGTACGCGCGTGAGAAGTTATACTTCTATGGCATTATTAAAAATAGTTTTTGATTGCATGCAAATAATTAATTACAATTAAATAATCAAAGACTGGAAAAGGAGTAATTATAGTCAATAAAGTTCAGTTTACATTTGAAAAATTAAATAAATTAATATTTATTATTATTCTCTTACATTAAGTGTAACATAAATTCTATTATTGTCCGAATGTTGTTTTTAAATTATGTCCAATGCCGTAGCATCTTCCGTGGGCAACTTCATTCTGTTAATTTTGTGTCACGGTGCGCGCGCATCGTAAAATTTCACTCATCAATTTTTCACAACGCGCCTAAAGAAGTATAACTTCAATAAACATTTTATATATATATTTTAACTGTATCATAAGGAATCTTTAGCCTTTTTAATCTTTTGAGTTTTCTAATTTAAATGAAATAGCATATACATACATTGTACTTCCATCTTCGCCATGCGAATATACAGACGCAAAGTCGCATTATGACTGTATCTATATATAAATTATGATAGCGAAAATAACTAGACATATGAAATCCTTTATATACATATACAACAATAGAACGTTGGATGAAAATCAACTTTAGGGAGATTATAGGTAATTTCACATTTTCTTTGTTGTTCAACTAACACGTAGACTTTAGAGATTTATGACATAATTAATTCTTCTTAGAACATTCATATTTTAGATACGTTGTCCAGTAGATAGGACAAAATATTTCAAAGGATAGTAACTAGCAACAGCAAGTTACTAAAACTACTCGTAGATCCCGATGGTGGACGTTACAGGAAGCTACCAACTAACTGTAACTGTACTAGTACTAGTATATACATATTAAGGTAAATTTTAATTGCTTCATTGACGTAATATGATAGTATGTTTCTGTACTGGAACTATCGTTGTGTACTAAAACCAATTAATATAAATTAAATATTTAAAAAAATGTTGTGCATCTTAGAAATATATTGCATTTGAAAAATATTATTAGTATTACTTTACGAAATTTTTTAAAGTGTTTCGTTATAATATAGCATTTTAATATTTTCATAGAGATCGAAGAAAATGTTTCCAATCCCCGACACTTTAAGGTTTTCCCCGCCCACTTAAACGCTAATGCCTAATTATACTTATTTAGTACATAACAGATAATCATATTTTTACCACATATAATTTATCCATTTTTTATTTTGGGTTCTATGAAAATAGTGTTATATGGATAATTTGTGTTTACTGGTATTTTTATAGGTCTTAGTTGACCAAAAGGTTTTAATTGGTATTTCTTAATAAATAAATGTAATTTTGCATTATCAGTTTTATAAAAGTTTTAATGCAATAATTAATTCAAGTATAGAACTTGTGTATATACTATAGCACACAATAAAAAAAGCGTCATAACAGTAACTTGGGTAGTTGTGTTGCATATAAGTTGGATTCTTAAGCAGACTTAAGACAAGCCTCAGGTAAAATTGATCCGGAAGGAAAATTTTAGGTTAATATAAATTACAAGTAATATAAAGCGTCGATTAAAATTACAGTAAAAGTAGTTTGACATATAAAGTAATCTTATACTGTGAATACTTGAAGAAAGAGGCATAAATAGGTTCATGATTTCATATTCTTTACTTATTAATTATTTAGTACTCGTAAGAGTAAGCTATCATATACTATATTCAATAAAAAGCAAACATACTAAACACATAGCCAAGATAGAATAGATAATATAAACAAAAAGGTTCAAATATTACAGAAGTAAAAAGCTATTCAAAAAACAAAAATTATTCAATACAATTAAACTAAGTAATACCTAATTTGGCTGTGTTGTGTAATAGTGTAAAAGTGCGGGTACGTGTGTATGTGGGGGTGTGCTTTGGATACTCTTAATACTCCATTTAAGAATATTCCGCGATAGCTGAAACAAGTCAAGGCTGAATATCGGTCGTTTTATGTCCGGGCAAAAACTGAGGTTTTGGCATAGTTGATGTTGATGTGAGGAACGTGAAACAAAGCACGATCACGCGTCCTTATAGGTATTCAACTTATTATATTATGTCTTATTGGAGATACGTTCTAGAAAGTTGTTTTGAATCCTTTGCATTTTTTTTTGTGAACGCTGTAACTAGGTACAGAGCAACCATATTATACTTTATTATAGCGTAATTCAGCGTACCTCTTATCATACGGTGTCATCTGACGCTTTATTTAATTTTAACCTGTGTCACTTTCCTGTGATGACTACCATATATAATGTTGCGTTCCCATCTCCTTGGCCGGCGTTATTGGGGATCTCAAAACATAGGGCCTGCCCACCTCCACATTCGTTGTACTGTAGCAACAATGTCAGTTAATTTTGTTATTTGATTTCGTTGCTTTGAAATTTAATAACTAACTTCTTTATTATCGAACTATGCAGTCACATAACTCCTCAATAGGGCGCCATATTTACATTAATATAATTAGACGCAGACATTTCTGCGTCTGCTTCATTGAACTTTCTTTATACGTCATAAGCCTAGCGAAATGTATTGTTTCACCAAGAATAAGAATTAGAAAGAACCCAAGACCTCATATCGACCACATATGAGTAAATGCGATGAAGGTGAAATAAAAAGACAAATTTTGAGTTTCCAAAACAAGAAAGGCAAGTTTTGTTGTAAAAATATTACTCACTGATGTCAGAACCATAGCGTTTATAAAATAAGCAATTATTTATACCATACGGTCACTTGGCCAGATTACAAGCGGTCGACCCACTTATTTGAGGCCGACAACGTATAATAGGTAAGGTTCATAATTGTGCATTATTTTGGCATTGCATTTTGGTGTAAGCTTGCAACTTATTAGAACAGTTGTTACATTAACATGCTTCTTCGTGGGCTAGCTTTGTTTGAAATTCTATTATACATGAAATTCATACTACTGCAGGTTTTATATTTTCTAATAAATAACAGATGTATTTTTAAAATTAGTATTGTGAATAATATGGAGTTGTAAAATTTTTATAGATGAAGTTTCTGTCTGTACAATTTACGTTACCTTAATAGGGCCATAGTCGGTGAGCTGATTAAAATGACTAAATATTTTTATGATTAAAATAAATAGCTTATGATTCGTCACACACGAATCACGAGATGGTGTGACACTCTCCAAAAAAGTGTGATGCAAATGTGTATCTTCCGTAAATATATTTTAACATTGCCAGCACGTAGCACACCATTTTTTTTAATTTTGGTTACCTACAAGACCACCAAGTCAGTCTGTAGTTTTCGGAAAAATTTAGAGATTTGCGATCGATAAAATATAGGTACGTTTGTAAAATGTAAATATCGGTCAGGTGGTAATTAACCAAGCTGCAATCTGTATTATCACTGGTTGTCCTTCTGAATTGAATATAAAAGCCAACACTGAGACATTACGAAATACTTTCGAAAAAGGATTAGTGAGGATAACATCGCAATATGGAAAGATTCGTATTTTTATGTGTCGTGCTCATGGCTTGTAGTCTTGAAGCTCATGTAAGTAAAATATTTAGATATTTTTAATTTGTACCATATTTAAAGATTCAACTAAAGAACTAATCTGTCTCTTTATAATATGACAGTGTGACGATTTATTTTTAGAAAGAGAGGAAAATTTTTACAACAATACACCGTAGAATGTATCAAAGAAACCGGAGTTAAGACTGAGCTCATAGAAGAAGCGAAAAAGGGCCAATTAAGCGATGATGGGGGCTTCAAAAAATTCTTATTCTGCTTCTTTCAAAAAACAGGAATGCTGACATCTGATGCTAAACTTAATACTGAAGTCGCTTTATCAAAGCTCCCACCAGGAATAGACAAAGCCGCAGCTTCGAAATTGCTTGATGAATGTAAAGTCAAGAAGGGCAAGGACAGCGCAGATACAGCATATGAAATCTTCAAATGTTATTATAGTGGCACAAAACAACACGTAATTTTTGCTTAGGTTTATTTTAGAAGAATATTTTTAAGAAATAAATACTTTATTTATACATATATACATTATTAAACTAGGGCTACTATAACAGGTAACTTCTTAAGCATCTCAATCATCTTTGTATTATTAGCAAGTGTTGAGCAATGAATTATAAATCTCCAAAAAGAAACAATACATTATTAATTATAATTAACAATAAACAAATTACATTTCGAATACTTACTGCAGTTTCATTCATGATATATTCATTGTTTTTATACTATAGGATTTGTTGACATTTAATAAAACAATGATAAAATTACACCTATATAACATCTTTTAATATTAAGTAAAAGCTTTTTGTCGGCGTCAATATGTTAACTTCATAGAAATTTACCTACAATCACAAACCCTTGGAACAATTTATTCCTGTTTTAGTGATTTCAGATTTTAACATGGTGTCTCTATTATGCTATTATTGTCAAATTCTGAAGATGTGTCGCTTACATGGTCTCGCGGTGTGTGTGATCCCATGACTTTGATATCATCAATATGATCATTTTCATAGATATCTTCATTATGGTCACTAAAATCTGTTGAAAGTTCACCAATGTTCATAGAATGATGTGATTCCGTTTCAAATGAGTCTATTGAGGTATCCGAAAGTTTAGAGTTTCTAGCACTATAGTAACCGTTAGCTCGTTGTTTTTTAAAAAAACTTTGACTCTGTTCTTTCTTGACGAGGTGGAAATTTTCATCCAAAGGAACATAATATGTTTTTATATAACCCGCTCCTTTAACAAAAGTTTCTCCTCGGTACGTAGTAAGAATTCCACATTCGTCCAAAATAAATGCAGTGTTTTCAGTTACCTGAGAATTATATATATTGTTAAACAGCAGAATCGGTTATTTTACACACATTATTTGATTCTTGAGAAGTGTTGGTCTCGTGGCTATAGTGCGCCACTTTTATCCATAGACTTTATGGCTATGTGCTTATCTAACACTAGCTCGTACAGTGAAGGAAAATATCGTGCGGCGAACCCAAAAAGTTGTCGGCGTGTGTCAGGCACAGAAGGTAATTGCATACTTGCATATTTGAAAAAACGATCACGAAACTGATACAGAAATCTGAGGCCAGATTCAAAAGATATAAAAGGTTGTAGCGCCACTAATTATTATTTAATTTTTACCTGTATTCGCCCTGTTTCGCCAGTTGAATCCATTCGCGATGCTAAGTTTACGGCATTTCCCCAGATATCATACAGTGGCTTGAGGGAACCCACTACGCCTGCTGCGACCTCGCCATTAGAAATGCCTATAAAATTAAATAAAGAATACATAACACATGTATAATACGTATATAGCCACTTCTTGTATTCAACTTATAACATTTTATTTTATCAAATTCTGAGAATATATGTCACATTTTGAACAATTGATAACAATCTAATCAGTTATTATGTAATTTTGCATTTATAATCATTACCAATACGAAGGTTAAGCCCTTCAAAACTTTGAAATGAGCCGCGATTAAAGTTCTGCAATTGCATCATCATCGCAGCTGCGAATTCAACCATTGTAACTACGATTGCCCTATTGTATAGGTTATTTTGGTTCCTATCTCCAACTGAGCAGTAAGATGATGTGTCAAACGATCCCCTTCTATTTGGGTCCAATCCACACGCCGCCATATACGTCCAGCCGGCGACCTTTATTTTTTCTACTTTATACAGCGATGAACCCATTAATAAAAGCTGAAATCAAAGAATTATGTATGTTAATATGTCAAAATGTGGGCATTTTTAGTGCCTTAATTACTCACCCGATCAAAATCTGATATAACTTCATCAAGTATACTTAAAATAAGCTTATCACTTAGGTCCGTATCACTCTCAATGCCTAATTTGTAATCAGTAAGGGATGCAAACATAACTGCGACATTATCGTATTTTTCATAGTATAATTCATCTATGGGTCGATTTAAATCTAAATAAACTTGCACTAAAAGAAAATATATTGAAATTACTAGATTATTCTATTGGTATAAACGTAATCTCGGACTACTACTAACCTACATGAGCGGGTAAAATATTTTCCAAAAGCATATTATTAACTTTTAACATTGTCTCCGCTTCTTCTTGTTCTTCGGTTAATTGTTTCTGCCACAAGTGGTCTAAACGATGTCTATATTCAGTGCTCCTGTCGATCCAATACAAGGTTATTGTGATAAAAAGCACAGATAGACTTTGAGAGATACGAGGATCTAGGCCAACGTTCCATGAAATTCCAGTAGAAAAGTAGGCACCTTTCATCTCCCATATTACGAACAAGTAAAAAATTGTCATTCCTCCAGCTACTACCCATTTGAACATGAAGAAGACACGGCTAAAGATGAAGTTCAGGAGAAGAGCCAAACCCCAACATTGTGTCACGTGCTGTGGAAGATAAGGATTCTAAATAAGGTATAAGAGAGAATCATAGTTGTGTTTGAAAGTAAAAGTTATTACCCACGAGGAAACGCAATACGTTTTAATTTCGGCTGGTTCTTTCTCTTTTACGTTACACCCAAGGACCTTAAGAATGGACGTGACCGCCAAGCCCAAACTGATCACCATGTAAATAGCAGTTCTAACTTTTGTAGATTTAATTATCGTCACTGATAAATCATAGATGTAGCGTAGAAACCGTCCTTTGGGCTCGTTGATTCCTCTGTATTTCGTCCAAAAGAATTGGAACCATGTGAGGGGTTGGAGTATCATTAAGATTAATATTAAAATTGCAAAGGGAATCCAGACGTACCACTCAAACTCTTCTGACCTAGAAGATATGTATGTTTATTAAAATAAAGTATGTTCACAGATTCAAACAAGAATATATTTAACCGCGTTTAATAATCTTTTTTTAACACGTAAAATATACAATGCAAAAGAGCAGTGTTGGCATAGTGGCTTCTGGAGGCTGATCACCTACTTGTCTATTAGATTTAAAAATGATCATGAAACAGATTCAGAAATCTGAGGCCAATACCTAAAGAGGTTGTAGCGCCACAGATTTTTTTTAAATATACCTACAATAGCGAAACACGAACAGTAACAGTTCTATAATTTTAAATATAAAATAAATTATTGTAATCCGGAAAATAATTTCGTAATGTTTAAACTTTACTTTGACATTTATTTTATGTTTACCTGTTCTATAAATTTATTTATAGAACAGGTAAGGACATTAAAAATTTAACAAAAATAGTAAAGTTCTCACCAACTCGTTGTTAGTATGTTGACAGTTGTGATTAATAAAAATATAACTAGGCAGCATGTTATGTAATACTTGAACAGAGGATCTGGCAATAGGAGGTAAGATTTCTCTAGTTTTATACTCTTGTACATTAGTGTGAATCTATTTAATTTTGATTCCTGCTTGAAGTGTTCTCTGTAATATTATATGATCACGATATATTACCAAAAAATAAATATCTCTTTTTTAGTATGTATAGGAAACTGGTTATATGACTTATAATAAATAGTATAGTAATTTTTTTGTTGTTTTTATTATACATTTCAATTTTATTAACTTAATAAACGTAATCTAGTCAGTAAAACTTATCAAGCATCTTCTGGCCATAGGTCAGAATATGATAAATGCAATTTCATTACTTTGTACAAGACCATTGTCTGATCTATGACCACAGATATAGATATAAAGAAACAGATACCACACCCACTATTATAAACAGGTTTGTAATAAGTTTTAGATAGGTATATACTTTCGATATAAGTGTTAGTGAAGTTAACGTAACATGGGTTCGTAAACCGTTTATGAGCGCTTTTATGACTTGCTCCACCTAAGCAGCAAAGACCTCACAACGCGAGTTGTCAGCTTATCACCTTGATTCATTAAGGGTTGTATCACGACTGTATTATTATACATACTTTCCGCTTGTCATGTCTTCTATTTCCTTAGCCATTTGCGCATCAGCCGCTTTCAACATTTGCTGATACTCCACCAAATTTTCATCCATAAAAGCGGTCGTTCTGCGATAGTTTCTATTTTCCGATCGCTACTAGAAGTATGAATATTAGAAATAAATCGTTAAGAGTTTTTATTTGATTGTACTTAACTATTATTATATTTATTAACACGCCTTTAAAAATCTTTTACACGACAAGACGCAGTTTTACATTTTATTGTATCTTATGATAAATAAATAACAACTCAAGTAGAGTTTTAAGTACCTCATATTTTCATCTCAAGTTGTGTTTGGGTTAAAGACACAGGTCGGTAAGTTAAAAATAGTGACTAATTTAGTGAGTGTAAATTAGTTAAGTTCTTGTTATTGTAGAAATAAAAACTTAAGAGTAAATTATTCTCAAAAATGAAAAAAAAGTAAAAGAAAATATACAAATAACTTACTCTATGTCTCGAGCGCGGGTTAATTATCTTATTGAGTCCCACAGATGCTCGTCGAAATGGTTTATAGTCAGCCATTGGCTAAAATATTAATATCGTTAGTAACTCTATTATAATTAATAAATAATCTCATAACCAGAGAAACTTACTCTCGGTGGTCTCGAAATTAAATATGTTTCTATTCTATTATTCATAATAAATTGATCATTTTGAGATTCAAAATTTGGTTCAATTATGTATTCCCGTGCGTAGTCCAATAGCAATTCCAGAGTTTGTTTTGTGATGTGTACTTTTCTAAAAAATTAAAGATTTATATGCAGTTAAAACGGTTTAAATGCTAGCTTTAAAATACTGCGATGCAATTCAGATTGTGCTTCTAAAAAATAGATTTATTTATTCAATTACTGTGAAACTCGCTACAAATCAAGTTCGTTCATGTGATCCGTGCAGATAATCAATCTCTGTTTACGTCGCGATATTCAAATTGCAAACTCGTATGAATTGCTTGAATGGAAGGACGATAAAATTTTAACTAAAACCCTAAGCAATATTGTTATTTTCCATACTATGGGAATGAGTCAATATTCTTTTAATTTGCTAAATATTAAAAAAAAATACCTACTATTTATTGCATGATAAAATTAAGAAAATAAAATAACTTTGAAATAATATATTTAGATTGCACACTGAAAAGTAATAGTATAATATTTTTTAAGTTTATATATTTTAATTTACCCAGCTTTTCCTGTTGATTCCATTTTATTAGCAATAGTGACATCTTTTGACCAAATATCAAACTGCCATTTCCTTATTCCAATGAGGCCACACAAAATCTTTCCTGAGTGTACGCCGATTCTCATGTCAATGTTTAGTGAACGTTTTTCTCTAATAATAAAAAGAAGTATGATTGATAACTTTCCTTAAAAGCAGATACGTAGGTAGGTCTTCCCCGGGTTTAGGGTGTACTGAAAATCGCACGCTACTTACGATCAAGTGGGTATTTATACCAATTAATAAATTTATATTAACCTGACGTCCTTAATTATGTGGATCATTTCAAGTCCCAAATCAACGCAGTTCTTCGCATGTTGCGATGTTGGCTTGGGTATACCACTGACGCAATAATAGCAATCCCCTAAGAACTTGATTCTTAGAACATCATGTTCCTGTAAAGAATTGGCTTCTATAAAATCTAAGAGGAAAATTCAATAGGTTAAGGAAATTCAATAAACATATATGTTTTTCTGTATGAAAATAACTAGCAATTACCAGAAAAAATATGTATTTACGAAAAAACTAAAATAAATAGTCAGTCTCTTCTGATACTCTGTGTAAATGGGTAATGCCCAGGCTTCTCTTCCCAGTCAAATAATAATTTATATAATAGTCATGGGCTAATCAGCTGAATCATACTTGTGTTAAAATACTGCATGTCATTAATCTTACCCGCTCTACGCCCTTGGCTTGCGAACTGGTAGTAAATGTAAATTTACGGTTAATTTAGCTTGACGATTCAAAAGTGTACTTGGTTACCCACTTGAATAAAGATATTTTAAGTTTGAGTTTGAGTATGAGTTCAGTGAAGCAGACTCACAAATATGTGTGCCGCCTTGTCAGTTCAATTTCATAAACAAAATAATAAACCTTACTGTTACAATAGTGTGTTTCCTTATTTTCGAAGTGACCCGAGAGTGCTATTTGAGTCTTACATGCGTTTATAAAATATTTAATAATTCATCTTTCACATCACTTACTTCGGAGGCTTCGTCAAATCTTCCAAAAAGCTCATTTAATAACTCAACCATCCTCAAAGGAGATAATGTGGTAGATATTTGTGTATAGTTCACAACGTCAGCGTACAATATACTCACGTTGTCATGCTCTTCAACGTATAATTGGCTAAAAATTAGTATTCTTCAATCAATAGCGACAAAATTGACAAACGACGTTTATTTTATTGAGTGTATAAATATTTTAAATACTAAAAGTAAATAAAAGACTCATGGTGATATGTTGACGGATTATATATGTATATGGATAATATATATTTTAAGAGCATCGGTATTGAGCACAATATTAATTTCTCTTAAACATAAAAATATTAGGGATGCATCCGATACCGATGCCGATACCTATATCGGCATATCGGCATCGGCAATATTTTCATTGCCGATTCACCGATACTTTTCAAATTTCACGCTTTAAAAAATAATGTAAACGCGCATTTTGTATGATCTAGTTTGTTGCAAACGAGCCACGGACTATTGTTGCCCGAGAAATCCCCGCGTTTTATTCAGTTTGTTGTCTCTATCATTCGCTTGGGGACATAGCATTATTATTTATGTATATATGTATTTCATTTCGCTAATCACTATTTATTTATTAACACTTTGTTGCATTACAATATAAAAATTGAACATAATTAAATGAAAAGGAGGGCAAAAATACATATTACATATAAAATAAAAATAGTCTACATGAAAAATAAAAAGTGCACATCAATCACTATAATTTACGATCAGTCTCACGTCAGTTAGTAGTAAGTACGAAAAACTTTTGTTGGATTGATTAGTAGACCAAAATTTTTACTTGAGTCAACTGTCTTTGCCAGCGTATAGTTATTAGATATTATGGCTTGCGGGAGATCATTGAGACTTTAATAAACGTAGATTAGAAGATCATTTAGTTGGCTTTTAACTGCTATCGCGAGTAGTATTCTTTTGATACCATATTTTATAAAATACAGAATTACAACAATGTTTATTAACTTTAACTTAACTTATTTTACCTTAATTAAATTTAAATTCAATAAGCGTTAGTATCGGTATCGGTATCGACGATATTCCTATAAGTGTATCGGCATCGGTATCGTATCGGCAAAAAAGCGTATCGATGCATCCCTAAAAAATATATAATATGCTTGCGGAATCATCAATCAAACTAAGATTTGTGTTTACAGATAACAAATATTTGTACACATGTACATATTTGGTTTTTCTTATGGTCTAAAAATTATTTGATCTAACAAATACGTAGCCAAATGTAGCTTCTAAGTTAGACCGTTATAAATTGGTTTTAAAGATTTTGCATAGACATTATTAAAACAATTATCTTAACTATTAATATATAGTTAAATTCTTAAGTTATACATAATTTAACAGTATTTAATATATATAATTGTTAATGTTAAAATTATCTGACGAGATTATTATCACAAATAGGTCTAAGCATAATATAACAAGCTCACTAAAATGTAGCATGAATTTCACTGATCTAAAAGTGTTAGGCATTAAAAATGGATGCGACTTACCTGAAGGATTTCATATTGTGGCTATAACTGTGTGAGCGAATATTCAGAAACATATTTCTTATATCCTGTCGTACTTTGGACATGATGTGTTCTGGTAGAATGCTTAGCATGAGACGCTCCTAAAAGTATAATTTAATGAAATTTCATAATTGATAATTGTGACACAATTAAAACGAAGCCTGTGATTTTCGAAACTGGTTGTGATTTTTTTAGTCTACAATATCAAAACTATAACCTGATATCCTGGGATGGGTACGGCCTATTCGCCTCTATTTTTGGCTAGACTTGATATTATATGTCCACAAAAAATATTGTTCTTGTAAAATACAAAAGTATGTATTTTTAAACTTGGTGTATCTTACCTCTTGTTCCTTAACGAATTTCAGGCGCAAAGTGCTTTCAACACAAGCTCGTCTATCCAAAAAAGACCTCCTAGTTATAATTTCATTCATCAACCGGAAGTAAATGCCCATGATATTAACTCCGATAAGGTATATTATGTAAGATGCTATCTGAAAAAAGAAAATGACTCGTGAGGGGAGAAATTGTCTTTATCTAATATAAATATATTGTACTGCTTTATAAAAATTTGAGCCAATGAATAAACGCATATACCTAGTAAAGAACAATAAATTAGAAAATAAAAATGTTATCGTAATATAAAGTAGGATATTCTTTATAAGTTATTAGCCCATACCTCTTTGGCTTAATAGGGCGACTAATGCCTGGGTTCAATTCCCGGTTAATCTTTTCTGTCGCTATGCACCACGGGCTGTCCCGTGGTAACAAGTAAGATGATCAATGAAACAGTGTTATGCGCTATTAGGAGATTACTACTCATCATTGAATGTTGTTAGCGGGTACACAACCCGTTCTTACATACGTTTCACAGAACAACTCTATAAACTTTTGGCACTTCCAGCCATCTTGTTCATAAATACAAGTGGAGGATCTGTATACCTCCTCTTACATTTTTTCAAGTCGGTTATACGAGCATAGATTTAGCTTCGTTGTATTTTATACAAAAATATTTTGGAAAATCAATAATACTATTCAATTATAGTAATCACGCAAGAAAATATCTTTATAATCTGTTTAATGTTATCAAGAGTGATTGATATTTTTTTCGATCGATTAAGAAAGCAAATACAAACGTTATGGCGACAATTAATATATCTTTTTACAAAAACTCCTAATTGCGAGTAGTAAATTTTGCTATATATATAGCAAATATATAATAGATAGCCAACTTGACGATGCGCCTATTTTACGAATAAAAACGCTCTGGGGGTGAGTGAGTGAGTGGTTTGTAAGACGAATGGCAAAAGTGTGCATTGAAACTAACATAATACGCGACACGCGTCATCATACTTCTGATTATTATTCTGATATGACTGTTTAGTAGCTTTTTATTTAGACTGTTTATTTAAAATTTGCTAACTATTATGCGTCTAGACTCTAGACCAACGTAGGGCCCACGCTCCACGAGGGGGCTATTTGTTTGTTAAGGGGTTTATTAAAAAAAAAATTATTTGGAATTTGAATTTCAGCTTTACATTAAATGATTTTCAAACATTTACTTTATTATTAACCGTGTTTCGTTAACAACATCCTAGTGATTTCTTCCTAAATTTTATCATTTAAGTTTCTTAAGTAAACAATTTTTTTTTTTAATATTAAGAATTTTAGAAAGAATTTAGCGCAAAAAACGTTGTGAATGACTTGGTCTAGACAATACATTAGCAAAATGGTATTATAGACAAAATAAAATTGCCTCAATTACATATCAAATTATCCGGCAAGAAAAGGCACAACAATTTTCCCGCATGAGTGTGATAACTTATTTTTGCTCTGTGTATCACATTAGCGACTACACAGAGCAGTAATATAATATAAATACGCATACCCTTACCATTACCTCTCTTTGTCGGTGGTTATAATAAGAGATAAACGCTATAACAAAGGCGTACGATGCACTCACGATGACCCCCAAAGTTATAGCAAAAAAGTTATTTCTCATTGGTAGAAAAATATACACAGCCAATAAGGCTACGGTGACGTACGCAGGTCGAAGGTATGTATTCTCATTAGCGGAGACAATTGACACTGTTATATCTGAAAAATAAAGATGGATTACAATCGCAGGTGAAAATCTAAAGTTTGTTTGGAAATACATTACAGTAATCGCAGTCAGATTATTAACAATAGACAATACTGACACCCACTTTTCAAAGCAATGATAAGTAACATTTTACGTTACCAATTTGATTATAGTAGTAATTTAGTTAATGCTGAAATAAATATTATCAATGATATTTTGATTTACTAGATTCAAAACTTATCTACCCATGATAGATTTTGTACAATATATTGTATATTCTATTGCTTAAAGAATATCTATTTTAGCACTAAACAAAATCTATCATAGGTAGATAAGTTTTTAATCAAGTTAAACAAATTGGTAATTGGTAATATTTATATCGGCATTATTTAAACGACTACTATAATCAAATTCGTAACGCAAATAGTTACTATTCATTGCTTTCATGAAAAGTGGGTGTCAGTATTGTTTATTGTTAGTAATCTATGACTGAAAATTCCAATTATGATAAAAAAATTGCATAGATTGTGAATTTTGAAAGCAATATATGAACTTAGCCTGGCTGGAAGGCGATGATAAAACAATAATATTATTATATTTTACTAGCTGTCCCGTCAAACGTCGTTTGCCATGTATATCATTTATAATAAAAAAATAGGGGTTGATCGTAGAGGGGTGAATGTTAGGGGTTGTATGTATTTTTGTATGTTGTATCATAAAAAAATAGAAATTAAAAATTTTGTCTAAAAAATAAATAAATAAATTTAGGGGTGGACTACCCCTAACATTTAGGGGGATGAAAAATAGATGTTGGCCGATTCTCATAGATACCGGATTAGCACAAAAAATTTCATCAAAATCGGTCAAGCCGTTTCGGAGGAGTATGGCAACGAAAACTGTGACACGAGAATTTTATATATTAGATTTATAATTGACAAATAGGAAGATTAACCTATAGTCTAAATTACTTATTAAAATGAAAACCGATTTTAATTTTACGAAATTATCTTTATGTAGTAATCGGAAATCAAGTCGATAAGATGTATGTTAACAATGTACTAACACACCCACACACACATCAAAATATGTAAGATTATTTCATTTTATGTTAATTTAATATAGTACCCACGTGATAGAAAAAAAATTACGTAGAAAACTTGAGCCTATGACTCTATAAATATAATCAATATAAATAAAAATGAATAGCAGAATATGTATAAGCGCAAAACTCGAAGATGGATGATACGAGTATTTTTTTATTCCTTTAGCTCTGAATAAGGTTTTAATGTAAAATTTCACTGAAAAATCTAATAAACCTTTTTTGTCTGTAATTGTAAACGTGAACAGTCTCTATGGGGTAGCATATGAAAATGTTCCATATTATGCTGGTCAATAGCTACTAAGAAGGTAGGTAGGCTGAGTAAAAAAATCATGAGAAACGAAGTTCGCGGGGAATCTTTATAAAAAAAATAAAAATCAATCAATGGCACTACAACCTCTTTAGGTCTTGGACTCAGATTTCTGAATCTGTTTTGTGATCATTTTTAAATCTAATAGGCAAGTAGGTGATCAGCCTGCAGTGCCTGACGCACACCGCCGACTTTTTGGGTCTAAGCCATGTCGGTTTCCTCTCGATGTTTTCCTTCACCGTTTGAGCAAATGTTAAATACGCACATAAAGAAAGTCCATTGGTGCACAGGGGATAGAACCTACGACCTCAGGGATGAGGGTCGCACACTGAAGCCACAAGGCCAATACGGCTCACTTTATTCGATTCGTTTTAAAACCAAATAAAATTAAATAATACATTAATAACTATGCCTTATTTAACCTTGTTAAATACAACTATGAAAAATGTATCAGGTGTTACTCACAAATGTGAATAATTTTGGCCGGACTAGGGCTTGAACTAACTTAATATGAAAATAAATACCTGAAAGAACTAAATCCACCGTAAGAATGACAGTTGTAACTATTGGTACTAAATACCACCGCTCCTTGAGAGGAATGTAAATACTTTTACATAATAGTATTAAAGGAATTCCAATACGCAATAAGTACATCGCAACTGCTAGGTACGTCGATTTCCATTCTAAACTCTGAAAATATAAATTATATCTTAGTCATAAAATTATTATTTCCATGTATCAGCCCCTTTTCACACAAAAAACCGCTTTTTTCATTAGATTTATGTTGATTTGAAAAGCCTGTTTTTGAGCCTTATACAACCTTATCTGATAGTTGTGTCAAGTTTTCTTCTACGTCATTTTAACAATACGTTTGAACGAACTTAGTAACTATGCATGTTCGTGCTTCCGTTTAGTTTGTGCAAATGGAGCGTTGCTCAACTTCGCTATACACATATCTATATATAGGTCGTGTGATCTTCCAACAAATCCGTGTTGGCATCAGATTACATCTTTTTTTTATTTTTTAACTTGGTAATCAGGCTGCTGTGCCTGATACTTTTCGTCGCATATTGGCACCAAGATGTGCCGGTTTCCTCACAATGTTTACCTTCACCGTACGAGCAAAACATGGTGCACATAAACGGAAAATCTATTGGTGCACTGCTGTGATGTGAATGTATGACCCTTATGGTTGGGAGTTGCACGCTTAAACCAAGGCAACTAATGCAGTAAATCTCACTGTTTTCAAATAAATAAAACGTATACTTTTCCACTTTCAAACCACATACCGGATTCTGTTACGGTTTGTGGTTTCGAAATTTATCTGAAAGTTTATACGTAGGGCAGATTATTGGTCTGCTATAGTACATGTGATGTCTATATATCATATGACAGTCTATAATATTCTCCAGGTCGATTTAATCATCAACTCCACGTCCAACTAGCTTATATTGAAACTGGGAATTCACGCAAGTGTTTCAGAGAGAGACCCAAGTGCCTTTATTCCACGATTCCACATTATCACTCCCGTATGTCAAAATCCATTACGCTTTTGACATCCGGAAAGCGTACTTAGCGGTAAGTCTCGACTCAGAATATGTGAGTCACAGGTTTGAACTTCTATGTTATGTTATATTTTTCATAAACAAGACCTTGTGTAAATGATACACGCTGTATATTTTTGGGTGTAATTCTCACAAAGATTTTTTTCATATACGTCATCGAACACAATTGCTCTCATAGAAAAATATATTGGTGCATAGCTAGATCTTGAACATACAACGTCAAGGTATATTTTAATAAATCTTTGTTTTTTATGTATGTATACGTCAATTGGGAATGGGCCGGTCACCTTGTCCGCATTTGTGATGGCAGATGAGTCAAGAAGACCCGTACTTGGAATGGCCCAGTGGGAAGAAGAAAGATAGGACGCCCACCAGAAACATGTGAAGATGGAATAAAAGTGATAGCGGGGCAGAATTGGAAAACTGTGGTGAGGAATAGACAAGTGGAAGAAGTTGAAGGAGGTCCTCACTCTGACGAAAGTCGAGTACTAGTGTAAAACATAATGACTTAGTGTAGTTCAGTGTAGTACTCGAATAAAGGTTGTACATTTTTATTTTTTTATTTTTTTATATAGACGTTAATTACAAATATATAATTGGTGAAATTGAATTTAACTTATATAATATGCTTTCTTCTTCTTGATTGTTTGATGAAATAAAAAAAGATCTGACAGTAACAACAAAAACTTGGATCTTCGTTTAGTAAGTTATTTTAAATGACAATAATATACTGACCTTATAATAAGTGCTTACTAGCACAGAAGTTATGTGGATGGTAGAAAAGAATACAAGAAGGGATACATATATATAAATCAGTGTCTCCCTTAACTTGTTGTCGTACTTTCTGTATAATCCTTCCAAATCCTTTTGATAGAACTGATCCTACGATAAAATTTATCAATGTCTAAAAATATTTATAATTAATTAATTTATCACTCACAAATAATCCCCAAATCGAATATTTATTTTATTACCGAAATTACATAGAGATTACAATATTACGACAATTGTTTTCCTTGATTTTGATGAATTCCAGATTTTTGTTTTGGATTAAGTATTGAGCTAGATTAAGGTTTATAAGACGTTTTGGGTCTACTAACTACTTTATATTTACTTATTAATCGTTTTCACCTGACTACTAAATCTTTGACGACAAATATTATGTAAATAATTGAGAAATAAATTTAGAATAATATTTATTTTATATATCATTGGTATTAATGCAGTATTCTTTTTTGTGTGTTTTGTTCGTTTGATATATGTACCAACTGTGTAAATTTATTTCTGTTTCATTGCATTATACATTTCATCACAAATTTAAAGGTACTTTGGTGATCAGCCGAACCTACACCTGCCGAAGTATTTTTTTTGCTAGTAATCGGTTCAACAACCTACAGGTTATGCGCCAGGAACTCAGTATGTCCATCTCATATAATTCTCTCTCTCATTTAAAAAATCGTACCCTTAAATACTTCCAGTTCCATTGTTTTCCACCCGCCTGTTCCACCTCTTGGCTTCGGAACTCGTATATAGAAGACAGCACACTTGTAGCCCGGCCAGAGTTCATGGAGTATCTCGCCAATAGCTCCAGAGCTCCAACTTGTAATACCACAGAGCCGGTGGTCCGCGATAAACTGTCATCCTGCTGATGTATAAATTATACGTAATTATCATAATGTAATAGATACTTTATAATTGAAATTAAAACATTGATAAGGGCCTGATCTAAACCCTATGGAAAAGCAATAAATCCGGAAGTTTTTAGCTTAAATATTAATCAAAAGGAATGCAGCGGAAATTATTTTGATGTTTTTTTTATTGGCATCTTAATGCATAAAAAGTCAAAGTTACGTTGGTAAGTTAATATCGTCCTTATCAACTGTAAAGTTGCTAAAAAGATTTTAATTTCTTTTACATCAAAATTTTCGGTGCAGATAAATCAGCAAGAAGAGAAATCCTTGACCAAAGAATAGCTAAGGATGAAACAGTGTTGTTGACACTGCACGCGTGCCGCAATTACAAAGGTATCGTAGCACGTGATTCATACTTTATAGTTCCTCAATATGTGTGACATTAATTGGGAGTGTAAGCAAAAACTCTGGTATTAAAGTAATTGGAATACTAGTGAAAGCAACAAATATTTAACAACATGACTAGAATATTCGTCCAAATATCCTTCCAACTTTATTTATATACCGTATCCTTGACTTTTATTAACTGTTGGAACATTTTTTTCATGTACGTAGATAATTCATTCCCTCAAATATGGTTGAGTAAAACGATGGCTGGCTCACACGTCATGCTTGTGAATAGGTTCCGCTTCCGGCAACTGGACTGCGAGGTTTCCGTTCAGTTTTGGAATTTTATACAAATAAAGAGCGGACCGTATCTCCCTCCTTCTGGTTTCTTCTATTTATGAGTGCCACAGTCATTTTGTATGATGATTTGATATTTTAAAAGTGTACCAAGAGTTTTTAAGCCGGCTTTTTCTCTCCGCCTACACCCTCTGCCTTCTTTGCCGATGAGTAGGGATGTCTACCGATACAAATTAAATGACGTGGAATAAGTGATACCTGAATCTTATATTCCATAATAAACAAATTTTATTTATTTTATATTATGAAGAAAAATATCATTAGGTATCCAGCATATTTTACATTAAATATTTTGACGTGTGTAAGACACAAAAGGAACAGTCACCTATGGTTAGTAGATTATAGAACTACATAAACCGCCTTTGTATTATTACAATAAATAACATTGATTCCCTGGAAGAGATCGCTCGAAAGCGATAAGGCCGACAGTTTCCCTCCTTGTAATTTAATTATCTCAATAATTGTCTTACATTTCTGTAGATGCAACGAAGTATTAATAAACATATAAAAATATGTATGTAGCAAAATACTATTGAAAATATATGAAAATGTCTATTTAACCATCTATAACATCAAACATCAATATGCTGATATACTAAATTTGTTAAATTGCGAACGGGTAATTACCTATACTAACAAACAATAATACTGGACAAAGCATGATAACTGATGATTCATTACTATGATAAGGACACTTAAACCATTTATTCAATGGCACAGTGCTGATAGCATTATCTATAGGAATGCTTGTTAGGAACGACAAGTTGCTACTAATTGATAGGCAAGTTAAAATTCTCCGACTCTAATGATAGTAGATGATAAAAATTTGCTTATTCAATAAAAAAATTAAGAAATCAAATCATTTGACATTATTAATCCACTACGGGTTGCTAAGGTACAAATTGCTTTTTCAAAGTATTATAGTATTATAGTATTTGAAATAACATAGTCAATAGTGAAAACAATAGAATACAGAAAACTACAAAATTGATTCAAAAATCTAAGTTTTATTCAATTCAATTTTAAAATATGAATTAAAAAACGCATGATAACACAAGCGTATCAATATCGTTAATCGTAAATACAGTAATTCGTGAATTCAACCAAATGATAACTTCGACCAAGCCTCTTTAGATAGGCGTAAAGACGCGTATATATAAAATAAAACTCAACTTACCATGACTTACTCTATCGTCACAACATTGAAGAAAACAACACGATTCCACCACTCAGTAGTAACTGGTCAAGAAGCTTGGCACTTGGGATCGAATAACGCTTCTGATAATAATTTGATAAGCGCCACTTGTCTGACTAAGGAATTGATAGATTACGATAATGTATCACCTTTCATTACAATCAGTTGGGCAAATTTAAAATTAGATTTGCGTTTTTTTCCTTTGCAACAATCGGAGGTTACATGTTCCTTTTTTTAACTCGTTTTTTAAGTAAGTATTTGGTCCTATCAGATATTTCAAGTTAATTAATGTAATCACGTTACTATTGAATAAAAAAATATAATTGAGCAGTTAGGAACACTACAAGGCCAATTTAGAAGTTAAAATCTACTCGAAACCAAGGATTACTATTAATTGCAGAAAATTTTAATATACACTATTTCTAATCCCACACACACATTTTGTATAACAAAAGAATTTATTCCAGAAGTGATACTAAAATGCTTTATAGAATGCCGGCGAAACATAACATCGATTATTTCAGTAATCTCTGTGCTTTTAAAATTAAGAAAAGCTTAGCGTTCAGAAATGTTCAGCCTAAGCTGGAACAATTTTTCAGATAAAAAATATGCGTACATTACAGCAAATATTAAATTTGATAGATTCAATTGTAATGTATAGTAGTTTTAATCGCAATTTAGTAAATAAAATATTAGTTTTCTCACATACTAAGTACATACATTTTAAAATGAAAAAAAAACTAACTGTTAAGTCACGATTGAATCTAAGTAACGTTTAAAGACGTTTGAATAAATGTTTGTCTACCAGTGGCCTCGTTCTGTAAAAGGTGTCAATTATTAAACAAGGATCTCATATACAAGTTACAGGTTTGGTAAAAATATGTAACTTAATTCAAAATATAAAAGCGATTGTCACTGTAGAAGTATAATAGACATATATTACTATGTTATTACTATTAATAACCTACATAAAAATACTCTTTTATTCTGGTTCTATTACAGACTGTAGTGTTTATAAATTATATATTAATATTATTTTATATAATTATTATTATATTAATATTATATGTTATGTTTATAGATTATTTGCTTTATTCTACTTCTATTCTTACCCTATATTCTATATAATTTATCAGTAAATAAATTCCACTGACTTATCATAGTAGTAGAGGGTTTTAGCAGTGTGCAATTTAAGTAACTACTAAAATTAGCTTAGCGAATAAGTGTATTGTCTTTTATTGACATAACCTTTACACATTAAAAGAAATCACTTTTTAACCGGATTAAAGTTATGTGTTATTATAAATTTACAATTATTTTACATAATTTTAAATTTAACCGATGTTTCGCGTGCTTTACACCGTGTGTGGTCACGGTGACTGAAGATAAAAGGTGTTGAATGTTAAAAAGTATCACAGCTGTAAAAAAAATTATGTAAATTAATTGTATATTTATAATAATACATAACTTCAATCCGGTTAAAAAGTGTTTTCTTTAAATATCTACTAATTACCACTCGCTACTACGTTAAAGGAACACATCGTGCTGGCTGATTGCCTGTAAATCTAAATAAACAACGAAAATTTTTAAGGTTCAATTAGCAAGTGGCAGATGTCATGAAAAGGGGTTCATTATACTAAAAAAGACTTTACCTAAAAGCTGAAAACAAAGGCCTTATTGTTATGTGAGTTAACATGTAACGTAGTCCGCAGGTAATATTTTTCACAGTTTGTTCATGTCTATTTACTGTAACCATACAAGTTGTGCAAACTATCTGATTGTGTCGTCATCGTTATGTGGTAAAACCAGGTTCTACTTTTATTATGTATTTAGATCATCAGAACCACAGAGACGCCCATACATTTGTAGGTAATGTAGGAACAAAATAGGTACAGTTATATCTTCATAATTAATAGACAGTAGATCTGATTGTGTGATGAATTTATGCAATAAGGTTGTTATCAATATTAAATTATTATTATATCAAACGAATCTACAAATCGTCCGGATTATATTCTATAAAAAAATATTCTGAAACTATATTTTTTACACTAATTGTTGTTCGTGCGTAAACCAAAAGGAATGTGTTAATAGATACAAAACATTTTATGTAAAATTTAAATATAACTTACGTAAAAATTTCTATATGAATGACACTTACATTTGTCGATTCATGCCCTCTATTACTGCATGTTATAACTAATACAAAAACAATTAGGTTATGTTGTGGTAAAGAGGAAATAGACAATAGATGTCATGGTTTACAGTAGATTAAGCTTGACATAGAAACTAAAATTAGGGACAATAAAAGAAACACAAGAAAATAAATTTTGAGTTTGCTACTCTGTGTTTTATTCACACTCACACTCGCTACAGTTCTGACCTTTAGTGTTATTATTTATATTTGTCCTCCGTGAGGTTCAACGTGGTTCTTATGCCTTTAAATAGGCTGTGATTCTTACCCTTTTCATAAATTATTAAGCCTAAGATGAGGTAATAACAATTACAAAGTGTAAATAATTTTGATCGTGACAAAATGGCATTAAATTAATGGTCGTAATAAAATAAAAATAAAATAAAATATGTTACTATGGAACATAAGATACATGTATCACTTATTCCACGTCATTAAATTTGAATTTGTAGGCATCCCTACTCATCGGCAAAGAAGACAGAGGGTGTAGGCCGAGAGAAAAAGCAGGCGTAAAAAACTCTCGGTACTCTTTTAAAATAGCAAATCATCAAACAACTATCTATATTTTAAAACAAATATCGCAAATTAATTAGAAGTAGCCTGTCTAGCACTAGTCCCAGGCCCTTTTATCAACTAGATAATCGTTAAGTTTACAGTAAGCCTTTTTACACAGCTTTTCTTTAATACATTTCTTAAATTTATTAAAAGGCAGAGATAAAAGCGCGTCTGGGATTTTATTAAAGAAGAGTATCCCTTTTCCCAAAAAATTATTACTAAATTTACATAGTCTAGTAGGTATGGGGAAATTGCAGCCTGCGTTTGTTCCAAGTAATAATGATAAAAAATACAATGCTATATAAAGAACTTGTAATCAATACAAGACATTATTAAATATATTTATTAAAGATATAGAGATATAAACGCAGCGATAATAATAATATTGTTTACTTTCAGAAAACGATCTTTTAAGATTAACAATGTGACAACTCAATATAGAACGTCTCACACGTGTAGGTATTAGAACATAATTCCAAAAGGACGTTTACAAAAAGACAACGCCCATTACTTATTATCACGTACAAAGGAAGGACGGATGTTTATGAAGAACTGACAGATGTAGCCATCAAAAGGTGTCTCTATGCTAGACCCTAGTAGCACTCATAGCAAAAAGTATCCTGTCATTGTATACTTGTAACAAAATAGGCAATATTTCATACGATTTAACTGCTCTTTCTGTGAAACGCCCAGATATTTTATTGCGATCAAAAGAATACGCCTTACAATGTTTCTTAGGATTATGATGTTATTTTTTGCTTTCAGCGAAGTTAAAAGTTAATTTTAAGCTTTTGTTCACTTTATGGACGTGTGGGAAATCGCATCTGTATTTGCGTTCTACTATACATCAAACTGACAATTCAATCTAGTATCACATATTTATGTCTGGGTTTCTTATATAGAATACTAGTTGTATTTTCAACGAGTCGTATTTCTGCATGTAGTTCTAAAGCGCATTCGGCCAGCCAACAAGCGGTCTTTGATGTTTAGATATATATTAGATAATATTATATAGATAACTAATACAATTAGAAAATTTTTGACTTTTTTCGGTTATGATAAATGTTACTAAGATCTAAAAGTATTTTTATATATTTTATTTCAAATAGTACACAAAATATGTTCTTTAATATACCTATTGTCACACATTATATATACAATTTTTTTTTGAGACAGTCTTTCTAATTTTTAATTTGAAATTTTTGATACATTTTTTACGACAGTTAAATAAATTAAGCTCTTGATGTAATGATGGCATTTAGATATAAATGCAAAAATTGATGTGGTTAATTTTGTAAAGTTATTTTTTTCTAAGTACATATGTATATTCCAAACGTTACAAAATTAAAAAAAAATTGTAAATAATTCATTACATACATTCATATTTACTAACGTAACACAAAAAAGTAAAAACCACATTGTTAAAGTTGACCGCGTCAAGACAAAAAAAGCATAGTTTGTTAGAACTTACGGTGCAGATGTCGACAAGAAAATTCGCTGCGTAGTTTGATATTTCTTTAGTGTACAGATAGCCGGTAGCTACTTTATTTTTGACTTGCAAATAAATACTTACATCAATAACTTTTGAAATTCATCCCTTTATAGATACACAAAACGTTAAATAATTATAATACGATCAGCTTTAAGTTTAAATACATTTATGACATAATATATAATACATATAATAACATGATTATTTAATACAAATCTACTTGTGTTCATTTTCGCTATCGTAATGAATGCTTAATAAATATACAAAAGCGTCGTTAATAATTTTAAAACGTTTAATGAATGCCGAATTAGCTGAAGGTAATTCAATTATGGCATGCACCGAAAGCGTTCGCCTGGGCTCCAGCAAAAACAGATTTTGACAGCGCGGCTTTGGGGCTTATACGAAAATTTATAGAAAATTGCATGGTACATGCGTTGCGCTCACAGGGTGCGCGGAAACCCGACGGGGGTGTATATTTAGAAAAGCGAACACTCGGAGACCGTAGATCGTCAGTCTACGCTTTGGATGCGGGCGGAGCGCACGTCCTTCTTCCCTTCAACTCTGCGATCGTAATTAATATTGCCGAAAATTTTGCTTGTGTACTGTGACTTGACTGGATTTTGGGGTACAGTGCTTATGTGGATGCTGTAATTAAGTGACTGATTGAATTGAATATAATTTATAGCTACATATATGGACTTTTACAAAGAATTGGCGGGTTTTACGATTGAATAAGGTATGTATTTTATGTTTGCAAATTTCAAATAATTTTATAACTTTTATCATATTTGTCTTAATTAAATTTCAGTATTACTTAGGAATTAATACGGCGCATTTACTAATTTGTTTTCAATCCAATTTTCCTATTTGACAAGAGCTTTTGTTCGTTTATGAAATAAAAGCGATCGTAATTCTTAAATTTGATTGAAAAGGAAAAACCGTTTCAGTTTTTCTTTTGATTTGCATTGCTTTTCATTCTCTCGCAACAGTGAATAAGAGAAAAAGTTTGAGTACGCTTGGGTCGTTAATAAATTAGTTACGACGGGATACACGATACGGGAAAGTTGGGGAAAATATTCAAAGCGAAGCCTTCACGAACATGATAAATGGTAAATTATATATAGTGACGTATGAAATATTTATTGGGCTATCTTTTTCGTTGATACATTAGATCTCGGTCAGTGATTCCGGTGAAGTGAGGCGTGCGTGGAATTTCCACTTTACGAACACTGACGGAAAACTTACCTTAAGGTCCTTTTGCCGAATCACAGGGTTTTTGCTTAGCAATAAACTAATGTTAGCTATATATTTGATTGCTTACTTAATTTTTAGACTATAAATAGAAATAGTTAATAGAGAACTCTTTTTGTATAGTAAGATTTACTAATTATTTTTTTAATCAAATACAGATTTCACACTTTAAAATATTATTGCTTGCTTATCATAAATAAGATTAAATAAGAAATAATGATTAAATACCTCCGAAATAAGGATTATAATTGACAAGATTATTTTTCATATTATTTTCCTAATAATCAGTGTAGTGGAGCGAGCCATTCAATCTTTTCCTTCAAGTATCTTGTTTTACGTGAGTAAATTACTGTGTCAGATTCCTTTCACAAGAGTTCCTCAAGCAAAAAATCGTTAGATGTGTCATATTATCCGTTAGACGCGTTCTTGCCCAGTAAGCAAAAAAATCTCCTTAAGAAAATACCAATCGTAGGAAGACGTTCTGAAATGTTCTTTGATAATATCCTCGCTTTAATGTTAAGTTAATCATAAAATTTTGTAAAATTCTACATTCCATTTATACACACAAGGCTAAATAATATTTATATAGATCTCGCTGAGAATATGACATTAATACAGTAAATACATTCCTCAACCAAGCTCGGGAATACATAAATTATAATAGCAATACATTTTTAGAAATTACTTAGATACATACGAGTTATAAGTGAAAATAATAAACGGCCATTATCGTCATATTAGTTGGATTTATGTTTGTTATGAACTCAAAATATTTATGGTATAATATACCGTAATATCTGTGTTAAAGTTTTAGTTGAATGATTCGACCAGCAATTAGGCAAAAGAGCGGCTTACTTTGATAGGAGCTGGTTTAAAGTAATTGATCTGACTGACCGCTTTGGTTAGGACATCGATTTAATGACGGTTATTCCAATATCGTATTACGAATTCATTATAAACTCAATGTTCAAATTTAATATTTCTGTCAAGGTTATGAACTGTAAATGGTTTCACAACGAAATAAATAAGGTTTGAAGGGACTTAAGTCGAATTTTGTACTAGAACAGCTTGGACCATTTTAAACGTTTGAAGTATTAAGATTAATTTATGTGGTTTATATTGCATATTTCTCTTCCTTTCTAAATAATTATTTTCTAGTTCTGAGAGCAGATTTATGCGACAAGATATTAATGTAATAATAATAATTAAATAACATCATGACATATATATAAGTGGAAGCTTCGCAAAACACGAAAACTCCTTCCGTTTAATAATTGGATTTAAAAATAAAATTTTCTATTAAATTTTTACCTCGCAAAAATTATAAGTAATTAACAATAAATTTAATAAACTCATAGTGTACATACATTACTAGATGGTATATTAAAGTATTAATCTTATATGTTCTCCATAGACCCAAATCATTTTATTATTGAATGAGTGAATCAATTATTCCGACTTATGTTTATGTAGCAAAATATGAATTATGGATTCTTGATTGATTAAGACCCGCCGGCAGGTTAAGCTTTGATTAAATCCGGATTAACTTGGATTACATCTTAATATTTGAGGAATACAACTACGGATTTGGTTATTTAAAAATAATATCACATATTTTTTGTTTAAATCTCGCTAGAAATGGCAACGGTATTAGGATAATTTGCTACAAATGTTCGTTTTAAAATGATATTATGTTACCAGCTTATATTTGTGAATATTTTTTTTATTATTAGCCCTCATTAAGAAGTAATTGTATATACTACAAAACTATTTTAATTTAATATATGAAATAAAAAGCCTCATCAAACTCTTGATCTCATTATTTGTAACCGCTATCTAAACATAAACGTAATCATTATATTTGATATTTAATATTCTGCCTATCATATCAAGACAGTTGACCTAAAGCAGTTTCCATGTAATCCTCGGTCCATGAAAAGGCGTTAAAAGTTTCCAACAAACTTTCTTCTTACATTCATAAACATTTTACTTTACCAACTCTAGGACCGCCCGCTTAATATTTTACACTTAAAACATCGCCATTGTTTCTCTTTATAATGCTTTATTTTTCTGAGGAATTGGCTGCTTGTTAAAACTTTTATCAATTTGGCAATTTCAAATTAGAAAACTTATACCTCTGTGTGTGTGTTATATAAAGGTTGTCTTTTATTGACATAACCTTTACACATTTAAAGAAAAATCTTTTTAACCGGATTAAATTTACAATTATTTAACATAATTTTAAATGAATGAGCCATTTTTGCCAAAACCCTCCATCTTTTAGTCGATACCAACTCCGGGGAAATAAATACAGATAATGCAACTTTCTCTACAGCTGTGATACTTTTTGACATCCAACACCTTTTGTCTTCAGTCACCGTGACAGATGACCACGCACGCTGTAGGTAAAGCACGCGAAACGTCGGATAAATTTAAAATTATGTTAAATAATTGTAAATTTTTAATAATACATAACTTTAATCCGGTTAAAAAGTTTTTTCTTTAAATATATAAAGGTTGTTTTATAAAGTAGTTAGAATGTATAATGCAAAAGTGATTTTACTTTAATATTGCGGTACAAAGGGATTTCTTAAATGTCTACAAATCTACGAATTATGATTTAAAGCCTGTATTATTATTCCTCACTTATACAATATACATATATCATCTGAAAGTCTATTCTTACACACACTACCATTAGCAAACGTGGCCAATTTCATGATTTGCTATGCCATTAAAAAGTACAAATAAAAAGGAAAATGACAGGATAAAATACCATTGCCTGTTAATATCGGACAAAGTGTATGCGATGTGTTTATGAATAAGTTATAAGGCAAAATTAGTTCGCTTTGTTAGTTCTAGTGTAACTGTCAGGATATTAAACTATTTTATTAGAAGTGATATTCTATATGATATTAACGAACTTATTTATGACTCAATTTCAAATCACTTCTTGCATTTTTTAAGATATGCAAATTAGAATTTTAAAAGGAATATATTTTTCTTATGATTACTTAAATTACAATACTTGATTGGTTATTTATATAATTAATATAAATATTATACAAATATTTGTAAAATATAATTTAAAAAATACGTTAATAAATATAAAACAATGGTCTGCTAAGAATAATTTTGTTTGACAATAATTTTGGCCTTTACACATATAAAATAGTATGATGATAATAGGATTTATCGAAATACGCTCGTCATTTGTCTATATGTAAACAATTAGTTTCAATTACACTATTGTAAGTCGAGACAGTGGACGGTAATAGCATATATTACAATTCACATACAACGCAAGCACTGTAGATCGACGAAGCGATTCCCACGGTGAAAATAAGCATTTTCCTATAACAGCTATGCTAATCGATATGAAAATGGTAAATACAGTTATAGGTTCTCATATTAATATATTGAAAGATTTTTATTTAAACATAATAAATAAGGTTCGGAAAATTAAAGATGACGAGACAAAGATACTATATTAATAATATAAAAATAAATAAAATTCTCGTATCGCGGTGTTTGTAGTTAAACTCCTCCGAAACGGCTCGACCGATTCTCATGAAATTTTGCGTGCATATTGGGTATGTCTTAGAATCGGACAACATCTATTTTTCATCCCCCTAAATGTTAAAGGTAGTCACCCCTATTTTTTTTTTAGATAACTGTTTTATTTTTTTATGATACAGAATTAAAAAATACATACAACCCCTAATTTTCACCCCTCCACGATCAACCAATATTTTTTATTATAAATGATATAGGTACACGGCAAAACGACGTTTGCCGGATCAGCTAGTTATAATATAAAAATATATTTATACGTAGTGCGTAAAAGTACTGTACTGAAGTGTTACAAGAGTTTGGTACCAATATGAGTTTTACTGATAGTATAAGCCTTAAGCCATGCTTTGTATTATCTTCTATACGGGTTTAAACAATTTTATTTCGCTATTCTGACGATATATACTCTTATTGAATATACCTTTTCGTGTTCAAGATCGCTTACAAGTAGCAGTGCCCGCTTTCAAGATTTATATGGTCAGAAATTGTGTATAAGTTGAAGAAAAACGCACCAAAACATCCTATTTATATTTAAACAAAAAGTAGTTACGTTGTAAAGTTGCTTTTTCAAAGTTCGAACTGGGATAAGCAGCATTCGAAATTCAAACATTTATAGCCATTTCATTTCCGAGAGCAGTTTGAATTTAGAACCGGTAATTGTTTTCCGAATTTTTGGGGTCTATTGTATAAAGGACCTTTAACGTTCGTGTGAGGTCGCTAACTACCAATACATCAGGGTTAAGAGTCCGATCAATATTCAATATCCGGACGAAATCGCTTCTTCCTATACCGATTATACGTAGCCAAGTAATCAACTTTTAAGCGATAGGGATTATTATTGATCACATATGAATTATTTAGTATTCCATTCTTATTTACTTTATCATTCAAAGAGTGATGAAGCGCGCCATTCCTGTGTTCGAACCCCGGTTGTGCATGGCTTTTAGAAGTATGTAATAGATGCAGAAATATGCATTCCCTATGTAATTTTTTTTTTCCTAAATATTTTTTTTTGTTTTAACAAAATCAAATGTATTTTGTTTTAATTATAGTAAGTTCACGTTCACGTGAGATAAAATCAGATTTATAATCATTAAACAAAAACAAATATTTTGAAACGTTTAGTCTCATATTAATAGACAGTAAAAAATACAACCAAATTATTTTTAATGTCTACCATAATTTTGATGTGGCAATTATACTCAAGTTTCGATAGTATCACATTTTGGAGAGTAGTTCACAAATTCGTTTCAAAATAGTTAAATTTATCGGGATCGACTTTAAGTTTACTTTTAAGCGAGTATTTGAATTTACTCTTTCCAAATTTAATCTCAAAAGTATAATCAAAATTCATCTCCGAGATTCGAAACGGGTTCGTTGTCCTTGCCATCCCATCTCGTAGCCCGTCGGACCGCGTCGCAGGTGCAACGCATACACCTGCCGTCCGCCAACTTACCATAAAATGCGACTATAACTACCCCGAGAGAAAGATATTCCGTCTCTCTCACGCCCCTAGAGTTAACCGAAACAGCACTACAATCACGACCCACTATATACGATCAAGGAACGCAGCCGGAATATCAGTTTTTACTCACGCAAAAACTATTGGAATTTTCAGTCAGTGGTGGCCGTAATCACCCGCCCGATACTTAAAACAATGTCTGTGCTTATTTCAAGGGGCAGGTGCTTATAAAGATCTTTTTCTTCGAAATTCTGATTTTTCACCCGCTTGCAGCGCCGCTAGCATTTATCGTGTTTGAAGAGTTTTATTTTTCTTCTGTCTAGGGTTCGTTTTGCCTCTATAGTGGTGTTTGCTTTGAGTTTAGATTGGATTTTTCTTTTAACTTGGAGCACCCAACGCTCTCTTGGCTATATAAGTTGTACTGGGTTTTCAAAATTTACAAATACGGCTAAAAGCAATATAGAAAGCAATCAACTCTACAATATAGATAGTAATAATTCAATTACGACTAACATTGGATTGTAAGATAAAAAAGATTCACAATCGTCGAGAATTAATAGACATTTTAAATGGAACGCAATATCAAAACAACGAATCAATAAACGAAAGAGCATTCACAGAATAACGGTACGCTGTTTACAATCTGGAACATTAATTTTTTGTGCGATTAAACTCTTTGTTCACCGTAAATCGTAATAAAGACTAAATAAATTTATGTTTTGTTTGATTTCAAAACATCGTAAAACGAGATAAGTTGTTTTCTTTATCCTAACATCGGGATTGAGATGGATTTTATTTTAGTTCACAACGTTTTAGGTAAAGCAAATACAAATAAGGTCGAAAATGGTATCAATTATTCGCTTTAACAAAAGTATGAACGTATATAATTTGACAATCGTTCATTGTTTTCTAATTATATGGCGAGTGCGGAAGTCGTGCTACATTTTCAATGTAGACTTCAAACGCGGTAAGAACTTTAAAAGTCACGGCTGGCTACGTCGAACAATACATCTTAATTAAATGTTCACCGTCAGACGAGTTCGAATACGCTATATAATTATTTAATTACGTCTGAGACGATCAATAAAGGATTGTAGTTTTGCCGATTCAAAAGGAGTTTACAGGTGCAAAGATAAATAAGGAATGAGGCTTCGTCGCATAAAGCGAGAAAGGACTAGATTAAAATAAATGTTGCCGTCGGGACGGCCGCAGAGCTCTTCCAACGACATAGCGTATTAACGCCAGTGCCGTACACTCGAGCAAATATAATATCTGGAACGCCTCGACATCACAAGTGAGGCTTACAGAGCTTTAATATAACCTTAACAGGAAGACAATTAATGCATTAACTGGAGTGTAATAAGCTTTTCAACGAACTCACTAAATATTACAATGAGCTGAACTTGCAACTTTATGATATGTGTAAAAAACAAATGTTATGTTGTATTATATAAATATGTACTTTATTTAAATATATAAGAGTAATTATGTAGCTGTAGGATAAATGGGGCTGTCAGTGATTCGAGAGAATTTACGACGGTGCCTATCGCCAACAATAGGCCTCAGTCTTGTACTAAAGTCAGATCTGAGAGTATTCGTTTTAGTTTTACCACGTTCCTCTCGGTCTAGACGTTATTTCAAGCACTAAAATAGCATAGATGTATTGTTAAACTTAAAATCTGTTGTTTAGTAATACCTAGAAGACGTCTGCTATTTGTAATTTAAAATATTTTACGGAGAAACTTGATTTTTATACTAATTTTGCTGAATATAATACAATTTCAAGATGGAACACGTTTACAATATTAAAATAAGACATAGCTGCATTCCATTTTCAATTCCTGTGAGATTGGTACACTGCAGTGGCGCTTGCCATCTTATTATGCAAGAGACGCCCGCGCGCGGTAGGTGTATTTAATTCGAATTACCTTCTACTTACTGACAGAATGTCTAAACGACCACAGAAAAAAAACAATGGCCCAGGCCCTAATATTTAAATAAAAGGATCTGCTAAAGATGATCTGAATAACTAAACAGCTTCGCAATTTCTCAAAGCACCGCACATGAGTTGCGAATGTCAAACGCACGAATAGCGATTAAAAGAAAGATTTCAAAACGGATGCCAGAAGAACGTGATTTTGTAAAATATGTTTATATGAACGGATATTATAACGTCGTGATAGGAAGGGCCGAAGGTTTAATGCATACAAATTAGGGTATGTGTTTATTATCGAATAAAGCATTTAATAGAATATAGCGAGTGTGATTTATAGCGTCTAATCGATTGTAATCGTCTACACTTTGTCGTTGTTAGACAGAAACAGGGCTCGGAACATGTTCTATTATTGAGCCAACATTTTATCTGGACCAGAAACTAGACACAATTATATCGAATTAAGCGACTCATTACAAGAGAGGCGGTTAACGAAGTTGCTTCCCTCATTCGCCTCATAACGGAAGGTTCAGTTTCTTCGAATAAGCCGCAATCATTAACGCGGTACTGTCGTTAACAGAAGACGATTTGGCTACATTTAATTACGGTCTTAGGTAATGATCGTATCGGAGAGTTTATCCATATTAATTACTTGGGGGAACTGAAACAAACTAGTTATAGCAAGCTGGTTTAAGATAATTTTAAGTGTGGTTGGCACCTTGCGACGCTTGCAATCTAGTCTAAAGCACTCTTCTAAATATAGTGCGGCGGTGTCGCGAGATGATTGCACGGAAACGTGTTTGCGGTTTGTTTACTGCTTCTGTGGATTTGTATTTTTTTACACCTGCGGTTAGATTCAGTATGTGCCTTGTGACATGTTGCTTGGATAGAGTGAATTATTCCAATTTCAAAATTCTAACTTTAATCTACGTGAGTGCCACAGACGATTTAAAAGATGACTCGGTTTACTGTCAATGATATGCGCGTAGATATTCCTGCCACACTGATGAATGGGGAGTTCTCAAAACAAAGTAAAATGGCTAGTTGATGCTGATAGCTTAATTGAAGCATAATCGATTATTATAATTTCCTTAAGTGCGAACTTTTGCCAAAGCACTGTTTACGAGCGTCATAAATCATTAAGCTCAAACGTTTTCGGCTTTCAACGCTTTCAATCTGGCCCTTTTATTACAAATGATTCGCCCACCATTCAGTAAACTTTCGGTAAACAGTGAGCAGAATTAGCAATAAATTCCTTAGAAAAAATATTAGCTAACAATAGATTGACTGAGACATCGTTCTATAAAGATGTTCTGGACGTTTTGTTAGGTTCAACAATAGTTTTATTTAACGTCGTGCCCACACTGCCCACACGCGTCTTCTGGAATGTATGAAGATGTAAAATGATGGTTCATTTTGTAAAGGGCCAATTCTCAGGCGGCTGCGTAAGGCCCCTATTGTTAGAGATTTTTTCTGTTTATCGAAGTCATAATGGGGTAGGTGTCAATCCGAGCGGGTAGGCAGGTGTACCGTCCGAACGGTCGAGGTAAAAATGGTCATAATTTCATTCCGCAGCTGCCCGTCAAGCTTCGAATCGTCCTTTTGTAATTTGAATTCCAGTTATATAATCGTCGATTATTATTTATAATTCAGGGTTGGTTACGCTCTGTGTGAGACGTAATTAGACGATATTATTCTACGTATGGTGGATTAGTCTTGTATTTATTCCTTGTTTACCGAATATAAGGATTGTTTTTTGCATTATTTTTAAATATCATTAGGGTCTCATGGAATCATATTACGGTGTTAATAAGAAAATGTGGTCATGCGTATCTCTTAATGTGACTCATGATTACTAACCATGTCGCAGTCCTAAGAAAAGTGGAACATTAAAATTATTATTACTTTAATACTGGCGAAGAGAGTTTTAGCAAATAACTAGTTCGTTTAGGAGGAAGTTAGGTAGCCATATTTAACGAAAATAATTTTGTTTACAGTGAGTAACAATTCTCAGTGTGAGATATTCGGAAATATTAATATGAGCTCGAATGTTTGTGGCGACCCGCTGCGTTTAGTTCATATTAAAATGACTACTGCCCTCAGATGCCATTAAAATCCTTCGTAGCGGAGCGGGAGTTAATATCCTCTGAATAAAACATAAGCCACGTAATATAGTACTATTAAATCTCATCACTTATCGATATTATAAACGTATGGTATTTTTAATATAGACTTTTGATTCTACGCAGTTTTGTAAAGTCATGAGCTTTTAATATAGAACGAATGATGTGAAAGCCATTAAACCGGACTTTATTACATTTTTCAATATCATTGAAGTAATTAAAGAGACCACACTTTTTGAATAAGCTAGCTAGTCTCGTAGTTAAAATGCCAATTCACACATATAATTTAACGCATAATCAAAGTGGTTTTTAAATTCGAACTTAAACTTAAATATTATTAAATGTACCCAAAGCTGATCACCAATATATCTCTTCACACATGTGTGTATCAAGAGACAAAGGCTTAAAGTTTTTACTTTTAAAGCCAATTAGACAATTTTATGACAAAATATATACATTTATTACCACTAATGTATGTGTACTATCCTACATAAATTCTTCAGCTCGATTTATTATTACCGAGAAGTTAATTTATAGTGCAATGTTAATTGGGTACATTTAAGACTGATTTGTGACAGGATTTACGTTTTTAGTTCTTCTCAAACTGATAAATAGTGTTGTATAATACCTTAATTAGACAGTTAGTCTCTAATCTCTTTGAGCCATAACTCGAAGAAATAATATATTGGAAAATTAGGCTTCTGTGCATGACCGGAACATGGAGTTTTTAGCTTTATATGACGATTTCCTTTCTATGTTCTATCTTCTCAGAGGAATTGTTCGGATAAATACCTGCAGCTGAGTTTTGTCATCGAACGTCGAGGCAGAGTACGAAATTCCACCCGTATCACCTCTACGTCTGCCGTTCCACAACTAAGCGTTTTTCAAGGCAGTTTTGTGCCGCGCACCACCACTTTGTGGAACCAGCTGCCCACTGAAGTATTTCCGAACCAATTCGACTTAGGGTCCTTCAAAAAAAGAGCTTACCAATTCTTGAAAGGCCGGCAACGCACTCGCGAGCCCTCTGGCATTGAGAGTGTCCATGGGCGGCGGTATCAGGTGAGCCTCCTGCCCGTTTGCCCCCTGTTCTATAAAAAAAAATGTTTTTTTTTTTTTAATGTTTTTTTTTTATAGTGTTGTTTACACATAAATAACAAAACTATAGGTTTCCTTGTGTGAACGTAGATTCAATTAACTACGCCTACGTCTCTACCCCGATCAATTTATTATCTATAGTGTAACTACAATACAATAAAAGTCGTTCCCCGAAAGGTTTTACTTGATAAAACTATCAGCCCTCGTCTCACTCTATCTTTACGAATTAAAATTATATATATTTAAACCAAACCTTAATAGTCATATTTCTTGAAAATTTAGGACGTATTCTCACAATTTGAAACTTCGCAAATGATTTTTGGTGTAGTTTTGTAAATAGAGACTGCAGAAAAATACTTGGAAATATGCGTGAACATCGATGGATATCTAGATATTCATTAAATTAAACATTATACTAAAATGTTTCAATGGTTGGTTTGGTTAAAAAGACTGACCCACCAGATAAACATTGGTAACAAACAACATTCGAAAATATGTACAATGCATTGATTGTGTTATTTGAGTGTAAATAATTATTTATATGATACTAGTAGACCGGCCAAGCGTTGCTGTGGCTATGGTTTTAGCTATGTTACATACTAGTAACCTATTCAAGGGAAACGGTAGGAGAACACTAGTCATGGGGACCACCATGCGTTTTTGGTGGTAATGCCATTGAAACGTAGCTTATGTGAAACGTTGGTACTTTCAACACAGCGCCATCTGTTAGAATTGTGACTATCAAATAATAAACACATATTTTGCAATAAAATAATATTTCAGCTATAAATTAAGATGTAATCTCTTTTAAGTTGGATTAATCTGCACACGGTGTGCAAATGTGATTGAAATCGGTTCGGTAGTTTAGGAGTCCATAGCGGACAAGCAACGTGACACGTAATTTATATATATTAAGATATGTTTTGTTCGGTCTGAATTGTCAACACAAAGTATAAAACTCCAATCAGTCCATACATAAGAGTAACATAAGAAATTTTATGGTAATTTATCATTTTCAACGTCTAAGCATGAAATTCTTTGCGAGTAAAATCGTAACGAGTAGCTAGATTAGCTAAATTTTCTTAAATATCCGACGATTTTGCGCAAAGCAATAACCTCCACTTCCTTTCTTGTTTATAAATAATTATTTAAAGCTTAGCCCGGAACTTTAATAATTAAAAAGAAGATTTGTGTACATTACTTATGGAATTGTTTATTTTTCAAAGGTTTAGGAAGTAAGTGCGATTGGGAAGCGATGTTTATGGTTCGATTTCCTTTCAATATTTACAAAAGTGTTTATTTACGAATCAATATTGGTGTAGAGATCAATTATATATGTAACGGTATAATATTACAACAAAAGGCTGATTGAACATATTACTCTAAAGTCTAAAACAAACAAATATTTATATTTATTCTTAAATTTATTAAAAGGCAGAGATAAAAGAGCCTCTGGGATTATATTAAAGAAGAGTATCCCTTTTCCCAAAAAAGAATTACTAACTTTAGATGGTCTAGTACGGGGAAATTGCAGCCTGCGTTTGTTCCGAGTATTAACATTGTGCGTATGTTCTATTCTACTAAACTTATCACTATTTTTGTATACATACATAATATTTTCATAAATATATTGCGAGGGAAAGGTAAGTATATTACTTTCCTTTAATTTATCTCTAAGAGATTCCCTACTTATTAAATTATAGATTGCACGAATAGCCCTCTTCTGCAGGATGAAAATAGTTTCGACATCAGCAGCATGACCCCATAATAATAAGCCATAAGTCATTAAGCTATGAAAGTAACTACAATAAACAAGTCTAGCTGTATCGACATCAGTTAGTGAGCGAATTTTAATAACCGCGTAGGCTGCAGAACTAAGTCTCTTCGCCAATCCTTTAATATGAGGGGACCACTGAAGTTTTGAATCCATGGCGATTCCAAGAAATACAGTTGTATCATCCAGATTCAATTCCTAATCGTTTATAATTGGTCTAGTATCAATAACCCTTGCATTTTTGCACAAAATTTAATGCAAATACATATACAGAACTTCAATAAAGTAATTTTATATTTTCTTTCCTGCGATGTCTGTGTTTAAAACATTACAGTAGAAAAAGCTCTAGAAGCAAACAAGTAAAAAACATAAAATTAACTTTCGTATTCACAAAACATCCTTAAGCTTTAATAAACTTAATAATTGCAGTAGGCAGTGCACATCACGACTGCGAGACGGCGCAGACCCTACAATACAATGGCTTTGTTTGTCCAACATTTCCTGTATTTCATTTATATGGCAGGTTAATTCCATGTAAATATGAAATTACGAGCTTCCCACTCTGCCATTCATTTCCACTCTTATAATAAGACAGTGTAGGATGATGTCCAGCGAATGTCGGGAAATGTTTTCTGTTATATGTCAGGCCAAATTATTACCGCGTATTTTAGCTGTGTATTGCGAGATATTATCTATTTATTCATTATATTACTCTTCTTAACTGTCAGTATGATTATTGCGGCATATTATAGTGATATAATAAGCTCCTAGATAACATATAAAGCTTTAATTTATATCATTATTCGTCAGACAATACGGTGTCGTATGAAAAGTATTTAACGAATTGTCGTCGTAAATATAAAAATTGCGTAAAAATTTCTCATTTTATATCACGTAAACCTTTTTTATATTGACCCAGTTCATAACAAGTTAAACGTCAAAACAATACCCCATTTAAACGCCCACATTTCGTATTAATCTACACTTATATTATAAAGAGGAAAACTATGTTTGTTTGTTTGTTTGTTTCATTGTAATGAATAGGCTCATAAACTACTGGACCGATTTTAAAAATTCTTTCACCATTCGAAAGCTACATTATCCACGAGTAATATAGGCTATATTTAATTTTGAACAAAAATAGGGTTCCGTAAGATATTAGGGTTTTTCGGACACAAGGTGTAAAAAATCAACCAAAAAAGTTACTTATTTTGCGTACCCTGCCTAAACTATTAAAGATAGAACCATAAAATGTTCTAAGTAATTGTAGATCTTATAAATATCTACAAAAAAGTCCGCGACACACTATACCTATCTATGTCGAGTGAGGCACAATAACCATAAATGACATGGCAAAACGGCGTTTGCCGGATCAGCTAGTATTATATAAGCTTATAAGTCATTAATGCGACGAATTTATTCCAAGTCACTCCGTAATTGTAAACACATTTAAAATTCTATGTTTATTCAAATAATCTCGCTTATAATCTTACTTGAGTATTCAAGATTGAGATTCTTAAGAGGGAGTCGAGTTGAAATTGTATGTTAATATGTGGACACCTGCTGAATATATTTGTGTATTTGTTAGTCAACGACGTGTTTGAGTATCTCGGCTTCGAGTCCACTACACTATGTGTATGTGTTGAGCACACACTACAAGGTTTTAGTGCTTTCAACTTACACTTTAACAAAGCCCATTTACATGATGAACTTAATGTTAATGCAAACATTCGAGGCTTAACACAAAATGTATTTGACCAATGGCTCAAATCAGTAAAACCTCTTACGTCAAAATCCGATACCTTTCTGTTAGGCAAGAATCATTAGCGCTAGATATTTGGACTTGTACGACATAGGGAAAATTCCCGTTTATATTTTAGTAGGAAATGAAATTCGGCCCAGCATGAGTTATGACATAGAGTTTTCGGAAGCCCGCAATGTCATTGAATGGTGCTCAAAAAAGCGCTGAAGCCGCTGAATCACACCGTGTAAAAACTTGCGGTACACTATTCAAGCCACGAACCACATTCTTAACACAAAATTACACCCAAAACAAATGCGTGTCGAACATACTTTGATACACTCATTATCTCTAAGCTACAATCAAGTCTGAGAAGTTGATATAGCTTTAATGATATTGACAGGGTTTTTATCATACATCTCTATCTACGTTCTAAAGTCACTTATCGTATACAAGTAAAAAGTTTTAAGTTATCGTTGCTGTCAGAAGAACTAATCTCGCATCTTAGTTTCGTCATACCCAGATTATTAGCCGTTAATGTTTCGTAATGTTTTGCTGTCTATGCTCAGGTTGGTAACAGCATTTTATTTTCTATTATTCATTTTAAACTTGAATAATTATAGAAACAAAATAAATTGATTGGTTTAAGATCCCGATCCGGTGAAATGTTTAAAAAATATTTTTTTTTTTAATTAATTAAACATACTCTGGACTGAAATTTGCTAGGCAACCCATATGGATTATATTTATTGACATATTAAATTATATATAAAATAAGTTTCATTAAATAAGCATCTCGGTGAAGGTCGTTGTATAGCGGGATCTTATACTAGATGTAAATAGAGCGATGTACATAGTCCGTTTTTAGAGTTGTTTTTGTTCAGCTAAAGGGTAATTCTTTTCTGAGAAGATGTTACCTATGGATTGCCGCAATCACTTTGAATAAACATAAGTCTCTTAAAATCCAATTTAACACTATTCTGATGATCTTAAAGCTCTTTGAAAAACTTCAGTGCTTTGAAAAGAATTTTCGAATTAATTATAGTGAGCTCGGCAAGCCATTATTGGAAAACAATTAAGCTTAGTCGATTCCTTTGTACTACATCTTACATTTAAAGGCAATCTTTAAATAGTAAACTATATTTACTGTATTAAATCCCCAACAGAGCTGGTCAATACGAAAGTAACTGGAGATAAACTGAAACGGATTTACTCATACTAGTGTCTCATATATCTAGTACTGGTGCTCTTAAATATAGTGTGTATCTTCCTTTAGCAATAGCAATACCGATCCAGGCGTTTTTGTATGAAGAGTCGATATAGTTCTGTAGTCCTTATGTCGCAAAATTAGGATCGCACAGTACAAAAACTCTACGCTGAAGTCGGGCTCGTAATAGGGAGTTTACGATAGAAGCTCTTATTAAAAAACTAACAAAATACACACTGTAACTGATTACTTACAAAACAATTCATTTATTCATCTAGGTACAATTTGTACAATTATGCATGTCAATTTACGCCATCTCACTATCGTATAGCATTAGTGCCCACACATTGTTATCATCTATGTATTCTTGAACTGTGTAATATCCTTTTTTTATTAGGTAATGATGTAATGTTTAAACATATGTAGCGGAAGGTTACATGATCTGAAATTTTGTTATATCTAATATATAAAATTCTCGTGTCGCGGTGTTTGTGGTTAAACTCCTCCGAAACGGCTGGACCGATTCTCATGAAATTTTGTGTGCATATTGGGTAAGTCTGAGAATCGGACAACATCTATTTTTCATCTCCCTAAATGTTAAGGGTAGTCCACCCCTAAATTTTTATTATTAGATACCAATTTTTTTGGTTTTTATTTTTTTATGATACAGCATTAAAAAATACATACAACCCCTAATTTTCACCCCTCTAAGATCAACCCCTATTTTTTATTATAAATGATATACATGGCAAAACGACGTTTGCCCGGTCAGCTAGTATCTGTATACATTTCCCCATAAATGAGTGAACAGTTTTATTTGTTTGTAATTGTATTTGATCTGTATTTCTTACTTACTATCATCTAATACCGGCAGGTGAAAAGTTGCATCGGCTAGTTTCATATGAAATTACAAGTCGGCTCAATTACAGTATGTAGTACGATGAACTATAATTTGTTAGGAAGTGATATGAGAAAAGTAATACCGTTACAATATTCAGTTGACCAGATATGAATCTTTTAATATTCGTGCCGACGTAGAGATCTATAAATGATGAGTTCCATTTCAGATAACATCGTATCAATGATTGATGGGTCGTTAAGTAATTCTATTATCCGTTGCCTTATTGTTTCTGGCTCCATTATACTCTTATTAGCATTTCAATGTTACATGTAACGAAATTTTAATTATCGCGTAGGTTCGAAGAATTCAAAATTAGAATCAGTACATAATTAATACGATTTATTTATGTAACGAAATATAATAGTTCTTCTAAGATATATATATTATATACTGTTTGAAATGTACTGTGTATGCTACATATTTCCAACTTATATTATATGTTCAACATTAAAGTTTCCAGCGGGTTAACTGTGGGAAAACCTTTGCCATAACTACATCTATGTACCCATACCGTGGTAATCCTTTATTATTTCAAATTATGTTTAATGTATTTCAACAAAGTTCCAAAAAGTTCTGATTTTATAAAACAAAGCCCAATACCATATCTTTATTGTAATTTATAATTTTCTAAATTAATATTAATGTATTCAAGAGTATCAAGATGGATTATTAATAAAGCTACAGATAATAAACAATGGGTATCCTAATCGTATTCGTGAGATGATGTATCGTGCATTGTTTTCTAAGATTATAAGAAAGGTCTTACCAGTGGGTTCGACGTCCAGAAAAGTATTTCTGATATACTTGCAATATCTTAATATGTATATATAAATAACGCGTCACGTTGTTTGTCCGCTATGGACTCCTAAACTGCATAACCGATTTCAATCAAATTTGCACACCGTGTGCAGTTTGATCTAACTTAAAAGATAGGATAGCTTACATATATATATATAAATATATATAAATCTACTGTACTTGTGTATGTCACTGAACTGCACTTAAACGGCTGGACCGATTTGAAATATTTTTTTTTGTATGCGTTTGGGTGGAGCCCTGGATGGTTTTGATTCACAAATCAGCCCGGCAGCTGCAGTCGGTACTTTGATATTTTGTTTAATATCCTAATCGCTTGAAATATCATGCA
Source organism: Pieris melete (assembly GCA_963693345.1). Lineage (NCBI taxonomy): Eukaryota > Metazoa > Arthropoda > Insecta > Lepidoptera > Pieridae > Pieris > Pieris melete. The sequence goes on along the minus strand of CAVNZK010000361.1, from coordinate 364,285 downwards.
GGACAAAGTCTGTAGGGTCCGGGTTTATTTTATATATTACCCACCAGGACTAAAGTTGATTGATTGAAAGAAACTTTGATCGTTATATTAGTTTTAATTTTAAACGCATTTCATTTAATACTGTGTTTAAATTGATATGGAGCCTTTTAATGGACAGCTATTAATTAAGCTCCTTTCTAATATACGGTGTATCTTAATGGGTACAACTATCGACCCTTGTCGACCATAAATCTTGGAAGACGAAAGATTATGTACTTGTCACAAAATAGTTACGTTAACGAAAGTTTAGGTATAAAAAAATAATAATTATTAAAGATAATAATCAGTTCTTCTAATGAAAATACTGTTGAAATGATTTTTGTAAACGTTTCGAACATGCTTTGGTATATAATAAGAACGGTCTTTATTTTTATTTATTGTATTTATGACAAAATTATCTTACTGACAATGTAACTAAAATTGTCTGAAAATCAGATTACAAGGTAATTACTTACCCTAAATAGTGTGTATATTCAATTCCAAATGAATCATAATAATAACAACAATTAATTCTTTAGTTTTAATTGTACATATAATGTTTCCTATAAAGTCATTAACAACACAAAACATGTGAAAACATGACTAATTTATGTGTTAATAATAAAAGTATTTGCTAATAATTTTAGTGGCAATGCTCCCACTAAATAGTTGAGATTTATCGTTCGTGCATACCATTAATGAATGTTAAATATATCTATGTCAAAATAAATAACTGAAATGATCGTTTTGGTGTGGCTTCATTAATTTATCTATCCCTGACGCACACAAAAAATTTAACTGGGTCTCCGATGCCAGTCAAAACTATAACATCCTTGCTTTCTTGTTACGAAATATAATAAAATTGTAGTGATCTGATAAACAAGTTGTATAAGTAGTTTTTTTATAATTAGACATACTATAGGTACGTCGAATTGTTGAAGTTTAATTTTAAATATAGTTGAAACATTGTTTTAAGAATCTACTTTAATTGGAGAGACTCGAGCCGAATAGGACCACACGCCCTCTTGTTAAGTGTAATGATATGCACATTTATACGATGTCGATGTCTATATATGTTAATAAGGAATGTTTCTATTATTCGACGCCCCACACATACTACCTATGGTAATATATCTTGTAATTGTAAGAGCCGTTAGAATAATATAGTTTTAGAATACCTTTTTACGAAATATATCGCTTAAATAATATTCTGTTATGATGGAAATATAGTTATAAACTAGTAGGTATGTTTCGACTTAAAAAAAATTGTAAATAACTCGCAAAAAAATTGCCAGTACCTACCATTAAGGTTCGGTAAGATTATGAGAGGACCAGCCAGCTTACCACTCCGATAAGGATTCCGAATCCCATAGTGGTAATTAGGTCTTATCGTTCGTTGACGTCATAATTATATGAATTATAATATACTAACAGACCCGACAGACGTTGACGTCTTGATTCAAGAATTAAGACGAATTTAGGAAAAGGTAGCATTTAAGGATAAAGTGAAAGAGGACTTTACTCAGTGGAAATCTTTTTAGGAAAACGAAAAATAATTCAGACGGTTCAGACTGGGAATCGAACCCAGATCGTTTGGTTACGCGCCAACGCTCTATCAGTTGAGCTATCCAAGACTCGTACCTCAAAAACCAGCTGTTTACTTGAAGTATAGATAAATAATCTAGATACCGACTGCAGCGCCATCTGCCGGGCTGATTTGTCAATCTAAACCATCCAGGGCGCCACCCAAACGCATACAAAAAATTCATTCAAATCGGTCCAGCCGTTTAAGAGGAGTTCAGTGACATTCACACGTACAGTAGATTTATATATATATACAGATATTTAGAGAGTACCAATTTTAGTCTTTGGATCTGTACAGGGTAGCCCTATAGTTTCTTTATTTGTAAGGGGTTAGTAATTTTAGTATACGTAGTGATGAAACAAATGAAAACTATAGAAGTACTCTGGACACTTTAACTGGTTGTATAAAATTATATTGTCGTTCTAGTATGTTAATTACAGTGAAACCGCTACGATACTAGTTCAATACATTTGTATGCAAAACATGACTATGGAAATACATTGTATCAGTATGTATTTGGAACTTTCTTTGAGTTTACGCCAAATTATTGTGTAAACTGGCAGTTTGCCCGAGAAGGAAATGTTCTGGGTATAATAGTATCATAATGCCGTCATTTTTCATAAAACTCTGAATAATATACGCGACGTTTTTGTTAGCTTAGGTTTCGCAACTTCTTTCATTTCTAATATTACCTACTTATAGCTTATGTACTGAACCGATATAAAACCAGTTTCAAGCATGTGTATCAAGATGAGCTTTTCAAGAGCTTCACTTTTTTTATTAAAGTTGGTTAGTCCTTTGTGTCTGACGTATGATTTTTCTGATTCTCACGATGTTTTTCTTTATTAACAAGATTCTGCTTATAGTAAGTATCATGTATTGGTGCAAGAGGGGTTTGAACTGACGACGCCAGGATCGCTTAACCAATATTGATCTATAAATTTTTATAATTAATATCGTTAATTATATGTAATGAATGTTGACCGTTTTTGCACTGTGTAATATTTCTTGTAGTGTAAAATAATGTTTAATGTTTAAAGAACTTTATTTCTCTTTATTAGAAGAATGTATTTTATTTACATGAGAAACTTAATATATTATATTATATACGAACGAGATATACGTCGCCATCAGCCGTCCAAATTTTATTCTACTAGGTTCATTCTGATAGGTATCTTGTATGCCCTTTTGAATTGGTTAAATGCACTAATATTACGATTTTAGACGATAATTGATTAAATAATTGCACACCCTTATACTTAATAGACTTCTATAAATAATTTGTACGCGGCTTCGGCAAGATAAGTAAACTCTCTTAACGAGTATTGCATTTAGTGTTTGATTTTTTAAATGATAATAAACTATGGATACTTTTAATAATTAAATCGTTTGTTAGGAATGTAAAACAATTTAAAATGTTAATTTCTTTGCCAAACCGCATGAGTATTCATTCAGCGAGGCATACGGCGGTGTAGAGTGCTGTCGAGTATCCTTTCCTAATCTGCAATTTAGAATAACAACCGCCTTAGCTTCAGTAATGAAGTATACACCAATTTGAACACTAGCCTCGTATAAATAAGAGTGCGTATAGAAATTCCTACTTCAATATCATTATTAGTTTGTAGATTCAACTTAAAATTCACTCAAGCACATTTTCCGTTCAGCTTTTGTACTTTTATTTCTATATGAAATTTATATCGCAAATATAGACGTCAAACCATTATTGCAATTTCTAGATAATTGTTCTGGTTATGCGTGATGGATGGTCTACCCAGGTAGTCATAATTTTGATTATGAAAAAACTCACCCAAACATAAACACTTCTTTTATGAAACACAATAGAAGCTGAAGCAGTGGGACGAATGCCGATCGGTTACGGCAGTTTAACACTTAATGGATATTTTTATATTTTGCCTCAATAGACCCTAATAACAATTTGGGCTCATTAATAACCAGCGATGCGAGGAACGCGCCGATACAAAGGGAATATATTGAAATATTTTAGATTAACGTAACGCATACATTAATAGTAAATGTTTTCGGCAGTTTCAATACCGTGTCGCACAAATAGGGTTCTAATTACTGTCGATATTGAACAATGTGGAGATTTAGGTTATTGTGAATTTATAGCTAACAGCAATCAAATTAAAATTGAATTCATATAACTTTATGGATAGAGTAAATATTGTGAATACCACAGAAAAGAAATGATGAATTCTAATAGGGTTCGTGGCTCAGCTTGGGCGTGGAAAATTAAGTAATTCATTCGGTATAGAAGGGTTGGGTGTAGTTGACGTAAAAAAGGGGGTATATAGCCATCAGATGAAATGGGCTCGCATGACCGCGTCCCAACGGACGCCTGCCCCACTCAGGCCATTCTTATTCAGATGTTTAGATAAACATTCATAGATACCCTCTGTACACTCTAAAAAATAATGGCTGCTAGTTTAAATTATTTCCGGACAACGATTTATATGAACAAACTAGATTTGATTAAAATGTTAATTCAATTAATTAAGCCCCATACGTGTTTTAAGATTTTATCAATTTGATGTGCATGTTTGCATAATGCAGTGCGTTAAGTTCGTTGTATTTTATGGCTGCATATGTAATTAGTTTAAACATAAATAGTTAGGCAATAGTACAATTAATGCGTCGTTAGACAATGTATGTTGCTATGTTGCGATGCCGGTTAATATAGTAAGACAACGTATAGTATGTTTACATAAACTTATACATTTTACTGCTCCTTGATCAAAAAAACTCATGTACACGCGTTAGAAGTTATACTTCTGCATAACAAGATAAAAATCTTTTCAAAATTTTTATTCTAATTTTGTAGAAAAAACGACACTAAGAATAGAAAAAAAGGTATTTAATACACTGAACGTTTTATTATAACGCATTATCTAGTTAAGTGAAGTTTATTTAAAAATAACATCACAAAATAATTTCGTTGTCGGTTTTTTTGTGACGTTGTGCGGGTGTCGGTTTTTTGTGACGGTGTGCGCGCGTGACGGTGATTGCAACTATTTACTCTCATCGTTTTTCCCTAACGCGCCAAAAGAAGTATAACTACCAAAACAAAACAGGATTTGTGTCAAGTAGTGAGTCGTAGGTAGCTCTCACACCGAGGTTCGCAACCGCCACACGAGTGCTGAGCAAGCAAGGCAAGTTGGCCAGCAGTATGACGGCTAATGAAGATATGTGAGAGCACTCGACCATGTAAACAAGCACCCCCGAGGCTTTATTTCTGTTTACTCCCGCGGGATTAGTAATTTAAAAGTCAATGCGGACACTCAAAAGGGTCAATCGCATCGCGTTCGTATTGAAAACATAATACCCTTTTCTGTATTCCGGTGGTGGCCCATGAAAGTTATAAGGGCTGAGTTGTTGAACTATGTAATTGACTTGGTTTTGCGGTCGCGGGCTTTGTTCTCCCAGGGCGGATAATCGAAAACGCCTCTGGTCAGCTCGATGATGGGCGTGGAACAATACGAAGTTGATATGTGGACTAGCCAGACCCGTTGTTTGATTTGCAAAGAGCTATCTGCCCAAAGACTGCGGTGAAAGCAGGAAATTGGACCCGTAGTCGGTTTCATCGGCGCTTACACTTGTCCAATTACTTCCTTTTCAACAGTTTAACAAGCCAAAGCGACAATCGTTTCAATAAGCGAGAGACCCTTGATTTGGCTCTTTGTTCGAAATAATTTAAGTGACTGTTCGTTGCAAAACTAATATGTTATACGAAAATGAGATTAAAAGCGTTTGCCGGGGAGACATGACGCCGGTTATAAAATAGACAAAAGCGTTTAGCTGCTACACGAATACCGAGCTATTTAAGTCTGAAGCGGTCCCTGTGCCATCAATTTTATTTTCTCGCACAAAACATGTCGGCTGTCGCAACGCATTATGCCGAGAGCGCCACACGCAACATTTACTGTGTTATTTTTGGGCAACCGTGGACGTTGACGTGGACGTTTCCAATGATTGACTTATCCGGGGGTAATTTGAGAGGCACTCATGATGTGAACGGTGCGCCGCGCCGTGTCTCTGCTCTACCGCCGCGCGACTCCCGATAGAAACCTTATACTTACAAGCAGTGACAGGCGACAGGTACTAAAATTAAGTCTTTTAATGTTACCGGTGCATATCTTACGTTTAAAGTGCCGGAAGTTGGCATGTCGTGAAATTACAAAGTGGCTTTGATTTATTTTCATTAGAAGTATTTGCATAAGTTACAACACTTACACCATAGTTTGCTAATATCTATGTTTCAATTTAATGTTATTCAAGTTATTGTAAGTTATATTACATTACATCTAAGTTTTATAGAATTATAAGAAGAAAATGTTAGTAAAACTTTCGTTTACCCTGGGAGATGCATCAATCGATCTAAGTTCTAAGTAAACTGGATACACGCTTTTGTTTACCGAAGAAAATATTACCGGTCTCTGGTGGCTTAAAAGTCTTGTATTTTAAGAGAAAACCAATACGGATGTACCATCTGTATGTTGTCTTTTTCAAATGGCCGGGAGTGCAAGTAACCCGATACATCAAGCAGGATGAAGTTTAACGAAAAAGAATAAAATGCATACCATCGTGGAGCATTTAAGTAACAACAGATCTTTTCTTAAAGGATAAGCGAGAATTCAGCAAGCACGGGCTTAGCGAAATGAAAAGAAAATAAAAACGGATTCCAACAGCGTTAGCTGGCTTAACGTATCACCATAATTCAATAGTTCATTGCTACCAAAAGAGCGTCGAATTTATTACAAAACTCGCATGCACGACCCTTACCTATTATTTATGGCACTCGGTTAGCCTGTCACAAAAAATGGGCTGCCTTTGCCTCAGCGGGTAACTTCGGGATATAAGCTGCAACAACATGCATTTCCTCTAGTTAAAAGAATTTAACGTTAATCTTGAAATTACTGGAGATTGAACCTTCTGAGTGACTCTTTAAAAACTATTTTGATATTATTTTATGAGATTCTATTTTTCCATGAGTAAATATATCAGTGACAAGTAATCCGGATTTATTGAATACGTTGTATCGGAGATGTTTTAATACAAACCATGTGGCAAATGTGGGAACCCCGCCAAGAAATTGCCCCACTAAATGACTTTGTTACTCCATTGTTAAGTCGCTACCGTTTATATTTAATTGTGTTTTTAAATTACGGATTACAAAACTTTATTCTTCAGCAATATTTAACAAATAATGTTTTTCCATAAATTTAATACATATTATTCATTACATACAATCACTTAAAGCTTAAAGGGGCCATTAGACGTTCTAAATTCAATACCACTTCCACTATTCATCGTTTTTAAATTAAACCGGATGTGTTAAAAAACCTGCTGCCAAATGCAGGCATAAGTGGTGTCATTGAAATCTCTTCAAAAATAAATGGAGATCCTTTTTACACTGCGATCGCAGAAGGCCCCTTTGTCGTTGGAGAGCTCTCGAGCTATTTTCAATCCATACTAATTATTCTAAGACGTTAAATCTAACAAAGCAAAAGATTCATAAACCAGCTGCCTTATTTACGAAAGACATGTTCGACAAACAGAAGACATTGCTGTTCGGCAGCGATCAATTTTAATCCCAAAAACGAGACAAATATCACGAATCGGGTCAACAGCTATCTTCTCACGTTTGTTGACTACTTAAAGTGTGATAATATTTATTAAACGGTTCATTCGAAACGAACTATTCCGATAAATAAGCTGGTAAGACCATTACACGTCACGGAAGATTTACTATTTATGGTAAAGTTTTTATATATGCAACAATTCAATGCGGCTTCATAATAGAAAGAATTCAGGTTGTGATCGTATCTTTAAGTTTTACTTGTAATTAGTAATAATTTATAGTTCTGAGTCTATATATACAGCGATCTTTTGTGTATACAGCAATTAAGAACTAGCTAATGTGGTCAGGAAACGGATTAGTTAAGCAATTAAGGTGGTTTTTGTGTGAGAATAACGCCCGAATTCTAAGATCTGGCACGCGATAGTATAATTTATACGTTTATAATAGTGTTAAAGTTATCTATTCTAAAGAGCAATCTGTTCCCCGAGATTGTGAGAAAATGGATATGATTTTATGCATGATTAACAATTTTAAAACATGTGACAATGACCACACAGATTGGTAGCGTGATCAGCTACTGTGAGAATTGCTTGCCATCTGCCAGAAACGCGATACGTTGTAACATTCTAGCGCTTAAATAAACGATTCTACCCCCACATCTTTCAGCTCAAAGCTCCTTATAAATCATACGATAATTGAATCATATGCTGCGTGTCAAAAGTAATTAACGAACGCCGCGATACGCATCTCGGGGCACATGTGCTTTTTTAATAACGATCATCTCAGTTTCCTCACGCGACTCACGCTTCAGATAACATCGAGTAGCATTTCTTTAATTCTCGTATAATGAAAATGATAACCAGCCAGCGGTATGATGACTTTATTATATTGTTCATTGTGTGAGTAAATTGAGCGGTAGGGGCTGCGGGCGCCAAAGTGATAGCGTTGGCAGATGGAGTGACATTTTTTTTAACTTTGTAATGACTTTACATTTTATAGCACATGATTAATGACTTTATAAGCTGTGTTTAATGCATTTAAATAGACGCACAGTTAATCAACTTATGATAGAAAAGTTTTATTAATTAATTTGTGCTTTCGTAATGTTCACAAAAAATATCGAATCATGCTTTTTTAGATGAATGGTATTAAGTTGAGTTTAAAAGACTATGACTATAAAATTGGTTTCATTGAAATTTCATTGCAATAAACATTAGACGGCTATACCAAAAATAAACTAACCTAGTCGACAATTTTATTACTATAAAATCTTTCACAGTCCGACGCCAATTATTTTAATGAAACATACGATTTTTAGCGCTTTAATTCTTTGCTTTTTCCCACGAAAGCTACGAGATTTTGAGAGATTAAAAGTACGGGCGAATATATTTTTTGCTTCAATTTCGTAATACTTCGTTCTACGTTATTTTAGAATTATAAGAGCTATTTTCCTAGTTCGTGAAGGTTAAGGATGAAATATTAGAGGTATCGCGTGCCCACCCCGACTCGTAATGAGGCCCTTAGGAATACGTAGCAATATCTTAATACCTTGGCCCGGGGTGACAAATACCCCGCGTTCGCGCTGAATTGTAAATAATTTATAACCACTCGTTTTAGCTTCAAACATTGTACGATGACAAGGTGGGTTGCGTGCTGAAACACGTGTAACACCTGACATTTATTTCTTTACCAATACAAATACCTTAAAATACACTTTAAAATTACCTTAAAATATATATACTGAATACAAATTATCTTAACAGGGAGAGTAAATTATATTGTGTAATACTATTAAAATTAAAATACGAGTAGAATTATTCCGAAATAACTCCAAGTAAAATCACAGTGCTCAAAAGTGTATGTGTTTTTAAAGAATACGTGACAGAAAACCGCAAAAGTCATTACGTATTTCGCTTCGGTTCAATCACGTTTAGTGAGTGGAGTTGAATATGGAGGCTCATAAAATGGACGTAAAGCTTTAAGGCGAGAGTGCTGGGAGGGCGATAGATTCTTTGATTTGTGTAGAGCAGCTGTTTGAAGCGTTAATAACTTAATTCGTCAGAGTTGACGGTGCGGAAGAGGGTTTCTGAACGTCTACTGGTTGCACGTGACCGTGAGCGCCACGGAAATGGAGACTGGGATAAATCGGCTGCAGCTCAGACTTAAAAGATATGACAATTTATTTCTAAATTCTATGAGATTATTTAAAATTTCGTTTTTATAGTTAATAAGCACAGCTAAAGTATGTGAAAAGTGGTATACATGTAATGTTTGGAATGGGAGACTTGATTCAAATAGTTTATTATTGATATACACAACACACTTATTACAATATTTAATTAATAACAAAAGACAATCGTGGTCGCTTACTGCTAGTATTACGCGAATGTACTGACTTACATTCGCGGAGATCCATTATAATACTTGATAATTACTTTGTGTAAACAAACAATTCTATTAAGGATTTGGACTTTGAACATTTATTAAACTAAATAACAAACATCCTTAATGAGTTATCTACAAATGGAAATGTTATATTATATTGATTTATGTTAACATACTGAGAACATTACATACACATATTATTACGTCGTTGTCGTCTTCAACAGTGCTTAGCAAAAGTCATAGTAAAATCCTTGACGTTAACATACTTGTTATAAGTATATGTTTGTCAGAAAAACGCCTAAAATATTTTTTCAAAAGCTCTATAGTTTCCTTTACTCTGCCATCAATTCATACCTTCGTTTTTCTCTATCACCGACGCATTTATCCAATCGTTAAGCATTCGTCTTTAATGTTTTAAAACTAATAGTCTATCAAGTCGTAGTGGCTGTTAGTTGCCGTGGTGAAGCTATTTAAGTTTATTGATACTTCTTCGGATATTTTTAATTTGGCTATTTTGAGATGGGAATTTTATGTTGTTTTATTTGTGTTTACCAATTTCCAACTTTGGCTTATTTTTAAAAGAATTTAAAGGACAGTTTACGAAATATATATCTATTCAGACAGTTCACATCTAGTAAAGAGATACATATATATATATTAAATTCGGTGATACAATAAAACACAATAAAAGCTAAGTGGTCTTATGCCAATTTTATTAGAACTTTGTTCCTGTTAAAATAAGTTATTCCTATATTTAGTTAACTGTTAGAATAACATTTAAAAATAACTAATTACTTGCAGTTTTAAATCTTATTTATGAAAATTGTTACTTCATGTATTTCACAACAGTTTACAAAGATTCATATAGAAACTATAGGAATGTCAATTCAAAAGCCCTTCATAAAACTTGAATTTTAAGTGTCACCCGAAGCCACCTCAAGAATATTTTTATAAGTCAGCTGAATGTAGTCACTTTATAATATTAGTGTTTCAAATTGATGAGGACGAGTCGTCCGCATTTGGCGTGGGCTGGACTGGAGTGTTGAGTGTACAAAAATAAATAATCTTAACTAGTAAGCACCACGTTACTTGTTAAGTAAATAATTGCTTTAGAGTTTTTAAAATAAAAGATTTTATAAGATTTGTTAAGTTTTTAAAGAAAACACTTTTTAACCGGATTGAAGTTATGTATTATTATAAATTTACAATTATTTTACATAATTTTAAAATATTTAACCGACGTTTCGGGTGCTTTACAGCGTGCATGGTCACGGTGACTGAAGACAAAAGGTGTTGACTGTTGAATGTCAAAAAGTATCTCAGCTGTAGAAAAAGTTGTATTATCCGTATTTGTTAAATTATAATAATAAATAACTTCAAGTAAATATATAATAATACATAACTTTAATCCGGTTAAAAAGTGTTTTCTTTAAATGTGTAAAGGTTATGTCAATAAAAGACAATACTAGATTTGTTAAGTGTCATTTAAAAGCGTAAAACCGTGCAGATCGGAAGTTTTAGTTAGGTACACAAAAAAAAATTGCAGGGTGACACATACATATTTCTTTCCTTCTCTCTCCGTTTGAAAAATATATCTATGAATCTTAGTAGTCAAAAATAATATTCTTCCTAATATAACACCTATTATACGTTATCTACAGAAGTGTCAGCACTTTCGCAATAATAACAACATTGATACAATACCAATTAAATAGAATAATTCATTAATTAAATTCTTGTCATGGAAACTGGCTGATTCTTGGCTTTAATGGTGATATTATAAAGCTTAACACTATATATATACATATAGGTACAATTTATGAGTAAATAGGGCTTGAAATCCCTTTATTACAAATTAAACAATTTACCGTTATTATTATTATACCACTAAACAAATATGGTCGATATTATCGATTTATATTAGCCTCAATAATCTTTAGCGTCGATAGAATACTAATAGAGAAAACCTCGTGCATTGTTTATTCTACGGTAGTAAGGGCTAATTGGAATCTACAGTTTAGTTCAATCGATAGTTTGATTAAACACGGAATTTCTCGTCCGCCATTTTATGTCATAGGCTTTCAAACATACCCGTTGTTCTTCATAACAAGGAATAATTTGCTTCTGCATTTTCTACATCTTACATATTGGTATTTATCTGTGTGTCAATAAGTATATAATAAGACAGTTAAGTGGATCTTTGGATTGACATAACTAATATAAAGCAAGAAAAGAAACCGCAAAATATTTCAATGAAAATGTGTCGTAATTATACCTGGAATCATTACAGTAAAGTAAGGGGTGAAGAGTTCTTGGCTTAAAGTATATTTAAAAGCATTTGCAAAGCTGCTACTTTGTATGAGACATGGCACGGTGCTTCCTGTTTTATGTGGGAACTTTTGTCGCTGAGCAATCCCAGTAATATCGGTTTTGTAACAGATGTGATTGGATGGTTTTGTTTTCAACCTGTATTCACTGTTGCCAAGTTTTGTTTTAAACGTTTATGTCAACTACGTTCAGCTTTCAGTTTGAATCGACTCGTTTCAAACTTTTCACTTAACTGTACTTTAATCTTCCGCAACGAAAATTTTTATTTAGTTTCCTTTTACAATAACTTCTACTGGTGTTTAAAAATTGATATTCAAATCAAAAGTTCATTGATTAAAGAACCCTCAACCTTCGGAACTGTAATTGTAACTCCATTAAAAGTTACGTCTTTGTCAAAGTAAACAAGGCGTTTGTCGTCAAAGGAAGTTCTTAAAAATAATGGCCATTTCCTGATGCGCTACTTGAGAAACATTAAATGAATCGTAAAATCTAATTCTGTTGGTTCTTTGTTAATTTATTGTTGCAAAAGTTTTTCCAATAACTCAAAACTGACGTAAGCACGTACGATCCACGTAAGCCCAGACAGATGTTAACTCCATTTATCCTTTTCAGAAATCTAAATAGCTAAGAATTCTCGGTATCCTCCAACTAATCTACCACCATATAAATATTGCGGCCAGACAGCGGGTAAACAACAGAATAAAGAACGCACATGCTAGTAATATTGTGACTCTCGGCATTGTTGAGTTAATATCTGAATTCAACAAAGAACTGATGCGGAAAACGAATAAAACCTCGAGCGAGAGGCGTCAGATTAAGAGCATAAATTATTAGGTACTTTTGTTCAAATCGAAGTAGTGGTCGCAGCCCGTTCAATTACTTGGCTCGTCCAAACAAGGCGAGTCTTTTTCAGATGTTTGTGGAAGGGATTAGTTCTGGATATCTCTGTCGGTATCTCCGTGAGATAAGTACGAATATACGTCAACGTCGGACGGCTAAGCCGATTATTTTAAATGTATTCACTTCCTTAATGGAGGTCGTTTTTCACCCGCCGTGACTCCTCTTCGACTTACCGAAGATTTTCGGTTATGATCCGGGCAATGACTGCGCCGGATTATTGCTCATTTACGTGACGTTTATGAAATTGTCTTTGCCGGTAAGGTGAAATTAATATTCAAGCGTCTTTATAGCATTATTCTCAGATGCTTATTATTTTAATGGCTTGTGGTTTAACCGTTTTAAGCCAAACACTCAGTACATTGGATTGACATTCTTTCGGTAGCTAATATAGTAAAAATAATACATTCAAATAATTAAAACAGGATAATTCCGCGCCTTGGAGACCGCACGAAATTAAAAAGAGAAGACTACAAAAGTATAGGTAGCGATTTATTGAAACGGGAAAACAATAAAGCATAACATACTCTACCCACCTTTGACAAATGCATCAAAGTCTATGTAAACTGTATGTTATGTTTTCTGGTTTACTATTGTTTGAGGTAGGTACTATGTAAAATATATTTATTTATGGTCACTTAAAGGCCGTAATCAATGTCATAACTCACAATTTTTTTATCTGTACCTACACCAACTTACGTACAGCTTGTTAATTAAAACATCAAAAAATAAAAATGCGGTCTCACCAAATTCGTGGCGCGTAATTAACAATTTTTTTAACCGGCGAAGTTCACGCAGTGTGTTTTATAGCAGGTGGTATCTAATTAATTAGAGAGGGCGCCAATTCCCCTCGTCTAGCTGAAATTAAATGTATTTGCATTTTTTATATTCCAAGTAGACATACGTCAGAGTATGATTAATTATAATTCACAAACTAACCGCCGGTCGTTCGTCCGCCTACAGTCAAACAGAAAATTTGTGGTTCAATTTAATTTAAATTAAATTTAATTTAAACTATTTATTTCAGTACAATCAAAAGATATTAGTAAAAGATATCGTATGAAAGTAGCGTTATAATAATCCTTATAAATCTACAATAGATAGGACTGTGGACGGACTAAATTTCTTATTACCTAACCTGTATTATGTTCTAAGTGTATTCAGGATTGATCTACACTCTATCTTTCATACATTCAAAAATCTATACACGTCATTTTAGTAATGATATAACGAGAATTTAATTATACCTAAAAGTACTTTTGTATACGTCAGTACAGTAAGTCACCCCTATCGCGTGAGAAGCGCAAGGTGGGGTCGCCGTTATATCACTTGTCTACACAACATTACAATATAACAGCCAACCGCAATGTCCATGCGAGAAAATAAGTCTAGGTTATAATGCGTAATTTTTCTTTGCAAATTATTATATGTAGTCAATGGGCACCAAAAAAACAGCTTAATCAATAACAAGGTTTTAGCTTATTTAAAAAGTTATTTCTTACAAATCACATTTAGGATAAATGTACCTATTTAGTACGTATAATAAATAATATTCTATGTAGGTAAAATTTTTAATATAATCATTTTACCTCTGGCATAAGAAATATATTAATAATAGGTTATAAATAAGAAAGAATATACAAATTATATTACAAAGAAACGAAGAATAATTACAATATAATAGTAGTCGTATATGTTGTCGTAGTTTTGACTATTATGTTCTATCCCAGACTCCAGGTTGAATAAATAATTTGTATCTTAAATATTAACTAATATGCTTTTTACTAATAAATGTATAAATATCTTTAATTAATATATATATGTGTTTAATAATCTTTAATTAGTGTTAGCATACTGTAAACTGTAATCCAAATACGAGATTAGACGCTATTTGCTCTAAGCTCCATCGTGACTATCTCTTGTTTGAAGACGTCGTACATGCTCCTACATATATTAGGTTGTAATTAAATGTTTATTTAATTACTGACACGCACCTGCGTCTTCAGTCACAATAATATGGGTTATGACAAGATCGCAGCAGGGTTCCTTAAAAACTGAATACGTGATGTATTTTAGTCATCAGTTTAGATTTTATATGTGACTAGCAGACTTGGCCAAGCGTTGCTGAGTCTAAGGTTTTTGTTATATTACATAGTAAACTATTCAATGGAAACGGTAGGAGAACGCCAGTTGTCACCACCACGCTTTTTTGGTGGTTATGCCATTAAATTGTAGCTTATGTGAAACGTTGATACTTTCAACACAGCACCATCTGTTAGAATAGTGACTATCAAATAATAAACAAATATTTTGCAATGAAATAATATTGCGGGTATAAATTGAGATGTAAGCTATCCTATATTTTAAGTTAGATCAAACTACATACGGTGCAAATTTGATTGTAATCGGTTAAGTAGTTTAGGAGTCCATAGCGGACAAACAACGAGACACGTAATTTATATATATTTAGATGAATAAAATTCGCTGAAACTGTCCAAAAAGCCGCGATTCTAATAATTATGAACATCTAACAAACCCAATTGATTTTTTTATATACTTATACCACGTTATTCCAAGATTGTAACGTGACTACTTAGTCATTCAACATTTAACATTTAAACAATAGTGTATTAATATAAATTTTAACAAGGGAGAGTTTAATGTTATAATAAATGAAAAGACAATTTTAACTGCGGAGGTCTTAAGGCAGTTTACATTAAATAACACAAGCATTAATTATAAGTTTGGGATTCATGAGTGGTTATTAAGTTGGACGTCGCCCTTTCTTGGAGCGTTGAATTTTGTTTTCTCGGAATGAAATCTGATGTTTTGACGTCTTGAATCATTCTTGATGTGCTCTTGCGTGTTTATTCGTTATTTTGAAGTGGAATGTGTTTATAGGACTGGTTTAATGGATTTAATGAAGTAATCAAGTTTAGTTCAGACTGGTAACTTTTTTGATAGTAAAAATACGTAGGTAAATTATCCCTATTTATTATTGACGTTTCTCATCGGTTTCTAATACCTTTCTATTAATAACATAATATCCGTTTCTGGCGCATAGAACCCTTAAATTTATTTATTCTTAATTCGTTATTAATGTAAAATACAAATAAACTAAGCGAACAATGGACTACTGTATCGTTCAGCAGATAAAGAGAAAATCTTTCGAAATACCATGTCTAATCTTTCTGAATACGGCCTTTCTATAAATCGTAGACAGCGTTACATTAAATGACAACCAGAGACCAGTTTCCTACAAATGCTCCACCGGTACCTAAATAAACAACCTACCCACGCTTCACAACTCTACATATTTATATTACCGAGATAAGCCTGGACAAATCTGTAGATAATATTAAATTGAAGCCCCCATTATTTTATTACACAATATATTAAAATTGTATAAGTATGGTTTTACGATAAAAATGAATTAAGTAAGTAATGAATTAAAATTACAATATCTGTAAATTACATTTATTCCCCCTTTAGTTACAAATATCAGACTTGAAGGTTGACACCAAAATTCCATACTTGTCGCGTTAATTTCAAAAAATTATGAAATTGCTTTAGCATTAATTTTCTTCAAGTAACTTTCCGAAATACGCTGCAGATTCACGAATTTACGTCTGAAAAGGTTTACATTAAAATTTAAAAGCAATAACTAAACTTTAATCCTGGCAATAGCTGAATTACTCTGCTACGTAATTTCTTACAGCAAAGCGAATCTTAAACGCGTTGGAAAATTTAAAGAGTTTGAAAGGAAAATTAAGCAGGGCGGCGCAAAAGCCCAAGTCTGAATCGCAACTTTGTTACGTGTGTTCCTAGAGCTCGTTAACGCGGTGAAAAAATTATAGCAGTAAAGTCGAATTAATCTGCGCGATTTTTTCTGTAGCTGAGCAAAGGAATACTCAGTGCTAATGAGTTAGATTGTTAACTGGAGCCTAAAGCACTCCTTTGTAGCCAGGTGCTCTTGTTTAGCTTTGCTCTGAAAACTTTAGCATTAATTGTGATACTAGATATTAACACTGAAATTGTTCGAGTCAGTTGGACAGAATTGAGAGTTCTTTATAGATTTTCGTTGGTTTATAGACGTCCAAAAATGGAGATGGGCTGGACACTTGCTACGCCACCCCATTAACAAATGGAGCAAGCAAGTCACTCTCTGGCAACCAAGAGACGGCAAAAGAGGAAGGGGTCGTCAAGTCAGGAAATGGGAAGATGACTTGAAACTGGCAGCGGGACAGGAACAAGGGACAGGGTCCACTGGAAGGAATTGGAGGAGGCCTATGCCAAAAGGCACACCGAACTTAGGGATCTCTTGTAACCTACGTAGGGCTATTAAAGGCTATTATTATTGTTATAATATCTGTGTAATAGATTGGTATAGCCATGGTTTACGTCTATTTTATTGTTAATATTTTCAAGCCAAGTAGCGATTTGCCTTCTGTCTTATCGTGAAACAATAATTATTTCGCCGAAAATTGAACCTAGTTAACCAAACATCCACGGAGTCAGAAGTCAATGTCGTATCATTTATTAGTTGGTCTGGTCTTATCAATTCATACTTTGTTAGGACAATAATAAATCTAAAGCCACATTTCGCCATGAATTTTTTTTTTAATGGCTTTTATTTGTGCCAACTGGGCACAAGGTACTTCGCCAGTGTCGTGTAGATGGAGAAGGCACGATGGAGATTGATCGGTGAACAAAAACAAAATAGTTGCAATTCGATTGTTAGTTTTAAGACGGCACAGACAACACAAATATGAGTGAGTAATAATAACATTATTAAATACTGTTTCCTATTTATAATAATTTTTATATATATATTAATTTTATTGCTTTCTATATATTTACCTAAAAATCTACAATATGGACTAAACACAAACATTAACAAACATTTAACACTTAAAGGACGGGGGACTTTACGGGGACCATGAATTTTCAATTTTTTTTTTTTTTTTTTTTTTTTATGTAATAGGAGGCAAACGGGCAGGAGGCTCACCTGATGTTAAGTGATACCGCCGCCCATGGACACTCACAATGCCAGAAGGCTCGCAAGTGCGTTGCCGGCCTTTCAGGAATTGGTACGCTCTTTTCTTGAAGGACCCTAAGTCTATTCCAAGTAAAATAGCCTGCATTAAAATAGACACCCGTCAGCCGCTCGCCACGATACACGCTTTAGATAAATTCCCCTCATTTTTCTCCCGCTCACGAGCCGTCAACGGATAAATGCTTCCACTGTCTTTTTTGTACGTACAACCGAAGGAATTACAGCATTAATCAGCCGAAATGAACCCTTTAGCGTAATGTCAAAAGGTTTACACATAACGAGTTGCGTTCGTCCATGATGAAAACAAAAGAATTCTCGCGTATTCACTGCCTATCCGTCCATCGCAATTTACAAGAGAAACCAACGCAATAGGCACGAATAACCTGTGTTGGACTAACATTAATTCTCTAAGATTAGATGGAATGCACGTAATTTACTTTGTACCTATCTTTCACTGTCGGCGGAATTGGAACAGGTTTTCCGCAAGTTTATTTGAATATTGGAGTTTGGAACTGAGATTTTCGTTTGATATTGGGCGCATGTGAATTGAATTCCATCAGGTGTGTGGCGTTCAGGTGAATAAGCGACCCGTCCGGTCCTCTCCTAGGCCTGTCCGGCCGAGCAAACATTTCCGCTTGATTAGAGAACGGTACTGCCATCACCAAGACGCATTTGTTTTTTTAAGACCTGTGTACACATAATTGATTCATTCTGATCAGATGTACAGTCACCATATAAAGTGTTTGTGTTGTGACAGATTTAAAAATATAGGTTTTTCCTATGGAGTCAATGGAATCGACCCATGTTAGTAACATATTGTTATGCAATTTTTTACTAGAATGTCAGGTATTCTTAAATATGTACTGTTCCACCATATTTCAATTATAAAAAGCCTGAATGTTACTTTAAGATAAACTTAGCGATTAAAAAGAGTGGCGGAAAGTTTCTTGCCAGATCTTCTTACCCGCTCTACGCCCTGGACTTGCGAACTGTTAGTAAATGTAAATTTACAATTAATTTAACTTTTTTTTGACGTTCATAAGTATACATGTTTACCTATATGAATATAGATATTTTGAGTTTGAGTTTGAACGTACCTATTGTTAGTAATGCATACAGTAGTGCTTTCCGAAATTAGACTATATATTTATTATTATTTTTTGATAATAAGCCTCAAGTATTATAAGGATTTGCAAAGTATTCAATCCAGGGTGAGAAGTTATAAACTTTATCAGAACCTATCTTGTTTGTGGTAAATACTTTCTTGAAATGGGTTTTAGTCGTTAACTTTAACGCTACTCTTAATGTTCACCGAGTAAATACGTAGTTAGTAGTCAAAGATCATGAATTACGAGAGTCTATAAACTTTCATTTATGAAGGTCTGTTTTATAGGGTCTTAAACATGAATATCCTTTATCCACAAATTATAATGGATGTAATAGTGGTCTTAGAAGATAGTAAATATTATGAATTACACCGTATTATTTTATTATCTGCCCGTTAATATATTTGATGTTTAAATTGCACTTTATTAATCTATGAAAAATGTTCAGTCAAGGAATAGATGTATAAATTTTGTTTTCTTTTGTTCCAGATTGTAAGCAGTCTTCAAGTCCAGCTCATGACTTTATCTGACTCATCTTTATAACATCAAGCTACTGCCTAACTTAGGTAAATATTTCCATAATATTAGGTTTTTAATAAGATGTTGAAATTTGATTATAAATTAAGGTAAAATAAAACGTGAAAACGTGGGATACTCATGAAATAAAAGAAAATATTAAAAAATATTTAAATATAACAAATCATATTGGGTAGTATTTACGTAAATACTTAGTTTTCCTTCCGTGGATTAGTTTCTCAATTTTCCTCTAAACCGCACCGCAAGCTTTAATTTGTCACAAATTCAGAAGAAAGGGGTGATTTGTATCTTTTTTTCAATAAAACAACACCTGGGCACCATTTGTGTGGCTCTAAGCTGTAAGTATTGTAAATGTTTCACCATTTCTACCGAGATTGAAAAACTGTTTTCCAACTGCGTTTCCGGTTTCGTATTTTTATTGCAAAACATCGCTTTTTCATACGACCTTTTGACCAAGTAATATTTGCTCGGGTATACAAAAATATTTATTGGAATGACCGTGGATGTATTCATTGTGAAATTGTGATATTTGAACGAACAATTTTTAAGATTATTTATTACTAATGGCTAATAAACACATAACACGCAGATTTTAGATATAATAATAAAAAAAACTCATAATTGCACTATCATTGACATAAATAAATATTATATTAAAAACACATTTCAAATATTATAAAAAAAAAAACAAAAATATAACAGTAATATAAATAATCGCTTTGTCATAATATGCGAAAGATAATTTGTCATATCAGAATTTAGAATGTGCTACTTTCCAACAAGAGTTTAATATGTCAATCTCACGGTTCGTTGCGTTCAAATGACCGCGAGTGACAGCGGGCACAGCGAACACTGATTCACAAAATTTACATTCCATATACATGACTGGAAAGGCATTTAATTAGAGAAAATTTGTAGTCAAAAACAGTATTGCATAGCTCACTTATTCCAGGAAAAAATAGTTCCGAAAAGACTCAAAATGCCTGTGAACTTTAGAATTTACTCGTAAATAACATAAAAATATCGGGTTGCATGATGAGAATTGTTTACAACAAAATTGTTAATCGGTACGAACTAAATTTAGTATAAATTGCTAAGCTTTCAAATTATTCAAAATTACACTATAATATTTTTTGTAGTTATACTTCTTTAGGCGCGTTATGAAAAATTGATGAGAGTGAAATTTTACGATGCGCGCGCACCGTGACACAAAATTAACAGAATGAAGTTAGTTCTAGGTGGCATGAAAATCGATAATAACTATGTTCAAGTTGTATATTCTAGTATTTTTATATTTAGAACACGTGTTTCGTAACAGTATAATTAAACAGTGTGAATAAATAAATATTATTTTGGTGTTACTAATAATAATTTTATTGATTAATTTTAATATTTATCGTTAATCACTACTGCATTTTAGTTATTTTTTTCCATACGCCAAAGAAGTATAACTTCTAACGCGTGTACATAAGTACACACACTCTTTTTTTTATAAATATAAACTTCATCGTAATACATTGAATTTGAGACTAACGTACTCGCTATTTCATTATCATACAAAGTTTGGTTCAGCTCGGTTACTTAGCAATTTCACTGATTAAGGGTATTGTAGGTACCAGCGACACTGTGGCAAATAGCTTGAAACTGAGCTCCAATGAATATTTATACGTTAAGCTAACTTAATATTTGGATACGGTATATGCAGCAGACAGCCGGCGATTCTATGAAAACACATTGTTAATTCAGTTATATATTTTATTCACATGACAGACGTACTGTTGAATTTACGCCGACGAATGGAGCTTACAGCATTTATTTATCGTCAAACCTATTCGAAATGTTTGTTTCGGTATAGTGTTCCATATATACTCGGTTGATTAATGTTTTGGTTGAAATTGTAATGATATAACTATTTTATTTTTAATGACAACTAGCTGGCCTGGCGAACATCGTACCGCCTAACAGTCTATTCTTTATTTTTTTTAAATACTTATTCTGCTATTCGGGACACCGGCCTAGCTAGTAAGATAAAAAAAGAAAGTTGATAAGACAACAAATACATAATGTCAAAAATAAAAATTTACCTTCCCGGAACCCCTCCACTAACACTTGAACTCTATGATATAGTATTAAAGTTCAAATTGACTTTTAAGTATTATTACGAATATTTTGTATGGGAATATAGAAAAGTTGTTTTTAGACGTTTTCACTCATTTTTTTTAAATTTTTCTCTCCGTAAGAACCATCCTCGTACTTCAAGGAATATTATATAAAAAAAATCAGACAAATCGGTCAAGCCGTTTTCATGTTGTCGTGACAACGGAAAACGGGTTTCATTTTTATATATTTAGATATAAAAAGCTGTAAGCAAATTTTGTGGAGTATTTTTTTTATAAGATACTCGCGGCCCGTCCCGGCTTCGCATGGGTGGACATTTATTTTGTAATTTTTTTTGTAAATGATATGTTCTTAATATTGTGGAACATTTTTTGTTCTATCATCAATAGTTTTTAGCTATGTTAATCAGTGATCTTGTTGCATTCAAATGGTGAAAGAATTTTTTTAATCCGTCTAGTAATTTTTGAGCCAATTCGTTACAAACATACTTACATACAAATCTTTCCTCTTTATAATATAAGTATAGATAATTAAAATGTTTATACTGTAGCTGCCAAAATTTGCTTCGTAATCCTGTGGTTGCTATCGATAGGCCATGCGGGCTCTAAATTGATGTTAGATGGTCGCACAGAATGATGTTCCTACATAGATGTGCTTTTGTCGGAGCGATCCAAAGGTGGTTACCCAAATTGGGTCAGGGGATTTGTGAATAGTTCTCCGGAGGTATGTGCTCAGTGCTTTTGTATCCCTTTGTTTATCGGTTTAGTCTTGTGACAACATTCGAGGCGCCTCCTCTGAACGCTCTTTGTTAAAACGTAATACACAATCAACATTTCGCACCCGGCATCGAGACGTACTGCCTATAATCGTGACTTGTCTCAAAACTGGAGTCTAAGCCTCGCCTTTCATATTTATAAGGTCTGGTAATCAGAAAATGGGATCGCGAAAAAAAACCTGAGCGTGAATCGAACAATAAAGCTAAAAGCCGGCGCGGCGTGTTTAAGGAGCGTGCCGTCAAAACAAATGACGGTTAAAAATTCAACGCAACATAAACAAAGGCTTGTTTGGACGAAGCCTGTAGCGGAGGTGAGCCTCATTTCGACAGGCGGATAAGTGCTGGCGTAATCTGTGCTTGGGTTCGTGTAAATGCAAATTGTCCCATAAAGCCATCGCCCCCCGCGGGCCTAGCCGCACCCCTCCCTTAATGAAGAGTCTCCTCACTTCCAGAGGCAGTTCGTCATCTCGACAGCGGTTTACTAGCTTTACGAAATTAGAGTTGCCTCGAAATTGCTTCACCTATGTATCTATCGGTTTTCGTTACGGTTATTCGATTATATTGTTCCAATCTAAATTAATATAGAAACGGTTGTCTTACTAATTACGTCTTATGCACAACTAAAAGTAATAATTTGATTCAAAGGCTGTTTTTATGCCGTAGGGAACCGTAAATCGTATGAATGACTCGGCTATAATAGGGCTTGATGATGTAAAAATCTTATAAAAAGACGGTTAAAATACACTTCGAATTTTTGTCCGAATTCTATTATATTCATCGTGATACAAATGGTTAATATTTACGAGTTGTTGCACCTGTTTCAATCGTTTTTAACTTTTAAGACTTATTTATGCGTTCATGAATAATTCTATCATATTTTATGTATACAGTTTTGAATGAAAAAGACAAAGTTTGATTATCTATATTCATGAGTTTCAATTCAGTCTGATATATTTCTCATTGCGATGTTTTCAATTGTTATGAAGTTTATCTGTGTTTTGTTTATTTTGTGAAATTGTAAATAGCATTACTATAACAAGAGCTTGAATGAGAGTTTTTTACGAATTCCGATCTATCGAGTGACTTAAATTACACCAAAAAGATTTGAAATGTTCACTCTTGACTCACAATTGAATAAAAAGGTAAATTTGTCGCTAAGCCAATCTAAATTCTATACTTCGCTTATTTTCATACCTGTGGTTGTATGTAGCTCGTAAAAACATTAAAATGTATTGCGGGTTTCAGTGACAGTATTTAGTTCGGTATAAATACATAACAAATACAGATTATATTCAATGATTATATCTCAAGTACTCTGACAAAACCTTGTCTATACGAGAACTAAGGAATTCAAAATTGATTAACGAGTATCAGACTTGAAACGTCACTGTGGTACAATTACATTTCCCCAATATTGTTCACAAGTCAAGGACAGGCCGCAACGCCCTATTTGCCTTATTTGAAAGCCGTAGGCGACTCATTACCGATTCGCGACTAATAAATGTTTTATGAACAATGAGCTTCCCCTTTAGCGGTAGTAGGTAAAACAATACGCGCGGGGACTCCGTGTTGAATTACAAATACGCCGACTTGACGTGAATTCGAATGGGGACTATTTGTACCTCGTGGATATAGTTTCATTGTTACGTCTCTGGCAGTTATATAGTTTACAGGGTAGCAGGAAACTTCAGAGACGATAACTTTACGCACGTTTAGTTCTTTTACGTTTGACGTTTATTTATAAAACCTTTGGAGCTGTATTTATCAAATCTCATCGGTGCCGTAAAACGTAGTTTGATTACAACTTTAAATACAAAACTACTGCTTTATTGATCTGACTACAACCCTATGTATGTGGTGTGGTACCTTTTTTACCACAGCCTTTGTAGTTCAATACACATGATATAACTTGTCTTTGAAGCTCGGCGAAATTGATTCAAGTTCCAAACGTTAATGGCTAACTAATATCTTAAAACAATTGATGACTGAAATGTCTGTACTCTATACCACATTGAAGGTTACGTAACTTCAAACAAAAGCCTTCTATAGCGTTATAAAAAAGAACACTTATATTAAAATATCATTCGCTCAAATGACGTCGTCATTTTTAAACCTATAATTATGCTTCGCTTTCTATACTACTCTATAGAACACTATTAATTATTGTTCCCAAATTTTTTACGTCAATAAATAGTTTCAAATCATTCTAAGATCGTGACGAATGCTATAATTGTTGTATTGGTTCACGAGAAAAATAATTATGGAAGCTAGAAATGTTATATCCACGGTCAATAGAGCGAAACGGTGGGAACGTCGAGTTTGGAACTACATTTGATACGAACGGAACACTTAGTGGTTAGATCACGGTCACCGCTGTGATGCTTTTATACTTCTAAATTTTATAGATTTCTTGCGTTTTTATACACTCTTTAATTATGTCTTAGATAAATGTTTTGTCGCGTTTATTTATTAATAAAAAAACGAGAGTTAAAAAGACGATATATCTTTTATGTTATTTTATTAGAGAACTGGAAAAAATACTAATGAAAAAAGAAATTGATAATTACGTAGTAAACCAGAAATTTGTCAATACGACCAGGCACGTCAGGTACAATTCTTAGAAAAAACCTTGCTTGTAAATATAATTTACATCATTTCTTCACTAAATAAT
This sequence comes from Pieris melete, assembly GCA_963693345.1. Classification (NCBI taxonomy): domain Eukaryota; kingdom Metazoa; phylum Arthropoda; class Insecta; order Lepidoptera; family Pieridae; genus Pieris; species Pieris melete. Next base: position 339,210 of record CAVNZK010000361.1, on the reverse strand, counting down.
GCTTATATAAAACCCTATATATAAGGTCGATAACCTATAGGTACTTCATATAAAAGTTACGATTGGATAGTAAAATAATATTAATATGTTTCATGGTCCATTTATCAACATTGATTTGACTTAGATGGCGATTGATATTCTATATGTACGTGCCATGCGAATGTAGATCTTATAATATTATGAATATGAAATCGATATTCTTCCTTCACCACATAGATCATCGGATAACGTGCGGTTGCGACCGTGGGTCCATAAACACCCGTTTGATCTCAAGTTTCGATTACATACTTTTTATTTCCTCATTAGTATTAATAGAAACACCGATACATAAATATTGATGTTTCGATGAAAGATATATAAAATAAATTATTATAATATTACATTATTTTGATACTTTACAGCTTTTTAATGACACTAAGAGCCTATATTATGACGGGAAGTCCTTTAATGAAGGGTATAAGTGCCAAGTGAGAGTTGACGGTTGTCATATTCTGTCAGATTATATTTCTAAAGGTTTCACTTTCAGAGTCAATTCTTACTGCTAAATATCACTGCTGTATGTAAAAAAAATTATTTAAGGTTTTTATTGAATATTATACCCTAAGACATTGCTGATATTATGACATGTTCTTTAAAAATGCAAACAAAAATTAATTAGTGCATAACTTGAAGGCACAATATGTTTCTGGCCATACTGTGTTTTTGTTTTAAGCTTCTAACTGTGAATGTACACAAAAAGATCTACAGAAATTAAGTTCAAAGACTTCTATCTTCTATTAAAACTATTTAACTAAAATATTTCATTACGTTGTAGTGATTAATGTTCTTAATTAAAGAGGAAGTGTTGAATTCCTGCAAGTTGAAATAAAAAATTGCATTAGCAAAGTTGCACTTAGCTATTTTAATGAATCTTGTTGTAGAAATCTGTTGTCTAGGAACTTATAAAGCGAAGGAAACTCTTGAAGCTACTGAAACTTGTCAAACAGGTTCTCACGTCTTTGTATAATACTGTTAAACATACTTGAAAAGTTTTAACTTTTAACGAAGTTTGTATTGAAATTATTTGGCAGTGTAAAAGGAATTCTAATTTGTTTTGAATTTAGTAACTTTAAAATATATGGAGTAGGTCGTTGCCGTGAATTATATTTATAATAGAATTACGTAAACGGTTAAATTAAATAGTGCTTTTTTTTCAACGATAACTAAGTGATTACTTTTGAGATGTATATATATGGCGTATTGTAAGATCATACCGTACTTACTGGCCTGTAAGCAATTAACCGAGCAGTGGAAGGAAAAATCCATTCAAAAAACTTTAACATTACACAAAGCTTTTAAGCTTAAGACGGCTAAACTTTTGTATACAAAACCTACTAATGCCGTCTATGGTAACTCTAGTAACGTCATTATTACACGTCAGTTAATTCAATGATTATATAATTGAATCAAATTTAATGTTACAAAACAAGTACTAACCTACTAAGTAATACACCCTTATGGTATACAATATTAGTCAATTTTAAAATTGAAACGTTTATTTAAATCTTTTTCTTCCTCTTCACCCTTCTGTGCTTCACACACTCTGTAGGGCATTCCGGTTTCCTCACGATGTCTTCCTTGTCTGAACGAGCGAGTGTTAAGGGAACATAAAGACAGAAAGTCTATCTGGGCACACCCGGGGATTAAACCTATGAGAATCCTATGTAGCTAGGCCAACGCTGCTCTTAAATACAAACATATGCTTTAAATTAAGCTATAAAGCCTTAAGAAATACCACCTACCATTGTAACTTTATAAGTATTTATAAGGAACATAATTAATTGTGGACAATATAATATATCAATAACATTACATAATCAAATATAGAATACAGATGTCCGCAATAAATCACATTATCTGTGGCCAGGGTACTGACCTCCAGAAGACTGATAACAGAACTAGCTTGCGGTACAAATCTTTTTACTTGTACAGGATGTGTCCCGCTAGACATCCTAAGGCTCGTTAGTTTTTCTATTTGTTACGTTATATAACATCAATGGATAGACTAGTAATTCCAATAAGGAATTCAATGTTACTCCATTCACGAAGTTGTAAACGATTCTAGATCGATGGTGGAAGTGGAAGTCCAAAAACAAAAGAATGTTACGTTAACACTCAAGAGACGAACGGTGGTTAAAATAATAATCAAATGAATGCAGTAATTATAAGAATTCTGTTCCCTTTTTAATACTTTAGTACAGTGCGGGTTCTACTGAATCTTTTAATAACAAGTTTATGATAGGGTTTGGTGTAACTTCTATAAATCTAGACATACAAAAAAATATGTTTTTAAATCAACAGATTCGTTTCAATGTGGGGAATGGTTTCGGTCTTGTAGCAGCGCAATCAAAGGCCAAATCGAATTAATCAGCTCGGCATTGCCTTTGAGAGGCGCAGACCATTTGCAGAACACTGATTAATAAATACCTCGCGATACTCGGCCTCGCAAATGGGACAAATAGAGAATTCACTTCAAATTAATTTCCACGCTATTCCATCGAGACATATATGTAATGTAAGCCAGTCAATTAAATCATAGATGTGGATTGTGCTCCACGTTGGAAACGTTTATCTCTTTTGACAAATCAAAGACAATTGTGCTTAAACACTAACGGAAAGAATTCCATCCACCATTCAGTCGTTTCAATTGTTCTCTGAATCTAGAAGCCACACCTTTCACGTATCTGCGAACGACAGTGCAAAAAGCGCATTGTTCGGTGCGTTTTTCACCAATGGTTATTTCGGGAATCCTCCCATTCACCGCGCATTCATTCATACACATTACGTCCTAACCCGTAGTCTCGACTGTAAACTTTGAATACGTTACCGGAAATCCCTCGTTGCAATACCGAATGGAAACTGAAACGTAGGATTTTGTTGCACGTTACGCTTTTAGAGGCGCGGCTGAGCTAAGCGCGCTATAGACGCAGCCAGCTTTTCGCTCGCGTCGGGTTAAACCCCTTGCATTTTGCATTTAATAAAACCCAGTGAAAAGTATACTTTATAAGCGTACTTGAAGGGAACAAAAACGTTATGAGATTTAATATTGCATTGAATCAATACAGATACATTTTGTTGCTTTTTGTGGTTCACAAGAACGTTTCCGTTAACTATTCTTTGCCTTTATCGTATTGGCAATTTGCCATAAGTGGCCACAACTTTTATTGCTATAAAAGGCTTCGTTCTATGAACGGGCCTTATTTAATACTTTATTGACAATATTTTTCAATGTGGGAAGAATTTTTTCCTATTACCCTAAAACCTCTTCATTAAATAAGTCTTATAGCTTATATTTAAAGCAATCCTTGGTATTCTGCAGGAGCTAGGCTCGCGTTCTGATGGCTTCAGAGTGACTTTAGCTCAATGAGCTATTTCATTATTTAACTCAGCGGGAATAGAGATTCGCAAATCCTTGAGATATTTTTATCAGCATAAATTCACTATCACTTAAACATTAATATATGAACTGTAAATAGTATGAATACAAATTAATACTATATTTAGTAAATTACCTGAAAAGATTGTATGTTTTATAAAGTTATACGTATAATTTTCCTATATGATTTAATAAAAGCAAAGCAGCTACTTCTTTTTCATATAAGATTAACTTCAAGTAACTAGTTTTAATACTCGATACCTTATGGAGTTTCAAAGTAATCCTTGCGGTGTAAACTCGTGTAAACAAACTTCTGTTTTCTAATACCCTGTGCGACGAAGCCTATACTTGATATTCATAAAGTTATGAAACGCCTTACATTCTTGGTAGAATAAACCTGGTTTAAATGAAGCATTCAGTCTGGCCATTTTTAATCGAGTTACCATTGAACAAACATGCTTTTAATCTGCAACGTCCGCTTTGGCCTAAATTCGTTCATTGACTATTCATCTGTGGCATCGAAATAGAAAGAGGAAAGTCAAGCTTAAAGCCTTTGGCAAATGGGCGACACTATAACCCGTACGTACATTGCTCAAGTGATTATTAATGTATATAGTTCAACAATTTTAGGCAGTGTTGGCCCAGTGACTTCAGCGTGTGACTCTCATCCCTGAGGTCGTAGGTTGGATCCCCGGCTGTGCACCAATGGACTTTCTATCTATGTGCGCATTTAACATTCGCTCGAACGTTGAAGGAAAACATCGTGAGGAAACCGACATGTCTTAGACCCAAAATGTCGACGGCGTGTGTGGCGTCGAGGCACAGGAGGCTGATCACCTACTTGCCTATTAGATTGAAAAATTATCACGAAGCAGATTCAGAAATCTGAGGCCCAGGCCTAAAAGGTTTTAGCGCCTATGATTTATTTATTTACTTTAGTTCAACTATTATCGTTTTATAAAATAAAAACAAAATTGAAACTAATTATTTTATAATTAATTATTTTATTATTTTTTTAATTTTTTTTTACTCATAATTTAATATTTTGAATAGACAATTTGACGCAGTAGTTATTTCAATCAGAATGTATTTGGTTTCCTTATTGGAATCATTCGACTATTGGTCGATTTAGCTATCGTCAACTAATCTTAAATGTCTTTACCATAGAGAAAAGATTTTAAGCCTCGGTATCCATCGTGATTACGTAGCAAGTGGCAAGTTTTGTGTTCGCCTCATGGACGATTCATCGACGGCCCTCGTTACGCTCACGGCTGAATGCCGCTATAGCACTTCTCATTATTGCGTTTATAAAGGCGCTATAGAGAACACTGATTCACTAAGTTTCGCTCCGTTGCGATGAAAGAGAAAATGGAATTGTGTAGGGCTCAGTCACAAACTTCTTTTTTGTTTTCAGCCTGCAAGATTAAGGTTTTATTTTGTTTTCTTTATAACTTGCCAAGACTTGTAATTATACCTAATATGCAAGATGTACCTACATATGGGGCCTCATAGCCTAGCGGTCTTATTAAGTGGCAGCTAGGTGAGTACCGGGTTCGATTCCCGGTTCGAGGGCAAGTTTTAATTTAATTTAAAATTTTGTTCTCGACTTTGGGAGGGTTGTGCGGTACCGGGCGAGTGCCTAAACCGTACATGGAGGACATGGTCGAATTTCTAAGGCAAAAAGCACGAATTATAAAAAATCTCATACTTGACGCTGGCTGGCTAATGCACAAACCGTGCCAGAGCCATAAAAAAAAAAAGATGTACATACGTATGTATGTATAATTATAGATTCACTATAAATATTTCTCCCATGTGCTATAAACTTTTCAGACAGTTTTTTAGTTGATATAAATAATTCTGGATTTTACTATTGCCAGAAGCTTACATGCACTAGTAAGTTAATGGGTTAACATTGTAAAAAGGGTTTCAGTCATATTAGGTATATTGGTTAGGGCGTGGACTCTCTATCATCGTTATAAACGGTAATTACAACTACCCTAGAGACTAATTAGACGTTGAATTTCGATTAGGATATCGCGCTTATGGGTTTGCATAATTATTATTTAATCATAGTTTATTGAAATTCTCATACAGCTTTAAGTTAATTACACCAATTTAGTACGTTAAACAAAAGACAGTCTATTCTAGATGTTTTCAAAGATATAGCTAATTATTTTTGTTCTACTGAAATTCCTCCACAAACTCCCATTAACTCTGTTTTAAACAGCTTTTCTTGAAAGGGAGTTTGCAAAATCTTGATCTGTCAATGTAAGTACGGCATTTGTTTCAAGTTGCAGATTCTACAAACTCCATTTACTGCATTTCTTCCTAAGAGGAATGCCGTCATTTATTTTCGCGGAACTCAACGTTGCAGTTGCATTTAGAACGGTTGTCGTTCAGTCCGCTTTTTGTGTTGTTCGCTAGCGGTACCAGCTCTGACTGACCAAGTTTTCTCATTATACAAGTCCGTTCTTAACTTAAAACCATCACAAACGTATGTATTTGAAGTGTAACCACACAACAAAACCACCTCTAAACAATTTCAAGCGCTGCCCCCTATATACTTTAAGTTTTCAACATCGAGTGAATAGGGACTATTTTAAAAAACGGAACATGACTTAAGCTACTCATGAAAATAGGCTTGGATATTTTCTGGGAAGAGTGGTTAGCCGACTTTTACACTGGTTTTATTGTCTTCCACCCCTCGTAAAGCGTCCTTTGTGCTAGTAATGTCTCAAGTTGTATTACCAGTGCGATAACTTTAGTGGGAACGGTTCGGCGTTGATTGCATCGACCACAATACCACAATTAGATTTAACTAAACGGAGAGTTTTGATAATAACCCAAGTCTGTTGACTGTTATTAATAGTTGTGGACACGGCACCTTAAATATTGAATTTACCGCTCACCACTGTTTAGTAAATTACGGCGTCTTCGATCGTTAGCGGTCGCATGTAATAGATAGGGTACCTAATTCATTCGGCGCCAGGAATTTATCCCAATATATCTTATCTACATTTAGGTAATGTGATAAACGGATTTTTGTCTTAATTTAAACATATACTATAACCATTTTACAAATTAAACGAAATTGTTTAAAATCGATATGTTAACGTTTAACTCGCAAAGACAAAAGAACAAAGCTGGAAAGTCGATTACTTAAAGTATAATCAAGACTTGAAACATTGCTCGTGTTGCGGAACAATTGTAATGGGATTTTCATCAAGTGGAATTTGGGGGTTCATTTTAACGCTGTAATAGAAAAGTTCAGTAATAACAAAGAACGAAACATGTTAACGAAAGCGAAATTCACGATCTTAACTCGCAGTACGGACAGGAAATTAAAAGACAAAAGAATACCGACCGGGGCAGTTTAGGCTCGGAAATGGAGGGCGTGCCCTCCCTTAGCCATTTCATCGGAGCCGCTTAACCACGACCACCTTTGAGTAAACCCCAAAGGGGGACAAACGTACACTTTGATCGTTTGTGCAATAAGGCTATGATCGGTGAATGGTTTACACATTTGTTTAATTTCTCAAGATATTTTGTACATTTTCTTGGTAAGAAAAGTTAAACAAATATAATAGTAGGTACATTGTGTAAGTCTCTAGAAGCCTTTTCTATTAATCTGATTTAGAATGTAAAAAGTAGCTACCCGAATTAATCTATCTTAATACCAGGTCTGATATGTATCAAATGTGCGTATACGTATGGTTTCTGTAATTCAGGCGCAATGGGGTAATCCATTCGTGTAGGGCGATATCAAATTGCGGAGGGAGGCCAAGAGAAACGACTTCTCACGTCTTCACAAAGACACGAACGCCAACTCCTTATAGAATTGTATTTATTTTCCGAAACGTGTTACATTTTATCTGAGGAATTTGATTATCTGTTAACAAAACGCGATTAACATTTAGCAAGCCAACAATATGAAGTGCTGAAAGTTTCAAACCCTGCTTCGTTTTCTAATTTAATTTGCATTCAAAATCAGAAACTTTTCGTGACACTGTTTTGCATTATTAATACTTTAGCGTGGCGTGATCTCCCTGGTGGTACACTAGAAGCCATAAATTGAATTCCAACCTTCGCAATTAGTTATTCCCGCGCGTGAAAACTTTTGAGATCGTTCGCTTTCGTTAACAGATGTTACGGTGCTATTCATTATACATTCCGTCGAATTGTAAAGCCGAACATTTAATTTAAAGTACCAAATGCTCCTTTGTTAATAGCCAAGCGTTTTCGTTGGTATTGTGTGGAATTGTTTAGTCGGCGGAGGATTAACGGAACGAGTCCAAACTACTAGTTCTTTTTACTATGGTACATTTCTTAAAGTCATCTTAATACGTACTACTCATATTGAAAATAACATTTTTGTAGACCATTTAGGTTACTTTAGGCTACCAAAATATTTGAAATCGTATTTTAAACTACGCCCTATAAGGTTGATCACTCAACACAAACAATTCTAGTATATATTATATGTAATATATTTTTCTAAGCAGTTCGGGCCAGAAATAAGATAAAGATTTTATCATACTGATAAGCTTACCTTTTTAGGCCTCCCCTCTATGATTTAAAACTTAATTATCTAGGGTAAAATAATTTAATACTGTGGATAAATTTTAAGTTAACATAAAAATCTGTATTATCTTAAACTTTGTGTCATTAAATAGCCATTGTTTAAATGAGATTTTAACGTGAACTTTTCCTTCTTTCAGGTACTCAGAGGAGTTTATATGAAATGTTATGGGCTCACGCGGCGTAGCACACTGGAGCTGGGTGGTAGTGGTAGCGTGGGCGTGGAGCGCTGCAGCGCGCACATTATGTCCGCCACGATGCGAATGCGACGACGCGCTCAGAGCTGCATCGTGCGCCAATGCAGGCCTCGAAATAGTGCCTATACAACTCAACCCAGAAGCAACACAAATAAACCTAACCCACAACTCTATCGACAATCTTCTATACACATTCGGCTTTTATACTCAACTAACCATCCTCGACATTTCGTACAACAAAGTACAAGACTTAGGAAGTAGGAATTTTGATAACAACATCGAAATGACCCATCTAAACGTGAGTCACAATGCTCTCAGAAAGTTAGACAAAGACACATTCATTGGTCTTAAGAGACTCGTCGATCTGAATTTATCTAATAACGAAATATCTACTATAGATGCACTAACTTTCAAAGATCTAACAGTATTAGAGAGACTCGATATGTCTAATAATAAATTAGTGACTTTTGAATCTGATACGTTTGAACCGCTATCTTCACTTCGGATTTTATATTTAAAAAATAACTCCATACTAGAAATACCATCCGTCAATTTATTGACAATTATAAGTCTAGAGTTTTTAGATCTCTCAGAAAATTTGATACAAAGGATACCAAAGCATGGGGTGCCGTACTTGAAGGAATTGAAACATTTAGATCTGAACAATAATATAATAGAAGAAATAGATCACTTGGGCCTTCACAACTTACCTTCTTTGCGGCACTTAGATCTTAGCGATAACAACATGACTACGATTCCAACATCAGCTTTGTCAAAGTTGTCGAATTTGTCTCACTTGTATTTGAGCGGAAATTTCTTCCATAATGTATCAGCGTTGTCTTTTCAAAGCCTCTTTCATTTGAAACATTTACACTTAAGTAGGATATACAATTTAGAAAAAATTGATTTCAGAGCATTTGTTGATAATATAAATCTACAAAAGATATGGATGAATGAAAACTTAAGAGTAAAGGAAGTGCCTCCGAGATTATTCCATGGAAATCCTAAGCTGACACACGTTTATATGCGAAACAACGCTTTAGAAACCCTGGAAGCTTCACACTTTCCAATTGATACGTTACAAGAACTTGAAATATCAGGAAATCCATTTGTATGTAACTGTTCATTAGTATGGTTATGGAATCTTATAAGAGAATGTGAACTTCGGAGCCGAAAAAGTGAAAATACTAGTACGATACTTAAAATTGATTATGAAGATGTAAAATGTGCTGCACCAGAGCATTTGAAGGGAATTAGTTTTATTCAGATTCCCGAGTCGGAGTTTGGCTGCTCCAGTGGGTGGGTTATAGTCGCTATCGTGGTGATGACAGTGAGCATCATTACTAGCATTGTTGGTGGAGTATTGTACTTTATTGGACCTCTAAAGAAATGTAAAGGAGACAAATCAAAGCAAGTTATGACTAGCGTTATGCTTAACGGTGATGTTTCAAAATTGGGCAACGGATTAGTTTACACAACCCGTGGTAGAGAAACTGATAGTAAAAGGGAGGTCGATAAATACTTGATGATCGGTTCGTCTGTTACTAACAACTTCCATTCATTAAATCCTCCCTGGCAGGCCATGGATAAGAACCCTTATTACCAGGAAGATAGTGATGAGCACATTTATCAACAGTTTGCTTATGAAACTATTCCTCCACACAGGACCCCGGAGAAACCACACATAGTGTATGTGTAACATAAGGTTATAGTGATGAACTTTGTCAAAAGCGCAAACAATTTTATAAGACGTTTAATAAGAGACAATTGATATGTGAACGAGTAACCTGCAATAATGTAAATAATGTTATGAAGATGTGATAGCTTTGTATATAAAGATGTATATAGATTAATTTTTAAATATTTTCGAATTTGTACTTAACTTGTTTAGATATAATGTGAATATTTTCCTTGATATTTTAATGTACAGTTGAGATATTATTAGCTGTTAATATGTTTTAGATTCGTACAGATTTTCCTTTCCTTACCTCAAGTATGTATTTTACAATTGTGTATACTGTAATTATATTGTTTTGGTATTTACATTTTGGTTATTTATGTAGTTCCTCAGACATTATGGGTAGTTCCATTAATATACCTAGGTATTAAAATACTTAAAACTTGTAATTATATCGTAGTTATTATATTTTCTGGAATAAAACACCAATATTTAATGAAAACTTTGTACAAAAATGAGCAATATAGAATACTTCCTTCATATTATAATAAAATACGTTAACTTTTATTATTGAGAGTATTGTTAAAGTATACTAATGTATTTAGGAAAAAAATATTCGCTTAACAGCACATGGAAATTTTGGATGAAAAGCGAGTTTCATAAGCGCGAGATATATTTTTATGCCTTCAAAGTTAGTACAAATTGCATTAAATCAATATATTGCGTAAATAGTAGACTTTTGAGAACTAATAATTAGGATAATTTCCTAATATTGTATCATTTTAATTGCATGTTGTGTTGGCCATTTATAAGAATTATTTCAATCAAAACAATGCAAAAAACTTTAAAACGATACTTTTTGCCAACTCAATGAATCTTAAACTCTTCTGAATATGTTACCTATAAATGGACGTAGCCCCATACCATCGCTGATAGCACCGATGGTCATTCATACTTTTCAACGCTATGAACTTATCTTTTGCAACTGAATGTAATATTCGTAGTTTAAATCGCCATTTATTTCGCGTTAAATATTCTAACTTGAATAACTAACTCGCATAACTAACAAGTTGAATAATTAACCGTCAGCTTGCTAACTGCGATGTTACTTTTAGTTTTTGCTTTCCATTACCGCCCGTTGCGTTCATAAAACAGGAATATCACCTATAATTCATTGCATTTTTAAGAACGCTTTGAAAGCTTTCTAATGTTTAATGAAATTAATCAACACTGGTTCAATATCTGTTTAAGAAATTTTGCAACTATTATAATATAGTTGCAAAATTAGTTGAAAGAGTTATAACTCGTTCCGTCTCTGTTATATGAAGCTGTTATTTTCAGTTAAGTAATAAAAGTATTAAGTTTTTTTAATATTTAATATACGAAACCGAATTTTGTCCAAAATTTCAATATCATAATTATAATGCAATAAAACCAGTTGCTCTGATGGTGAGGGGTACAAAATAATTAGCATGTTACTTGGCAATTTTTCTAATTTCCTTTGATACTTGATTTTGTTATAAAGATATTCTGCAATTAATATTTTTATATGTAATATAAATCAATTATCCTTTGAAGTATTAACAACAAACGGCTCACGGAAGGTAATTTTATTGGGATAATAAAAACTTAGTATATTATGTTAGTAAGCGTTCAAGTATTACGTAACGCATTTTTTGGAGATTATTGACACCCCCCCCACTACCCAAGTGTAGTAAAACGTTTCGTGACCACCTAGTGTCTCTTTAGTTACTATTATGTGGTGTAAGTAGAAAATAATATTATCAATAACGCGTAATTCAATCCCCGCCCCGCGTCGTAACGCTTTACAAAAGGACACCGAACTCCCCAAAATTCGTTACGTAATACTTGAACGCTCCCTTAGTTACTCTTGAGTATTGGTTATGTATAATCTTTCTATTATTTTGCTTAGAAAATTGACTTTATAAATAACGTATTTTTGTGTTTTTCTTTCAAACTGTGACTTGCACTATGAGACAGGTGACTTAATGATCAGTTTTACATCTATTTTTAATTTTCATGAGCATTTTTACATTTTAATCCAATAAAATTATTAAAAATGTAATGATAGATTTACCACTAATTAAAATTAATTGTAATGTCGTTTTTGCAAGCTATTACCGAATGAAACGACAATACCATTAGTTTATTAGTAATACTTTCGTCTCACGAATGTTCGCTTGAAAATATAGCTAAAATACATATTGCCCTTCAATCATTTTCTAAGTATACAATTATATATTAACTAACCTGTATCTGCCTATACCCGAGGTTATAACTAATCGAATTAGCATACAGTCGATAGAATAAGAATATTTATATAACCTTAAAATTTTGTTATGGAACTTATTAAATATGTACGCATTGAAACAAACGACAAATAAACAATTTAAAATTTTAAGTTGATGTATTATTTATCTTATGACCACTACAAAAACCTTACTTCATGTCTTGGCAATACTCTGAGATTTAAAAAAACTAAGACAGCGCATGCAAACATCTCTCAGACTCACTCACACAATCACAACCTCTTTTTTTTTCAATTATTTCTTATATGTATTTTTTTTTTAAGATTTAAGAATAACTTTATTTCTCATAAGAATTGCATACATAATTCACTTACTGAGAAACAATATTTAAAACTAAGATTAAAAATTAGAAATTAGAGCGCACAGATGTAGGTACATACATAAAATAACAAAACAAAACAGCACCAAAAATGTGGGTAGACAATAGACATAATAAACTTGATCAGTCAACCAAGCAAAACACATATATATTATTACACTTGTATTCCCTTTGTTTTAAACACGATTATTTTATCATATAACGCGGAAGAGCTGTAGTAGTCTAGTCACCCACAACACGTCTTAAAAATTTTGTCAAAACCATATTTTATTTTACAATAACTAACTCCACTGGCTCAGCGGCCTAAAAAATGTCTAGGCCCCCGAAATGCGAATCTACCAGCTCTCCCTGTCCTGTATCACCTCCCGCTAATGGCTTTCAGCTGCATCAGGTCCTATTCAACTGTGTTTTTAAATAAGTTTTTTTATAATACTACTTAGTTATGGTGTATTATAATTTTGAAACAAATCACGACACAAAAAAATCAGTCAGTCAATAAAACTTTTTAATTATTAATATATATCGTAAGCAACGGAAAAATTCTGTGTAAACACAAACACAATTAAAAACCGAATAGCAAGTACCAAACATTGTCACAAACCTACAATTAATTTATTGAAAGAAACCTTGACAACACGATTCCATTACGTTTTGGGCCGAAACAATAAAACAATTAACTGAAAATGTGGAAATAAAGAGCAATTAAACATCCACAATTACTCGTTATTCGTTTAAAATTGAAGGTATAAATGAGAACAGCTAATGAATTTCGGTCAGGACACAAGTTGATTATGATAAAGTCATTTGTGATGATGAAGTTTATTGGAGAATGTTTTTTTTAGCACAGGTTTATCTATGTTAAGTGATACCGCCGCCAATGGACACTCACGCTTCCCGAAGGCTTGCCAGTGCCTTTTAAGAATTGGTACGCTCTTTTTTAGAAAGAACCTAAGTCAAATTGGTTCGGAAATACTTCGGTGGGCAGCTTCCACATAGTGGTGGTGCGCGGCAAAAACTTAAACAACGCTCAGAGGAACGAACGAATGTTCATATTAAAAACTTTAAAATGCGTTTTCTATAAAGTACGGTGAGTGTTCTGAAGAATAGTTTGGGTTAATCCCTCCTGGCTCGTTTCAACACCGTACGAGCCGTATCAATTCATAATTTCATCAATATCACATTGATGGCTGGAAGTCTTCCACAGTCCGTTTCACAAGGCATTTTCTTTTGCGCACTAGCGAACTGTGGAATCGACTCCCGGTGGGGTCTTCCCTGAGAGATACCTCCAACTATTCAAATTTAAAGTGTACTCTTCCCTCAAAGGCCGGCAACGCACCCACTAAAAATAGGTGTCCGTGGGCTGCGATGACTGCCTTTTTTTGGCGTCTATAATAATTTGACAAATAAAACCAACTACAAATGTGCTCTCAAAATCACGAATGACCCTTAGGTCATTCATGCATCTTACATACATCTTAATGCATGTACTTTTTTCTCTAAAACCTTATATTTTATAATTCGATTAAAATATCAATAGGTACAGATCTCCTACAGTAAGCACCAGTGACTAAAATTGACTCGTAACATACTATTTCACCTACACGGCGTAGTATAATCGCCACCCCATTACACTAGGTGGAGGTGTATTTCACTGTAACAAACATACAACAGTTATAAGCCAGGTATGCTTAGCACGACTGTAAGGGTGCCGAGGGTACACCAGATCTGTAATAGAGATAAATGAATGTCAAAGTACTCAAATTACGACGGGTTCATACATTGCGCGTCCTACTCTCATAATGGAATTAACATGTAAGGTATATATTTCCCAATTAGGATTTATTTTTGGCAAGATTTAAATTTGTTTAGTTGCTTTAATATGCGCTGGAGGACTCATTACTGTTGGAGTTTTACCTTAATTCCTTATACAATGTTGTGTCAGAGAACTAAGTTTAATTAACTAATAACCAAATCTACAACAAAAACGTTGTTTTCATAGAGTATACCATAAAATATCGTTTCGTCAAGCCATTTAAATAGTGACAAAGAAGTACAGATAAAAACCAACCGTTGTTAACGACTCAAAAAAGTCAAGAGCGCGTGACGTCCAATCAAACTACGTCAGAAGGCTTTAGCGCGTAAACATAAAGGCCTTCTGAAAAGAGGCTTTAGGGGTAGTGAGATTTATTTCACGACAGAACTCGTTATGGCACCGAAGGGACAGAATGCAGTCCCCTTCTATAGATCAGCAGATCAAGGTTTATTGTGGTTGAAATGAGATGGGCCTCCTCAGTGCTAACTTGTTATATTTCTTTATTACATATAAAATAAATAAATCAGTGGCACTACAACTTTTTTAAGGTCTGGGCCTCAGATATCTATATATGTTTCATTATTATTTGTCAATCTAATAGGCAAGTAGGCTTCTGTGCCTGACATACGCCGTCGACTTTTTGAGTCTAAGACAAGCCGTTTTATTCACGAGTTTTCTTTCACCGTTCGAGCGAATGTTAAATACGCACATAGAAATAAAGTCCATAGATGCACAGCTGGGAATCGAATCTACGATCTCAGGGATGAGAATCGCCACGCTGAAACCACTAGGCCAACACTGTTCTTTGTTTATTACATATATATAACCAAAATATATATCACAAAGACTTTGGCCCGTTTTAAATATGGCAATATAGAATGTATGTTGGTTAAAGTAAAGTATTGTATTAAAATAACTTAGTCATTACCTCTAACATAACCAGCAGCTTCTAAAAGGTATTCGAATAATTTTACAATTAATCGATTTGTAAATAGATGATAACTTCACTTATTACTAAGGCTCTTCTTTGTACAGTTTGAATCACGTTAAAGAAGTATAATAAATAACGTGGAAGTATTCGCAATGTACGAAATAGACTCAATAATGTGGTAGAGTGTAAATAAATTTTATAGTCGGAGATAAAACCCATTACGAGAGCTTTACGAGTAGCACTCCCCTAATGATATGGATGCTATGCATATAAGTTCGCTATTGATATAAACGCAGTCATCAAAGTTCATTACCTTAGTAATTGAATAACTACTTCACATTATTTCTATTATATCCTATACATTATATTTATAAGTATTGTATATTTTTATTTAATTTTATTATATATTTACTAAGTTGAAAATAAAGTTTAAGCGTAACGTAGCCTTCAAACGTAACCCATATATATAGGCCGTAAGCAATTTTGATAATAATAAAGAAATCTTGCGAAACGTTAAAACTAATTTTAATTTATTCAAAATTTTGATTTGATTGAAAAGTACTGGTTCTTATCTAATAATTTTAAAAGAGTTCATTGACCGCTATAAAGAGAGGACTAGACGGATGAACATAATTTTTTCACAAAAAAGCGCATAAATTAAATTCTGTAGAAACAAATTTATCTTTTTTTACCATCAGCATACTAATGGCGCGGCCGCGGCGTCTATCCTCAAGGGTGGCCTGCATCAATAAAATTAACATTGTAATCCACTTAAAGTTACGAAAAAATTACAACCAAAATGTGTTTATCTTTTGCGTAGATTTGCGGAGTCCTTTTAAAATGAAATGGCAAAGCGACTTATTTAGGACAATGTGAATTTTCCTTTGATGTTTAAGAATACATTTTTAAATGGGTAATCAAAGTGAAGTCTCGTAATCCACACTGGGATGTGCTCTGTATTTTTAAGTTTAGTTTGAATGCTGAGCAGAGCAGTGTTGGCCTAGTGGCTTCAGCGTACGACTCTCATCCCTAAGGTCGTAGGTTCGATCCTCGGCAGTGCACCAATGGACTTTCTTTCTATGTGCGCATTTAACATTCGCTCGAACGGTGAAGGAAAACATCGTGAGGAAACCGACATGTCCCCAAAAAGTCGACGACGTGTGTCAGGCACAGGGGTCTGATCACCTCCTTGGCTATTATTATTTTTGTTTTAATACTAGTACAGATACTGAATAAGAAGATTGAAAATACTTTGTTCTGTAAGCTTAAGAATTTAGTTTATTTTATTTTAGTTTTACCTTTCATGTACTATGTTACTAAATATATAACAAATATCTCTTTAAATACACCGCGCCGTCTAGTTCCGTTATATTATATATATTTATTTAGGTTAACGTTATTATACTATTTCTGAATCGATCATACTAAATATATTATTGTAGATTGGCCTACGAAACAGAAATTATTTTTCAACAAATAACAGGTAAATTCCTGTGCATCAATAACTAATCTTAGTATTTCGCATAAGTCCATAGGGAACATTTTGGCTCTTACCGTCTATTATTCTCATTCAATAAGAAATAAATTACGATTTCTTATTACGTTTTTCATTTCAGAGGGATAACAAAGCTCCATTTGACGGCCGTGTTATCACAGTTTAATGAATAATTCCCACGGATACATTTTTCATTTTTGGTGAAATAATTATTGAGAAATTTTAACAAGCCTGATTTATTTCCAATTTTTTCTTTGGTGATGCATCTTAGGGAGTAGGTATACTCTATGTATTTGATTATAACGTAATCTAGTGATTACTTTAATAAATTAAAGAAAACACTTTATTACCGGATTTAAGTTATGTATTATTATAAATTTACAATTATTTTACATAATTTTAAATTGGCAGAAGAGGCTAACGGTCTATCTAGCCATTTCTGCCAAAACCCTCCATATTTTAGTCGGATAACAAGTCCGTGGAAATAAATACAGATAATACAACTTTTTCTAAAGCTGTGATACTTTTTAACATTCAACACCTTTTGTATTCAGTCACCGTGACCACGCACGCTGTAAAGCACGCGAAACGTCATTTAAATTTAAAATTATGTAAAATAATTGTAAATTTATACATAACTTCAATCCGGTAAAAAAGTGTTTTCTTTAAATGTTTAATAAATTATATAAAACCTTAATCGCCCTTACGATGAGCGCTATGAACTTGAGGAGTCAAATTAAAAATTTTACATATTTGTTTCGTTATTTGTATTTATGTACATATGACTTATGTCTCAATATGCGCCATTGTGCTAATTCGCTAACTTGCGCTTGTTCTAATTTTTTGTGGCGCAAGAGTCACAAGTCGTATCTTAACATAAAAATTCACAACACACAACAGTTCCGACGTTAAGTATTTAAATGTTTTATAAAATATAAATGAAAAAAAAAAGTGATTTCAACACTATATTATTACTTATTATAATTGGGAACAACTAAAAAGCAAGTAAAACTTATGTACTAACACGGACCTTATGACACATAACTAGTGAAATTAAAACAGTTTTAAAAATCAGCTTTAATGTAAAAATATTCTCTACCTATTATAATATTCATTAACTTTTGCCACTTCACTTATCTATCACTGGTTAGTAAAAATTATATAAATTCAATTAACGTCAAAACCCTTTTCACTTTGGAAGATTTTCAATAATTACATTATTTAGGATAAATTTTTCCGGAACTTTTTACGTATTTCTTTGCTCTAAATGAATATTTAATGAAAATAATTTTTTGAGCTAATATTCAATCATTGTCTTTAAATATTTGGGAGTGATTGTAGATCTATCACCCATATAGGCCACTATTTTGTTTTATGAATGTTATGTGATACAAAAAAATATGTTAAAGTTTCTAGTGAGTACAAAGATTTTAAGAATTAATGACAACATCAGGATTCTATAAAATTATTATTATTACGCCGGTAATCGAATCTTCGGGCTACGCGTATAAAATAATTTTACTATGCAAAACATTCAAACAAATGTAAATAATTTTAATTGTAAATTGGCAGAAAAAGTACTAATATTCTAGCTTCGGTAATAACTGATTGTTATTTTTACTTTGTAATGGCCACTGGATCCATAAATTATTCCTACGTGTACTAAATACCTAAGCCATTGAATTTTTTGTCTTTATCGTAATAATTTAAAATAAACATAAATACACATAACATACATAATGATAAAATAATCAATAGTAGCACAACAAACAAATGTAATTAGTTGGCAAATAAATTTAAGTTTTTTATATACTACGACTTGTTGTATTAATTGCAAGCCACAGTGTAATATGAACTATATTTCAAAAATTCATTTGAATAACAAGAGATAAGCTCTCATATCGAGTGGAAAGTATGAATGAAAAAATAGCGTCACTGAAAATTCAATGGATTTCAATTTTAAAAACTTTGAGTATGAGTTTTAAATACATACAGAAAAAAATAATAATACCGTTTCTGAGGTTGCTGTTTTATTAATACTAAATTTAGTTTTTAGTTTAATTCAATTGTACTCAGAATTGTTACTTAATTAATTAATTAAGAGTTAATAGTTACTTAAAGCATACCTAATGTAAAGATTTAAATTCACCTTAGATGCAATTGCATCTGCTAGATTAGGTCAACTGCATCAACTGCTAGATTAGGTTAGGTACAGCAGGCTAATAACCCACTAATACTAGAAAGAATATGCCTATTAGAAAAAAAATTATATGATATGAAAACAGCAACCTCAGAAACGGTATTAAATTTTTATACACAAATCTGAAGCCCAGCTTGAGTTGCACTAGTTTTAAGATATTATAATGTAATAATTAGTTTTATTTACCATTTAGTAATGTTTTAATTTACGATTCTCTTTTTGATTATCAATTCAAATATGTATACACTCCTTAAAGGTTTGGGAGACGTGGGAACCTAACTAAGACCTTAAGAATGCAAGGTTAAAGAAAATCAATAAAAATGATTTGTGCTCCCTAATTCGCCGTATTTATAAAAATATTCGAGTAATATATCAACTAACATAGATAAACTTGGTAATTTGGCTGAACACTTAACTGAACTACGTGTTTCTCGTAATTTAAACCTGTTGTGTGCCTGGGGCAACGTCTTAATAATATAGAGCTCGGAACACAGGTACTGCCATAAATAATAGATGATGGATGTGAATTAGAATTATTAATATATAACCATTTTTTTCATATCATCAAGACTACTACGACTAGTAGAAAGTGAGTATTAATCCAGAGGTAAAGCATTCGACCTGTATTTGTTTTCATTTGGGAGGCGCAGAAAGCAAGAAGCTTATAATGGGAAATGAAATGGACCTATTAGACCTCTCTGCCTCTCTTCTTACATGATTGTACATGAGATATTATTTTAACTATAAAAATATTTTCATTTTTTTTTAAACATGAATCATTAACTCAACGAGTGATTTACAGCCATCGTAATCAGAATAAAATCCCATTATTATTTGAAACATAATAAATATTTCAATCATTATGAAAATAAAACTTTTATTAACGAATTTTCCCACACCATTTAAGAATATATATGTAAGGAAAACATAATATACATATTTTCCATATATTTTATTTTTCTTCTTTGCCGTCTGATCGACGATGTTTAATTTGTCACTAAACATAATAGATGTAAGATGTTTTAATTTTTTTCAATACATTATTTAATTTTATAAAACCTAGAATATAGGCTTTAAATGTTGTCTCTTATATATTCACAGAGAAACGCAATTGCGCTTTATTTATTCCCAGTACTCGTATAAGCGATTGATACCATTATATATATCTTATAAAATCACTTAATATTCAGATATCCATTATAATTACCAAATCGTAGTAAAGTCGAGTTATTCCTAAGCAGAAATGTTTTCCATTACGTTCAAAAAGCTCTATTTGACCAGTCAGACCCTTTGTAGCGACAAGTGATATCAATTTGCATGCCCTTCAATGGAGTACATTTTGACTTTTTGAGCCTCGTTCCTTTGTATACCCTTTACGTATTCTATTGTTTATTGTTAATTTATTCTGTGTAATTGTTTTTACTGCGTCTGGTTCATATTTATAATAGAGGCGTCATATATTCGAAGTGCGGTCTTTTATAGTACAAATTTTTACGGTACTATGCTAATAAAAAAATGGGAGTAGTAAAGGGCAAAAATTAAGGGTTGTATGTGTTCTTTAATGATAAATTAAAAATAAAATTGAGTTGGACCACCTTTACCACTGACATAAAAATTGTTTACGGCTTACTTCAGACCTACCGTTTCATAAGTCAAGTCGTTTCGGTGGAATTTGGTTATAAATATTGTGACACGAGAATTATAAATCTTTATCAAAAATGCACACCATGCATGTTGTACAAAATCGATGGTCTTTATAATATACATTGTCTATTGTCCTCCATCTTTATTAACACTCAATTTTTAGTGAATACTAAAAAAATATTAATTACTAGTAGACTCGGCCAAGCGTTGCTGTGGCTAAGATTTTTGTTATATTACATAGTAGTAAACTATTTAAGAGAAACGGCAGGAGAACACCAATCCACCATGCTTTTTTGGTGGTTATGCCATTAAATTGTAGCTTATGTGAACCGTTGGTATTTATTTTGATAAGGATCAATACCTAGGTACGAATAAAGTGCCTTTTCTAGCGGTGGTATTTTAATAAAAAAAAATTAATAAAAGGACGCTTATTGTGACGTTAGAGACGTAAGATAGAGACATGACATTTTTATAAATAGTGATGTGTCCTGAAAAATTGTAATAACTCATTTTGTTCTATCAATAATAGTTTTCGCAGCGCACGCGATTGAAGGAAGTTTTTTGTATATTTTTTTACACCTTGGGTTAGATTGTTCAAGTTTTAGTAAGCACCCTTAATTTTTTTGAAAATGAAACATAGCCCATGTCACTCGGGAATAGTGTAGCTTGCCAACGGTGAAAGAATTTTTGAAATCGGTCC
Source organism: Pieris melete (assembly GCA_963693345.1). Taxonomy (NCBI): domain Eukaryota; kingdom Metazoa; phylum Arthropoda; class Insecta; order Lepidoptera; family Pieridae; genus Pieris; species Pieris melete. The sequence continues at coordinate 317,907 of CAVNZK010000361.1, read as the reverse complement.
AGTAGTTTCGGAGCCTATTCATTTCAAACAAACAAAAAATCAAATCTTTCCTCTTTATAATATTAGTATAGACTAAGAACATGTAATTATTTTTAATAAATTGACATTGAAACTTTTCTCAAATATTTCTCGCGGTTTTCTCGATAAAATACTATTCACAAAAAACTCATTTTTCAATATTAACCAGGATTTCCCGTGATGAGAGCATTTAGTAAAACAAACAAAGGAACAAAGGAATTTCTTTGAAAAATTGTATCGATTTTACTTTAGATTATACAATATGACAACAATTTTCGCGTAATTAACGAAAACGCTGCTGTTTCACCAGGAATGCAATCTGCGGCGGAATGTTACACGGTTGAATTATATTCACCCAACTCAGTGTCGCGTACCAACCCGTCCTTCACGTTGCATTCAATTATAAATGTAATGTTTAAATACTTATACTAATACTAATTTAATGTTAATTTTTTAGTTTAGTCAAATACTAATTCAAAAAAACGCACAACCTTTATTTAGCCTCTAAAATTTAAAGAATATTTAACCGAATTTACACATAATATATGACTGATAAGAACACAACAATTAATGCTTAATTAGCTCTACTTTTGTATGTAATAGGAGGCAAACGGGCAAAAGACTCATCTGATGTTCAGTGATACCGCCGCCCATGGACACTTTGCCAGAAGGCTCGCAAGTGCGTTACCAGCCTTTTAAGAATTAGAATGCTCTTTTCTTGAATGGCCCTCAGGTCGAAGTGGTTAGGAAGTACTTCAGTGGACACCTGGTCTACATAGTGGTGGTGCACGGCAAACTGCTTAGTTGTGGAATAGCGGACATCGAGGTGACACGGATGGTATTTTGTATCAAATAAGATTTACAAATAGGACTGCACTTGGTAATTTAATGAAACAAAGCCGTCAAGTATGAAAGTATGAAGTTATTTAACTGTTGCTATAAAGACTTAACTAGTGTGTTTATAATATTATTCAAAACACTTAACAACTGACCCGCTTAAGTTAATTGAATACCTACATAATCCAGACATACATCTTTGAGGCTTTTGCTTTGATCGCTACATAAATTTATTAAATCACTTCCATGTTATTAGGATGATTATAACTCAAGATGCGGGGAGCGACCAAGGCAGTTTCATTTCCCCATTTGCAATTCAAAAATTCCCTCTAGCATATCTTGCTTTATCTCTATCTCCTTTACTCCCACAATGATGCAATGATAACATCTCTTTCACACTATTACTTTTTGTTACACTTTGCAAAGAAACTTTCTCACAAAGGCAAATTCAAATGGACACCGTTTCAAACAGTTTATTTCGAAAGGATTAGCCATAAATAGTTCTTTCTCATTACATTTTCATGAAAGTACCCTCTTGTAGATTTATGTCGTGAAAACTTTGAGTTTACTGAATAAAAGATATCTGTTTGGCAGTGATACTGGCAACATGCCAAGCTTCACACTGTTGATTCTTTCTAGTTATTAAACGAATACCCTAAGTATTTAAGATGTCTTTGTATATTCAAATAAATAAAGCAACTATTTCTGAATATCCAAATAAACTTGCTATGTTTGTCATACAATTCATAATTTTTGAATATAATGAACTTTTATTCGCATCTATTTGAAATATTGTGTTAAAAAGAAATCGAATGAAGAATCGAGTTGGTGAAATTTAAAAAGTTATTCGAACTGACAATAATGAAGGCATGGAATAACTTCAATTGACTCCAAAAGTAACAATTTTCAATATTCATTGAGATTCTTCACAGTTTAGTAAGGTAAACTCAAATCTACAATATTATGAAAAGATTTTAAGTATTTTTAACCGAAAATGGGTTCTGTGAACCCCACTTATTGAAAGTGCTTTAATAAACCCTTTCGAAATTGAAAAGTGTTTTCACGTTATTTGAGCACAGATTTTATTTTTCTCTTTATTAATTAGTGGATTATGAAAAACCTTTTAAAGTGCCTTTTGAATTTATTTATCAATGATAACATTTGACCCCTTATAACTAATTGCTATAAAATTGTTTAACCTTTTAGACTTTGCACCGAGGTATAGTTTCTTAGAAATAAAAATGCCGCAACGCATTTTGGCATTCTCTTTCATTTCTTTTAGTAAAGAAATTTCAAATGGAACAAAATTTATTTTCTCTTGGTATTGAAATTTATTTAATTGCTCTGGATTCCATTTATAAATAATTCTGTTATAATTAGGCCAACATTATCAATAATAAAGAATAATGATGAAATATCAATAGAGTTTGAAATCCTTTACATTTAATGAAATTTGTAGGCAAAATAACTGTAATATTTGTGTCAAAACAATGTTTATCATCTACCATTTCTATATCAATTTGGCATGTTAAAATTGATGTAAACCTTTTCATATAAACCCCAACCCGTAGTAACGCTACAACTATTTACCTACGTATCATTATTGAACGTTCGTAGAGCTTTAATGAATTCTCTTTATGATATTGAGCTCTTCCAAATAACACGATCCGTATTAAAGCATATTTACATAATAATATTTGGATGTGTAATTCACAGCTGAAAGTTTAAGTATACGCTGAAATAGGTCTTGTTTAAGAATTTAAATTTTTGTTTTACTCGAGTGCCACACATTTAAATAAAACGTTTTACACTGAAGAGCATTGTTGAAAGGTCGTAGGTTCGAGCCTCGGTTGTGCACCAATGGATTTGGTGTCTTTTTGCGCACACTCGATCGTATGGTGATCGTATGGTATATGGCGAAACCGGCATGTGTTGGGCCCAAAACTTCGTGGGCGTGTGTTGAGTAACGAAAGCTGATCAAATACGTATTTGTCTATTAGAAAACTACATGCGATCTATGATTTATTACATTACAGCAATCTTCGTCACCAAAAGGCTGCCTCTATCAAACTGACATATAACTACATAATATAATGATTACGTAAGGTCTCTATGTCCCCCATGTTGGATAGACGGCGTTCAATGTAGAACCCTAGCCTGTTCGATCAGGGGCAGCTCTTTTAACTTCACTTCACGTTATTCCGAGCAGTATTGGCCTAGTGGCTTCAGCGTGCGACTCCCATCCCTGAGGTCGTATTCGATCCTCGGCTTTGCACCAATGAAATTTCATTCTATGTGCGCATTAACATTCGTTTGAATGGATAAGGAAAACATCATGAGGAAACTGGCTTGCCTTAGACCCAAGTCGATGGCGTGCTTCAGGCACAGGAGGCTGATCACCTACTTGCCCTTTAGATTAACAATTGATCATGAAACTGATACAGAAATTTGAGGCTCAAACCTAAAAAGGTTGTAACTGATTTTTTGTCACGTTATTCCACCTTCTTTCGTCTGTGCAATAATGCTTCAGATGTCATGTTCTCTATCCATTGAAATTTTGCCATAGTTACTAACAAATTACCAACCATTCGCAGCATAAAATTTATCATTTTGATTTTTGACGGAAAAGACCCATTTATTAATACTTGATTAAGTTAAGAGTAATCAAGGTGGTTTTGTGTTACCGATTAAGTACTAACGTGCCTACTAAGTCACTCTATATTAAGCCATTAATTCCGTTGCGTGCCGTAAACCACAGGCCTTTAAAACGTTGACTGGTTATTTGCACAAAATTTTAATGAACAATGAAAAATATTTCTTGCGCCATTCGAGATCCTAATCTAGTTATAACACTATAGTTCAAAATTAAAGTATTACTTAGAAGCGACCTAAATATGTCAACTTGTACAACTTAACCACATGAATTATTATAAAGTAAAAACTGTTGAAACTTTGTCACGTAATGCGGAACAAAGTCATGAAGAAATTGGATGTCTAATTTTAGTAAAAAAACCTTTGAACTTTCAGAATAAGAGGCGAAATTGCGGGGTGTGACAAATCTGTTCTCGCGGTGACTCGGCGAAAATAACCCCTGACTTGACCCGAAACACGATATAATGGACCGAGTTGAGAATGACTCCATACACAATCAATTTAATTAATCACGAGAAATGAGTTCTGGACGAGTTAAAAAAGTTGGCGAAGTTGTAGACGAAGTTTTGAGGAGAAGCTAACGACTAACGAGGAATGGGACAGTAGATGAGAGATGAAAGTTTGAGACCGAGGCACGAGCTCTGATAAGAATTGCTGCAATTTAAAACTCGATTAGAATTTGAAAATCGAACTAAGCTAGTGGTTATTAAAAATGTTTACTGATAACCGTCTGAGTTTCATGTAACTTTGGATTGGCTAATTGCAGTCACGGTTATAAAATAATTTTGCTTAGTACTCCTTATTTATGATTGAACTGAAAAAAGTCTACACTTCCACCTTTTTAGTTCTGTTGTTGGTGTTAAAACTTAGACATATCGGCCTTAAATATCTGTATCTGTGTGTGATCATTTGTTTTTCTAATAGGCAAGTAGGTGATCAGCCTTCTGTGTCAGCCGCCATAGACATTTTGGGTCCTGACGATGTTTTCCTTCACCGTACGAGCAAGTATTAAAAGCATGAATAGAGAGAAAGTTCATGGTGCAGGGGAATTCAGCCAGGAATTGAACCTGTTGCGTATTTGTAATGTAACTAACCTGATTTCAAGCTACAATCATGTGTTCACGATAATTGCATTTATGATTGACATCAATGTGTATAACATTGTTGTCAATCAGTCTACATTATAATATACATTTTGGTTCGTACTTGATACGGCTAATCAAAAAATTGTAAAATAATCTATCCTAAGTTGATACTACACGACTAGATAATAAAGTATACAAAATGTGTACATTAGGGCTTTTAAATCATAATTTCTTGTAAAACTTTGCCACGCCCTTTACTATTGTGAGTTTGAACATCTCATATTACAATATATACAAAACAAACTGTTTATTGAAGTATTGTCCACCCAAGTTGGATTCGAAATAAGATACTTCATACTATTTGCATATAAAGTGATAATGCTTTACGAAAGTAACTGATGGCGGCTCGGGAACGTTACTATAAAATGTTATTTACAATAAAACCTCAAAACGAGACTGACAGAGTTTACAGGCTTTGTTTACGAGCGATAAAATAAATCGAGTATAATACTTACTTTGACCAGAGGTATTTTAAATCTCTATAAAATTTTAAGGTATTGTAAAAAGCAATAAACAAGTGACTTTAGGTGTACGATGATTTTTAAAAGATTTTTATTGTCCAATAAAATAATAAACACTGTCCAAAATATAGGTTTGTTATAAGCCGACTTGCCGTACTTGAAATATAATTTATATTTTCATCAAATAGAACTGTAATATAGCGATTTTGATAACGATGAATCATAATTTATCAAATTCTAGACAGAAAAAGTCATGTATTAAGTATTATCAATAAAGAGAACTATTATATAATCATATACTCATTTTATTTTATAATCATATTGTTACAACTTTATAGGCTACTAAAATATACTACGAATATTTATGAAAGGTAAGTCTATAATTATATTGAATTATGAATAAAAACACATAATAATTTACTATTTCAATTAATCTGGATCTCCTTGTTTAAGCAGCTTGTAGTTTATTGTTTATTAGAATGCCAAATGTAAAGTGAATGCTTTACGACTGATTTGAGAGCGACCGCCGATGCGAAAACCGCTGTGTGAGTTCGAAAAGTGAGTTACAGAATCGCAGGGCAGATGTGATGGCGCTCACTGTTCAAGAACATTAAAATCAAACTTATAACATTCTTTAATGATAAACAGAGACACACGCAATAATTTTGCTGGCAAACATAAATTTATTGGGCTTAGTTTCGCTAAACGTATTAAGTTCATAATATAAATATGGGATGCGTGTCTGGGGACGCAATGTTAATAGCCAATCATATCTTGTTTACATTCCATCACCGCGTATGAATAATTTATTGTAAACACTGCAGTGTCACGGTCAGTATTGTCTACAGGATTAATTTACGGCGCCCGCTTTTCAATGGCGAAGACCCTGCCGCTGAAAGATTAATACAAATGGAAAAATTGGAGCTATTATTCGCTTTTGGATACTGAAATTGGTTTTCATTTTTAATGACTATTTGAAATGGTTGATATGTTTCCTCAATGAATGGTGCATGTAAACATTTTGGGTCATTCTTCGTCATTGTTATATCTGCCTTATTGGTATAATTGGTTATGATTTTAACGATTATGTTTTACTCAAGTTCTTGACTTTTTTTTTATAGATTAAGGAGCAAACGGGCAGGAGTCTCATCTGATGTTAAGTGATAACCCCCATGGACATTCTTAATGCTAGAGGGCTCGCGAGTACGTTGCTGGCCTTTTAAGAATTAATACGCTCTTTTCTTGAAGGTCACTAAGTCGAATTGGTTCGGAAGTACTTCAGTTGGCAGCTGGTACCACATAGCTGAACAGCCAAAATAATTTAATACTACACTTTAACAAGAATGAGAAATACTTCAGGCAATTATTTATAAGTTTTTTTGGGTAAATTGTAATGTTAAAAGTTGCGTTATATCTTTATTAGTAAAATGGGAATCTAGGTCCAAGAAAAGGATAAATTGGTGACTTTATTTTACCAGTATTTCCAATAAAATGTGTTCAGCAGTACTGGTAACAAATAGCAGTTTGTTTAACGAGTGCCCTTCAAGCTTTGTATCCCGTTGTGACGACAGATTAAACCGGAGCGAGGAGCTAGTGATCAATTTTGGTTAGACAATATTGGATTTTAATTAACAGTATCGTAGTACGACAAAGTGGCGAAAATTCCACTGAAACAAAACATTCGAGATTCGCTCCTAGCACTCAGGCGAAGTGGAGATTATAACGGCGCCTTAAAACTTTGGTGGTTCTTTTAGGCTGAAATAATATTGATAAACCTTTTTGAAGTGAAACTTCTTTATCGGGGTTGGAAAAAAATTTAGTGTAACATTTTTAGGTTACGCGTCACATTTTTCCGTTACGCGCCATCTTTTGAAGTGAAACTTCTTAATCGACGTATGGGAGAAATTTTGTAGCAGGTTACGCGCCATGTTGCTTTTTGAAGTCAAACTTCTTTATCGGCGTTGAAAAAAAATTTACACACATTTGTCACACTTTTCGGTTACGCGCCATCTTTTTCTTGTCCCTACCACGGTTGATCCGAAGAGATTCGAAGCCATTAGTAACAAAAATATATAATAACGATAACAATGATAGTAATACTAATAATTCTAATACAATTAATGAAATTCTGTAATAATCTTAGTACTACATAGTAGTACACTAATAAGTTAAAATGAAATAGTTGTATTTGTATTCATGTCTATGATAAAAAAAGCCTTTTGTTAAACTTTATCTAATTTAACTTTATTTAACCAATTTCTGTAAAGTTGCATATAGTAGATCGTTTTTCGAAAAATAAGGTCATAAAGAAGTTTCACTTCTTACGTGTGCACACCTAGTACACGCACACATTTTTTTTTTAAATTTAGCTTGGAATTGATCAAAATAGTACCGGAAGCCCGTTAGTTGTAGATTATTTCAATAAAACGGTTATATTTTCAATATATGTATTGGTTAGTAAACCTTATTTAAAATTGACCTCAAAAAAGTCGAATAAAGTCTACAATTCCACCTTTCTAGTTCTGTTGTTGGTGTTAAAACATAGGTTATATACTGATTTCAGATTTCTAAATTATTTCGCATTGAAATTTTAAAAGGGACCGCAGATATGCGTAAAAGTTGTTAGTAAAATCAATACAAAAATTATGAATTTAGCCTTAAAAATCGCCACTATTTAAAATATCCGTGTTTCGAAATAGCGTTATGGGAAATAAAACGATGACAGTCCATCGTGCACTGGCTATAAAATAAAACTGGTTTATTCGTTTGACAGATAACTGAAATATTGTTAAACTTATAAAACGAGCGAGCGAGGTACAGCGAAACTGCCAATTTCTGAAGCGTTCTTTATTGTATAAACTACGATAAAGCCGTGTACGGTGTATTTTCATAAAATTACATTATTTAAGTGTTAAGTATTTAAAGCTCTTTGATGTTTTGTTAAGAAAGTAAGGGGTGGAGAGAAAATATATATTATCTCATATTAAATTGCATATTATTTTAATAATTGAATTTGCATGTCGCTTAAGGTGGGTGGTGGGTGACTGACCAACGTTACGAGGTGTAGTGTAACTACACACAGCGAGCATTCGTGCAGTCAGTACGTCGTGTTACGGGGAAACCAGCGAGCAACGAGCCGCTCGTTGCTCGCTTAAGGCTGCTGCCTCGAATTTCGCGGGCAGCGGGGCGGCAGCGGCTGCGGCGCGGGAGCGAGGCGGCCAACGCATACCTGTTCTCCAAACCAGCGGGCAGATCGCGCGGCACTATAGCGGTGTAGTGTTGTGTTCGTGGTTGTGTAGTCGAGATATTTGTTTTTATTCGCGAACGAAATGTCTAAAAAACGGCGACAACATCTTTGATACGTCACAAAAAATATGTACAGCACTATACTACAATGCATACGCGCAACGCGGGCGGTCACCGCTTGACTGGATTGCGCCGCTCGTTACCCGCCCTCGCGCCGCTGCCACGCCGCTGTTTTCGAGAACCGGTCCATTTGATTGTACGCATAATATCCTGCCGCTCCCGCGCCGCGGCCGCCGCCGCGGCCCCGCTGCCCGCAAAATTCGAGGCAGCAGCCTTAGGCCCTTTCTGCACTGCTCCGGTCCGGCGTCGGAAGCCGGAATGAGTCATTAAAAAAATATCGGAAAGCCGGATTGCGCTTCTCCACTATATCCGATCCGACAATAACCGATACTTGTATATTTATCATGCAACACTGATATTAACTTAAACCCATATACTTTGTTTTATTAATAAAACGTTCTAAATTCTGAATATTTTATTGCCTGGCTAGTTTATTACTTTTTTTATATTGTCTATCTTGAAATATTATAATCTACTTAATAAATAGTTCACTAATACTTAATTAAATAATATAACTATAAATAAATAAACCTATGAATAATAATTTATAACCTCTTGGATATACTTGGACCGATAAAACACAGCGTTCCGATCTAGCAAGTTAGCGGATCGTTAAAAACCGGATGCCGGAGTAGTGGAGAAGCACGTAAGTACTGTTGTGAGTTTCTAAATCGGATCGGTAATTAACGTTTGCCGGACCGGAGCAGTGGAGAAACGGCCTTAGAGTGCTCCACCCGGCTGTCGGTTTTTCGGCGAATCCTTTGAATGTTACGTGGTTCTGTCAGTACGCGTCGCAACTTTTACACTTTTAAATATAACATGTATTTATTGACAGGATACTCACTTTATGTTAAGTAATGCCGTCACTTGAGAAAGCATGCTTTAATTGGTACACTCATTTCTTGAAAAACTAAGATATTTGGAAATAAATGCCTCTCAGAAAAAAGTGCCTAAAACTCCATTGTAAAACGACAGACGTCATTCGGGAGAAATTTATTTTGTCTCGAAATTTGACTATGAAACTCAGGTATTCACACAACTCCTGCTTATATTACATACACAAATGTAGGTATCTAATACTAGACTAGAAGCAACCTTCAATTTCGTTAAGAAATAATTCCATAAGTGGCAGTTTTAATAAGTTTATAATCAAATACCTACCCATACCTACGTTACAACGCGTTGGCTGCAAGGAACGTTCCTGCCAATTCGGCAGGAATTTCAATTTCGTATGTATTATAGGTTTTCGGTATTGATATGGGAGAGTTCGTTATAGGCAAGCTGGAGTAGCTAGCGCCGACAGCTTGACACTGTTAATAATAATGACATATGTTTCATTACTTATTTGTTTCATAATGTTAATCTATAGTTTCATAGCAATCATAATCTCCACAAAAGTGTCAGACAAATCTACTTAAAGGTTATAAAGGATCAAAATTCAACTTTAGATACTGGGTTTCGTGTACCTTGTATTCATTAATAAATTCTTAAAATACTTAATCGATAAAATACTAATTACATTAGGTATCACTAGATGTCGCTACTACGTTATTGTGATGCAGATGTAAAAATATGACAACGCGCAAAAGTGGATAAATTCTAAAAAGTCACGTAGAAAATAAAGTGAACAGTCGGTCTCACCTTACTCAATTTAAAATTCAACTCGTAAAAACAACATTGTGACAAAACCCACTGGGAGTAGTGACGAGATCGCATAAAAATGATTTTATGATTCCATCAGAGTCGTATATCGAAGACTTGTTTATGAATAAAGTACACATAAAAATGATTGTAGATTTTACCAAGTGCGAGTTTGAATGTACAATTGATGTATTGTTTTTTTTAATCCGATCCAGTATAAGAAATATTATTATTATAAATATTTTTTATAGAGACCTATTTTTGACGTAAAAACGTACTTTAAAAGTTTACTTAAGTTTAATATACGTACCATAAATAAGATTAGGTGTATGTATCTTAATATATATAAATTACGTGTCACGTTGTTTGTCCGCTATGGACTCCTAAACTACCGAACCGATATCAATCAAATTTGCTCACTATGTGTAGTTTGATCCAACTTAAAAGATAGGACAGCTTACATCTCAATTTATACACGCAATGTAATTTTATTGCAAGTTATTTGTTTATTATTTGTCAGAATTCTAACAGATGGCGCTGTGTTGAAAGTACCAACGTTTCTTATAAGCTACAATTTAATGGCATAGTCACCAAAAAAGCATGGAGATCCCCATGACTGTTGTTCTCCTGCCGTTTCTTTTAAATAGTTTACTACCATGTAATATAACTAAAACCTTAGCCACAGCAACGCTTGGCCGAGTCTGCTAGTAAATCTATAAAAAAATCAAATAGAGGAGAATAAACACCCTTGGTAAGAAAAGACCAACAAAGTATGTGAAGATCCGAGTTAATTATATGAATATTCTAACATAATCTTATTTTTTAAGCATCCATGTTTTAAAACTTGTTTGGTGTACGTGATAATCTAGTAAACATTTATATAAAACGTTAATAATGTAATAATTTATATCAAATAAACAAGTTTTATGTATGTTTAAAAAAACCATTTTAGAAAAGTACTTTTTTAACGGATTTGAAGTTATGTTTTATTATAAATTTCAAATTTTTGACATTCAACACCTTTTGTCTTCAGTCACCGTAACCACGCACGCTGTAAAGCACGCGAAACGTCGGTTAAATTTAAAATTATGTAAAATAATTGTAAATTTATAATGAAACATAACTTAAAATCCGTTGAAAAAGTGTTTTTCTATGTCTAAAAGTTATGTCAATAAAAGACAATACTATAAAACCATTTGAGTGTAAATGTACAGCATGCCTTCGTTTCAATTCTGACGTTAGCGTTTGCGAGAAATCGATCATCGCACCTCCAATACAAGTTTTATAATAATTGTATGTACCTTGTATTCTCAGGGGCGTCAGGAGTATGCCAATTGAAATTGCAAATTTGTGCAGGGTGCTTTGGTTCGTTAGCGCCTTGTGTACATTACAACAGCTAATTGACAACCGCTAATTATTTGAGGTTTACTTTTAATATTTTAATTAATGAAGAGTAATGTTTAACAAATTCTGCTTTATTTTGAATGATTTGTGTTCGTAAATTGTTCGATTTTAGTCTGTTTCGACTCTCATTAGTGTTGAATTGAGTTTGGTTTGCAAAAATGTTTTGGAATTTCAATAGTGAATAATTGTAGAAGCGTGAAATAGCGTAACAGACCAATTTAAAGAGTGATTACAGTTCAATAGGATAGTTAAACTAATGCTATAAATTTTGATCAGGTACGAATATTTTAGTCAGGAAATAACAGTATGGCGTGAAGTCAATGAATTGGCCTTAGGAAAGATACGAAAAGACTTTTGGTGTTATTGCGTATAAATTACTATTATATGCGTCGTATTAAAGCAATGATTTGTTTCAGTTCTTTATAAATTAGATAATGTATTTACATTAACTTGACTTTTACTAATGTTGACGTTGAAAATACTTTTATTTATTCATTTATGTAGTATTTCGTGGTATAGTAATGTAATAAAATCAGTAGAAGTGTAATAGGCGGTCTTCTCGCTGATAATTTTTTAAGATTTATAATACTTACTAAATAAATTTAAATAGTAAGCATTAAAAAGATTGTTTCCGCCCGGGATCGAACCGGGGGCCTTCTGCGTGTTAGGCAGATGTGATAACCGCTACACCACGGAAACGATGACAACATGTCTTAAAATACTAAATATATACTGGTCAATAAAACCAGTTTAACAAGATACAGTTATCTTGTCAACTTATCAAATCATTATTTAGTATTCAATATGATATAATAATTCGATTACCTAAAACTATAGCTATAGTATACATAGATAGAACAGAAGGTAATTAATATTACTTAGCTAAATTTGCGTGGGTTGTCCATAATAAACAACTCTTAGCCTAAGACCGCTTTTACTTCAATTACTTTTTATTATTACAAGTTTTATCCTTGTAATGTAAAAAAATATATTTTAATATAATCCTCAAAAATTAAGTAAAATCGAGATATTTATCGGCTGTAGTGCTTTTATATAAATAAACAGTTTTTGAGTAATATTTTTTTTATATTATTCATAACACAATTACAATATATGCGAACGAAAATATATATGGCATTTCAGGCATTAATTATAAACATATTCATTTTTTAAACCTTAAATATTAAATTCCTAATTGAATTCCCGGATGAAATTTTAACTGTATTTTTTGCTTTTAAATAATATATTTAATGGTAAATTATTAGTAAGCAGTGTTGGCCAAGGGGTTCAGCGTGCGACTCTCATCCCCGAGATCGTAAGTTCGATCCCCGGCTGTGCAGCAATGGACTTACTTTCTTTCTATGTGCGCATTCAACATTCGCTCGAACGGTGAAGGAAAACATCGTGAGGACACCGGCTTTCCTTAGACCCAAAAAGTCGAAGGCGTGTGTCAGGCACAGAAGGCTGATCACTTGCCTAGTAGATTGAAAAAAAAGAAACAGACACAGAAATCTGAGGCCCAGATCTAAAAAGGTTGTAGCTGATCTATTTATTTTATTTTTAAATTATTAATAAATCAGAGAATATATGCAGACTTTTTTCTTTATCACAGTAAGAAATACGTGTACCGTAATGTTTGCTATTGCAAGTTTGGTCTATGTTTTTTTTAAATTAACATTAGTAATTAAAATTTTTATATGAAGTCAGTTCGAGTAGCTAGCTTAACAGCATTTATCATATTATAGATGTGTGTAGCACTAAGAACAGTGCGGTGGCTGTTGATTTACAATTAATATTATCTATACTTTATTACCCTGCGGTTATACTTCGACATACCTCATTGTAAATACAGATAAGTGAATGTATTACTTATACAAAAATTATGGGAAAGATGAGACTGAAAATTAGATACCTAGCCATCGGCTAAGCAAATTTTTTGTGTTTTATGTAGTCAAAAATTATGTTGAATATAACAAAATTAATAAAAAAGTATCTAATACAAACAGTGAGTTAGTCGCTTTTTGTCAAATATATATTTTTATTTATTTATTTTAAAATTACAATTGCGTCGGTTGTGCGTTAAAAAGCTAAAATCTAACTTATTGAAATCGAAGTACCCATTGACAGGCAAACACAGCTTTATACGACATTAACTTATAAATGTGTAACTTAGAAAGCGAGAAATATACATTAACAAAATTATTGCAAAATTTTGGCATATTATTCTCTGAGAATCTGTGAGTAAGAGATGTGGATGCATAATAATGATTGTCACTACTTATTTAGAAGAATACTCTTCTTCGAATTTACAGATTCATCTCACTATATCTCGAACAAGTCCCAAAGGACAACTTACGAATAAGTCCAATCGACAGCAGTTCACGTATTTTAAATGCGAGTCACTCCTTACTTGTACTTACTTTTAAGTGAGCCGAGGGAGTCTAGTACAAAGCTCAAAGATAAGTCCACTGCTGAATAAATTTTTCACTTTATGTATGACTTGAATACAGCTGACCAAACTTTTTACTACATTAAGTGTCAGTAATGGAACCATACACAGGAAATAAGCAGTTTGTACTGCTTTCCTTAGTGTATTAGCAGATGTTTGATTTATTTAACACTATATTATGGAGAACTATGATACCTTAAAATTTAATTACTCGTCTTAGCGAGATCTTTCAAGCAATTTAAAAGCACAAATTATAAGAGTATGATCAATGCGGGGACCTCTTTAAAAGTACCTAACAATAGTAAGTACCTTATCATTAAGGCTTTGTTATGTTTGTGAACAGATGTATGTATTCATATAAATTTGTTTTTTTAGACTCACTTATATCGTTTATGAACGTCACTTACGCCTCGAATCGAATGCTTAAGTGACGGCTAATGCATGGGGGAGATATATTCTCCCGTTTATTTCACATACCATTTTTCTTTATAGACAAGTTAGCATCCTTCTGTGTCTTTTGAATCTCATCAATTATTGTGTCGCTAGGAGTCGAACCCAAGTACTCCTAACCGTTGTAAGCGAATAACAAGGAATACCTAACCGACACAAGCAGAATTCACGGTCATTAAATTATGAGTGAGTATGTAATTATCAGTACAAAGGAAGCTTATTAAAATCACGTTAATTATGAATGTATATCTCATATACACCATATTTAACTGACAATTAATTAAATGTAACAGAATTTCAGCATCTCAATATCCTCAACAATGCCGATCGAAATTAGACTGACAAATAGACGTAATATTAACTATAACGTATAAATTAAATACGGTTTTAAATAATACAAGCAAGATATTATTATATCATAATGCGTGACTCAGTGGGACTCGGTCTCATAAAAAAATAGTAAACCTCCTTTTTCGGTTTTTGAAGCCGATTAATTAATATGTGACTTATAATGGCTCCGTCAAGGAGATATTGTAACTATTTGGCCGATTTCAAGTAATTTCAATCTCATTCATAAAATCTCTTACTATTAAAATGCTACCTAATCCCTAAGAAGTGCATTTATTGGTTCGGTGTATGATGCCTGGACAGGACACTATTATTATAATAAAAGTCTACGATACATCATTGCCATTGTTTTTATTAAGGATGATTTAGTTTGTATGCTAAGATGAAAATCATGCATATTTTCAAACAACCATAGCTAGTCGAAATTTATATATTTTACATTGTTATAGATAGATTTGGGAAACAATACAGTTGTATTTATATAAACACGTTACTCTCCTTAATATATGCCTAAAAGTAACAAACAAAGTCAAGATGAAAAATCTAATTCTGCATATATCTTTAATAACACATCTACCACACTGTACGTGAAACTCAATAAAATCTTTTATAAATCAGAACCTAATTTATCTGGATATAGATAAACCGGTGACTAGTTTGTAATATTAACTACAAGACATTTGCAGGCGCCAAGGGGTACCATCTCATAACAAACACAAATAAGCTGACGTGATCCGCTTACGTCCATAGATTAGATACCAACATAGCAGAAAATATTTCTATGCAGAGTCTGTGGGAATTATTCATGGTACAGAATTATCTGTACCTAGTACATGTAAAAGTCAAATGTCATAAGGGAAGGGTCTGAAATATGTTGAATTGTATTTCGTGACTGTGAATATTGTTATTGTAAATTTAGTTTTAAAATTATATTCATTTTAAAAATTATGATTCGGCTGACAATTAAACGCATGTTTATCGAAAGATAATTTTGAAGTCCATCGAATGTTATCTCACGATTAGACATCATGGCTATTATTTTCTTTTTGTCTTTCGGCAGGGTTCAAGTAACCTTTTGGTATATATTATATTTGATTCTATTAAGATTTTAATATATGGTGTGATTAATACTATATTATAATGTAGCGGCATTTACGATTTTACTATGACTTAAACACATATGTAACTTTTGTAATATTATAAAACAATTTTGCGACACTAAACCATATTTAATAGTTGAGTATTTCCATAATACCAACAATTCAAAGCAAGTATGTTTAATATTTTAAAGAAAGGCGTAAACTTGTGTGTTGTTTGCAAGATTTAAAACCTTGTTTATTGCAGAGGTGTTACACTGAGAGTAGCACCTACGCAACTGTCAAACGCATAGCTGCTTCAGCTGCTTGATATATGGCAAGCCTTTTCGACAGATAACCGTAAGTCAGAACAACAAATTACAATGACTCAAGTTACTTGACTTGGTTATAATCAAGTTGATATTAGATTGCGCATTACGTATAAATACGTTCTAGTTACGCCGTAACGAGTCCCACATGATCCTCCACGTCAAAGTAGTCGCTTCGCAGCATGGTCTTAGATTTCTCCACCTTTTTCTTTTTGGAACGAAGTTCCTTATCGCGCGTTGCGAAAGGGGGCTAGACGGAATAAATTAAGACCAAAAGTTGTAACGACACTTTTTGCTATAGTTCTATTTTATATTTTCAATATAGTTATCGCCAACGTCCATACCACGTAATCGTCCGATCACCGAAGTTAAGCAACGTTGGGCGAGGTCAGGACTTGGATGGGTGACCGCCTGGGAACACCTCGTGATGTTGGCTTTTTTTTTGTAGCGATAAGAAATGTAAATGATTTTTGGAAACACTTAACTAAATTAGTCGTAGTAAACGTACACCAGAATTCCTGTACAATAATGATTGCGGGGTCCCTAGTTTCCTTGCAAAATACAATACCTTTAAAAAATATTCATTATTTTTTTGTTGAAACGCCTAGTGTGCCAGCATTTATAGATTTATGGGACATGCCGGATATTTTACTTCAAAGTCAGATAAATGTTCAACGTTTATTTATGGCGCAGTCGGGATTCGAATCCACGATCTCAGGGTAAAAAGCCTCTTCCTTAAAATCTACTGATTAAATAAATAACAAGTGTTACTTACCTATAACATAGTGGGGTAATCTTATTTCTTAATGATTGTATATCGCGCCACCACCTTCAAGAAAAGATGGAACTGATACCTAAAAAGTCGGCAACGCAATTGCTAGCCTTCAGGCAGAGTAAGTGTTCATGGGCCGCGGTGTCCTTAACACGAGGTTAGCCTGGAGCTCGCTTGCCCCTTTTTTATGTATAAATTATTTCCTTTGTAGCTTCAATTAATTATTAATCGGAATATAAAAACAATATAATATTAATTTATACTTAACATTTAATACACTACACTACTTTAATACTACAAATATTTAATATTGATTTGGTTTTTCATTCATTTTATAACAATTAATCCCCTCTGAAATTATAGGCGAGCCGCAAACAACGTGTTGAAAGTAGAAGTTTATCGAAAATCAATATAATAAATTAAATGTTGACCGCAAATGGATGCGGTTTAATGGCCAATTGTAATAATATTTTTTAAAATTACTTTTTATTAAATTTAAAAAACGTACATTATTTCTACAGAAATGTTAAATAAAGAAGATCTATTTATGTAATATAAGCTAAAAATTCACTATTTTCATGAACTGATTCAAATATAGATTCATATGTGTTACCGGGTAAGATTATGTGTTTGTAAAACACTCACATATTAATAATCGGGTATATTCCAACTCAAGGAACAGTCCAAGTTTGATCAAACTCGGTTCGGTAGTTTTCGAGATGTACCACGCACTTTACCTAAAAAATTCTTAGTTGTATGTGAAGTAGGCTTAATTTTTCTTTAATTTCTTTTATAAGGCGAAAACCTTTTCAATTACAAAACTAGTACAATAAGAAAATCTAAGTTTAGTAAAGAACATGCGGCCTTATTGCTTCTAAGAGATCTCGTCAAGCAACCAGAAGAAACTAGAATAATATAAAGAAATGAAATAGACAACAAAACCAAATAATATATAGACAATGTAAATGGCGTTGCGCGTTTTTTAAGGTTATTGCTGCACACCACTATGTGGAACCAGCTGCCCCCCGAAGTACATATTTCCAAACCAATTCGACTTAGGGTTCTTAGAGTTCTTCAAGAAATGAGGGTACCAATTCTTAAAAGGTCGGCAACGCACTTGCGAACCTTCTGGCAGTGTGAGTGTTCATGGGCACTTAACATCAGATAAGTCTGCCTGTTTGCCCCACTTATAAAAAATACTCATATAATTTATTAATATTTTTAGGAACACAAGTAATGTGTTTTTTCGAATCAGAAAACATTCACTTACGCTTTTATATATTTCATATTCCAAAAGCAATCACGTTTAAGCAACAAGAGTAGAAACATCCTAGAATCTAACGCAATATAACAAAGCGTATTCCAATTCACAAGGACTCAGCATTTAGTAATCAAGAAACTGCGGCCTACGAATCGTGACAAGAGACGAAGAAAATGTTCCCATTGACGTATTATTTAGAGAAGCCACTATTACAATGCAATAAGACATAAAATTGCCTGCTCCTGTGATAAAGTTGTTTAAGTAAAGGCAACCTGAATAAACCAAGGACACGCGAGCCGCATACGGTAAAAAGGCTAGTTTAAACAACGGTCAGGTGAATTTGTTAAGCCTACATATATTATGTTTTCGGGCTTCCAATTCTATTAGACTTGACTATTCCTTTGCAAAATGTATTATTAGAATACGCTTATCGAATTAAACACATAAAAACAATGATTTACATCTGAACAGGTCTGTCGGACACATAAATTGTATTTCTAATTGAACAAAGTTAAACTGATATCAAGTTTATGTCGGCCCAGTTATTGAGAAATGTTTGTCATAATATTTACTGAAATATTAATCTAAGTTAAGTGTAACAATCGGGAGCTTGCGCGGAACTCATTTATCAATTCGGCATTCGAAATTGAACTTTCGCTTCAGGCAATTTATCAAAGTAGAGTTTATTGTGAATACAGCCTTATCTTTGACTGATTTTATATTGATAGACAAAATAGACGCTGAAATAAAATAGGTAATGGAAGGTCGCCGCCTTGGGCCACGGGCAAAATCAATTTCAGCACAATTCTCATTTTCTCGATACTTTCATTTCTCCGCAGCCAGCAATCCGGAAGATAAAATTCAGAAAACGCTTTTGCCTCGCTGTACATGAAATTCCATTTGCAACTTCATACACATGCCCGTAAGAACCGAATGCAGCCGCGCTCGCCGCTCACCAATCAATTGACTCATATTTCTTTAGCGAATGATATCGGAGTTTATGTGCATTGCTAAATCGCAAATATTTGCTAGTTGTTTTTTCATTATTTTTATGTACATTGAGGTACATATTTATTTAAACGTGAATAAAATAAACTTTCTGACTAGATGATGTCGGTATGCGGTTTTGTAATCCAATAATATACTGATTAAGGTTTTGCCTTAGTTTAACCGTGTGGAGATTGGACGTGAATGTTATGCACCAATTCGTAAATGCGTAATTAACACTTGCGCGTAGGGCGAAGAAACACATCGTGAGGAAATCGAAATGTCGCGGGAGATTCAGAGTCAAGACATAGCGCTAAGAGTGACTCCTGTATTTCAAAAACGTGAGGGATATAGCCGAAAATCAACGTGTATCAGGCAGTGAAGGCTGATATAGAAAGCAAAATATACAATGTAAAATATGAAAGATGCAAAGGTCAGGGGCCTAGACACATAAATGTTTGTATCACCCCGGGTTGTAATAATAATACATACCGCACTCCTTACTGGAAATTAAAAGTATTGTATTTCGTTTAAAATTTTACCCATATTTTCTTAAATCCTAATATGTCAATGACACCCAAATGTAGTGCATATACATAGTTAAAGGGGAATATACTTATACGAAAGCGTCAACAATAATTTTGTTTAATAGCAGCCCTAGCGAATAACATTACCGCTTTATCACTGTTTGGCTTGTTTTATGTAGATTAATAAAATAACGCCATAAATTGTCTTTATCGTTATCTTAAAGCTTTCAGAATGCAGTATAGTTGCTATTTGTATAATGTTAATTGTGATTTTAATTAAATTGTTTAAAACGAAAACGTATCTATCGATCGATCGATCGATACGATCACATCGTTAACCTAAACGAAAGCAAACATTTTTTTCGATATTTTTTTTAATTACGAAAGATTATAGCGTTTTCACAAAGGTTTTTGTTCTGTCCGTGCAGTCAGTGTATGATGAAATTCGTAGAAAAGAAAATGAAGGCAACTGAAAATAATTTTTAATTTAATCTGTGACAATTGCAAAAGCCGCAGAGATAAAAGTTGAATACAAACACTGACATTGCAATGAAGTTCAAACATCAACACGAGATGAATACCAAAGATTTCCAACAGAATTACAAAGATAACGCGAAATGTGTCGTGATAAAAACGTAATTTCCTTAAGTATTAAGAACATCGAGTTTTGGCGAGATTTTTTCCATTGTTCGCCTGTCACTGAATCCTGTTATGAGGGCACATTTAAATGATAATCCCGACACACGCTTTGTGAATTATGCGTAGTAATGGACAGTCTCTAGAAATGTAACCAGCAATGCCGTATACCTGATGGAGCGTTGAATACTTTGCGTTCAAATATCGCCTTTTTGTATTGTTTTAGTTACTGAAATAAAAATCTATGACAATGTGTACCACAAAGAACGGTTCAGTAACCATCGATACACAATTTATACTAAAATAATAAGTCCTGAGTACATACCTCGTTACGATGTATCCTTACCAAGAAGAAATGCACACAATTGTCAGTCGTTAGGATTTGGAGAAATTGTATTAGTTTGTATGTTTGTTTGTATTAATTGTATTGTATTGTAATGAGATGTTAGACTGATACTGATGTCTAACATAACTCGAGTAAAACTAAGCAGTGACAAAAAAATGTGACGATCGGCCACGTAAAAATATTTTAGATTATCAAATTTTATTAAACTAAAATTATGTCTATCGAACGTTGTGACTTTCATGTAAACACATGGAGCTTAGAGCACACAAATCTGTGTCTATAGGCAAGGTCAGCTTTTGTGCCCGACACACGATGTTTTGGGTGGAGTCTTGCTATTTTTTTAATAGTTTGTTTCATCGTATAAGCAAATATTAATTTTAATGTTTAATGCAAGCAAAAATTCATTTACGCATAGCTGTAATGCAAACGCTAGACATTAGGGTACTCTTAGCCAGCGATCGGTCTTGAATAAAGCAGATCTTCATAATATAATACTTTTAACTTTTTATGAAAAGTTGAATTTGTTAGCTTTAGAATGTATTTAGCATATTTAAGCTAAGAAAAGGAATGTTTCCATAATAAATCCAATCTTGGAAGCACTCGGCTTTTATACTTTATCCACATTGAACACAAAGTTGCGTGCGCAAAGATAACAAATAACAAAAACGTCTTTTAAAAGCATTTACTTTTTCCAACCAACCGATAATGTAATGAGATGTCGCGCCGTGCAGTTAATGTTATCTGCAATATTCAGTTTTAAAATATTACGAAGGGAGAAAGCGAAATGTAAATAAACAGCAAGCCATAATCGACAAGCGATGCCATAGACATCAATTATTTTACCGCCGATAGAGGGTTGTCTGTGCCACTTTAATGTGTTTTATGAAAAAAGCGTCAACGATGCGTTGTCTGTGTTCCATGTTTAAATTTTTCCTTTTTAATTTTGTTTTTTAAATTATTTTTACCCAAGAATTAATAAACGAGCTGAGATTCGTAATTACTGACGTTAGGTAATTGCTCTTTGCAAATTTTTTCAGGAAGCTATAACTATAAGATACGTTCAAGCGTTTCGCTTGATTGTGATTGGTCAAAGGAAACGACAGATTGTGTTGCTAATCTATCTATGGTTAGACTTACGGCGCCATCTTATAATGAATTATTTTTAATTAAAAAATATCTACGAAGATACAAAGGCTACATTTTTTGTCTTCCTCATATTTCATGTTATGAAATAGATCCTATATCGATATTTACTAATGACAAAACATAACATAGCCAGAGTACATTCTATACTATAAAGAATAACTATATGCAGTCATCCGAATGAGCCATTGTCTTACGCCGTCACGGTTTCTCTCATAAAGTAGGTCCGTCACAGAGTACATAAACCACGAATCTTTTTTGTTAAAAAAACAGACAATCGCTGATTTTGTTGACCTATGTAATTTGCGTTGTCGAAGCTATGGGCGCGAATCCCCATTACGGCCCGTACCATTAAATAAACATCTTCTCTAGTTATTAGCAAACCTCCCCTACCACTTCAGGCAGGCTGATACGGCACGCAGGCAAAATCAATTTCACTTTTGACACGTGCATTAATGTTATGGCAGAACCGAACAATGTTTATTGAATTTTGCCTTATATTAAAATACTGATTAAAATATTATCTGTTTTTGATCATGTCATTTAAATTAAAATAAGGCGTTTTTTACGTGCTTTTCAGAATAAATGGAGCTAGTAAAAGGATAGGTTAATGCCTCATAATTTTTATTTAAATAGTAATTGGAAGTACGTTTGTTAAAATTTGGTTAAGCTTAGAAAAATTTGTTTCATTTGGAAACGTCAAGTTTGTAGACAGTCATCGACCAGTTAATTATTGACTTGCATCACTTGTATGCTAGTCAAACTCCTTAGTATTTTTGACGTGTAGTCTATAAATTTGTGTAAAACTAAAAGTTATATCAATGATCTATTATTATTATTAGTTTCATTTCATTGATTATTACAACAGCCAACAACATAAATATTTCATCAATTTCGCTGTCGAAGTACATTTACTACTGAATATAAATATTTTCATTTGGTTAAAGCAAAGTTATCTTTTTGGTAATGTATTCAACCTACTTAATAAAAGACACCATGAAGTGGTATACCATAAACTACTCGTAGAATATTAAAACGGTTACACACGTCATAATGTCTGTTTCATTCGCAATTCTCAAAGCAAATGTAGCAATTATCATAGCTAATGTGGCTACAGGAGACATCTTTATAATAGTACTGCCTTTTAGATTGTACTGTGAATAGTATAGTATCTTATTCAAATTTGAAACTTTGTAGCTTTCCTGATGTGTTAAAATATAGCACATACAAACATATGCGTCAGTTCAGTGACCTTTAACGCATTATTAATAGTAATCTAGTAGCGCTACAATATGGGCCTTCGCCACAGATCGAAAGAAGAAACATAAATTATAATAAGTAGAAATAATGATATATATATATACTATAACTTATTATATAGAAATATGAAAACTATTAACATAATTTATAATCTTAACCTAATAATTATAGTTAGAAATATATGGACAAAATATATTTAAAAAGAAAGAAAATTCATTGGTACATCAGTATTGAATGCCCGTCTTTTGTGTTGGGAGTGTCTAATGGGCTCCCAAAATATAAAATCTAAATATTATTTATTCATATAACTTAACGTATACGTCTTCATTCAGTTTAGAAACATTCTTATGAAAAAATTAATGGTTCTAAATTTAAATAAAATTGTCACTTCTCAAATCAAGGGCTTAGAACTGACGAGAAGAGCGGGTAAGAAACTTTCCGTCACTCTTAGAAATCGCCAAGATTTTTTTTTACAAAATGCTTGTAATTGCCTCCAACCATTACAACATACGAGGAGTATCGCATATTAAAGTAGTTAATTATGATCTAAGCAGTTTATAAAATAAAACTTATTTTTAAAGACTGTGTTTTAATGACGCTAAGATAAACAATTATTACGCTCTCATATGTATATGTAATGATAGAAATTTTCTTAATTCTGTATTACAGAAACTTTTTACTAAAGATAAAACTAGCCCGAGCGCTAACGAGAACACTTATTAACATTACCGTAACCATAATATTAGCAAACGTGTATTCGCTTACCGTAAAATAAACGTAATAACGCTGCTCGCCGACCAAAATTTATTTTATCCGAATCTAATATAATGATAACGTGACCGAAATTTTTCAGGATAACATTTCCTTATATTTCACCCAGAGTTCCCGTTTATCTTCCGATCTTAAATTGAGTTTAACTGCCGGCGTATAAAGTCTACTAACTGACATGCAATGCCTTTAACACACAGGTTGAAATGTTATTAATAAATTTACTTAAAAATTACTTTACTATTTTAGCTATGGCGAGCCACACAGATTCTATTTAAAATACTGCTGTTTGTTTAAAAACATTGTAGTACGATCAATTCTTTTCCGCCTGATTTAGAAATACCAGTAAGTTAATTATGATAAATGTAATTTTAAATATCGAATGAATAATAAAAATATAAAATGTAAAAATATAATTGAAATGTATTGTGTTATGAAGGAAGGTAATATATATATTTTGTTATTATAAGAACATGAAGGTTTCAAATTTCTGTAGCTGTTTTATAGAGTCAAATGACTACTTGGTTATTAGTATTCTGTGCTTGGCTTTTTTTGTCCAAGACTATAGATTTCTTTACAAGTTCGCCGGAGACGCAAGTGATTGCCGGAATTGCAGACATTCAAAGATAAATTGGTGAACAGGCCATTTAGAATAATATACTTAAGAGAACAGACTGACTGAACGAATTGACTTTTGAATTGAATTGAATTGAGGCTGAATACTGGACCTGCGGGTGAATTCCATCATCGGATATTGAAGCAGGATGCAAAATTCCATCATCTCCAAAATACAGAGCTTTTTAAGGCACTTTCTGCACACCAGACGTATCTTTTTTTTATTTATGCAGTATTTGTTTTTCTTTGATATTATTTCAATCTACCACTCTACCAGACTCAGACTAAAACGCCTAGTCTGTCTCACTCTGCCGCGCTCACGCTACGTCACCGATCTCGTCAGAGAGATGGGAATGCGCAGTATGCTTTCTTTCCCACTCAGACGCGTATTTGCTGCACCTATATTACGTCATCGGGTGTAAGGTTTTTTTCGTTACGGAATTTCTTGATTCGGTCGCCGCGCTCAAAGCCCGCGACAAAATCTATGCAATAGCTTAAAAAGAACGCTAAAAGAATAGTGTTAGTCTAATAAGGCTTTGATTTTTCTTTTGAAAAGTATTTAAGAAAAAATCCACTATGGAAAAATATATGACAATTCGATGAAATAATATAATAAATAATTTCGATGATTGAGATGCGTGACAATTTTGTTCCACCAATTTATGAATTAACGTTCTATCTTTCCTCTCATCGACCAAAATGGTCACCATAACGCTCCCCTAGTGCAGATAAAGACAACATTTCTAGTTCTCTCTCAGAATCGAGGGTAGAGTGACAATAAAATTAGATAAGTGTATAGCGTCCATCTTGCGGATAGAATCAATCGCAATAAACCTACTACAAAGGAAGCAGTGTATTCAATAACTACTTAAAAATTGATGTATTTCCAACTCTATTCTTCAGTAATAGAGTTGAGATTAATTTATCGATTGGCTATGAAAATTTGTTTTCCGTTTTTCTAACTCTTTTACCTTAAGAATATTGTTGCGGTGTGAGTGGGTTTAAACGAATACCGATAACAGGAATTCGGGAGGATAAAATCTATTTAGACCATGGATTTATATCGTTAGATAGGCCCTTACCGCAGTGAGACCGCGCCGTGTTGTCGCACAGTCTAAGTGAGTGAGACTCACAAACCTGGGATCAGTGCACCCCTAAACACAGTGTTAGCCGGACGTATTGTAAAGGACGTTTGCGAGCAGTTTAGTGTCACAAAATGCCATCGTGTGCCTTTCTAAAATGCAACAACAATTCTAGAAACACAAATAAAGCCAGAGGTGTAACATTTCACTCGTAAGTATTGCGATTTGATTTAAAAACTTTTATTTTTCCTTCCGCACTGTCTAAAATAACAAATTTAAATGGCGAGTGCACGAAAGAGAAAGTAGTGTTTGCAACAAATGAAGGAGAAAAAGAGATGACACTAGTTTCGACCGTACCTTCTACACAAATTGCACTGTTTTAGGACGCCATGTTGACGCACACATTCAAACGTTTTCGTTAACGCACACATTCAAAAACAATGCCACAGTTTTTGGTGTCGGGGCCTATCTAACGATATAAATCTATGATTTAGACATAATAATTGACAAATAAATTTTCATTACGCATGATGGAATGCCTTTAGATAAAGTTTTGTTAGTAACGTAATTATATTATCAAAATTGTTACCTAAATTCATAGCAAGAGCTATTTTTGATTAAAATTCCATAATTTGTAATCCAGCCTTTATTACGATTTTTTTATAATAATCCATTAGTAAGGTTATAAGAATAGAACCTTACTAATGGATAAAAATAACGGCTACAGGACTCGCCTCTTTAAACAGAAATATTTAAAAGTATGACAGCTTCCAAAATATTGGTAATTCACGTGACCGTGATTAGGTTCCGCTGTAATGTTCATAAAACTGCATAAAGTGAGCTCTATAAAATAACTGCAGAAAAATGCTCTTAGAGCGAGGTCATCAGTCAGCGGTAGTGGCGACTGGCGACCAAAGAAATGGATGGTGAAATTCATTACCGAGCTGGCAGCTTCTGATAAGCTTAAAGTTCCTTTGAAACATTTCTGTATTTCTTCACCTGGTTTTAAATTTGTAATTCCTTTTATGAAATCATGTAATTAGAAACATCTTCGTGAAATTAGGAAATTTTATTTAATGGAGTTTAGATTATTCATCACTATGGTATATTAATTTTTTTTTTATTCTGTGAAGTATTGAAAATTCAAATTAACGTTTATAATTTCAAGAACAAACAAATCGACAAAACGCTGACGTGGCACCAGTCTCTATCCAAGGCAGTAAACACGATAAGAAGTCAAGGGTTTTACGTATTAATTAATATTTTTAAATTACACAAAAACAATATATATCCGACGAAATTAAACACCAGCCCTGCGATTCTGTAACTCACTTTTCGAACTCACACAGCGGTTTTCGCATCGGCAAACTACAAGCTCGCACCTTTCCAGAATGCCAAATCATAAAATGCCTGCTTCACGACTGATTTGAGAGCTACCGCCGATGCGAAAACCGCTGTGTGAGTTCGAAAAGTGAGTTACAGAATCGCAGGGCAGGAGTGTATTAGGTGAAGACATATTATTTATTGGAATGAATTTTTACAAAGACAAATTAATGATTATTTACAAGTTATATTATTTTTTTTACACCATAGCTCCTTCCATAGTTTTATACAGATTACTCAAAAACACTATATATATGTACATACTACTTCTAAAACATTTATAAGTTTGTACAAAAATACTAGTACTTAAAAGCATACACTAGAAGACAATATAACAATAAAATATGCCATATTGCATGTTTAATCAACGTAATTCAGAAATTTTTGCATCATTTCGATTATTTTCAGTTTCCTAGAAATGTGTGTACAAACTTATAAACATACACACAATAAATTTAGATTATACTTATATACATACATTCAAAATGAAAAGGATATGAATTAAAAATTTGGTCATTGCAAAACAATAACATTGTTAACTGCAATACTTTCGTTTCTATATTTTTATCCATTATATATCCTTGTCTACCTTTGTGACCTTTACAATAAAACGAAATCTAAATTCATCAACTGACCCCATCTAGTGTCATATGGGAACGTGTTAGTTCAAAGTAAAAGTGCAGTCCCCTCATATCTACGGCTGAGAGGCTTCCACTTCGCTTGACTGATGACCCGCTTGCAATGTCATAAAAAACCTTTGTTGGATTAAAAAACTACATTTTCAGCTTGGACATTTCGCGTACTATTTCAGTAATAAAATAGCTTAAAAATCCTCGGTAAAATAATATACACAAATGTATACACATTCAGATTACATTTAATCAGATTTAGTACAATCATCGCACACTGAACAGAAACAGTTTCTTAGTTTAATTTAATTAAGTCTCGTTGCTGTAGGCGATAAGATAATAAGTGTTTAGTCGAACACCTCTCTGAAATGGAATTACTTTTTGAAGTCTGTACTAATTATAATAATATTATAAATGCAACAGTGACGTTATTTTTCCTATACGCTTAAACGACGAATTGGAAGACAGATGAAACATTCTTAGAAGTTGTAGGACTTTTAATTTTTATTAAATACACTATGGCATTACGCTTATTAATCAAAGCTTTATCAGATCATTAAAAAAGTAGCTAAGTCCAGGATATTTATAATCAAAATTTAAACATTAAAAATTAAATATAGGCCGTTGAATAAATAAAAAATAAAATGAATAATCTTAAAAAAAGTTTTCTATAAACTACTTTAGAATAAAAAAAGAGTATAAAAGAGTCTTTCCTCCAACTTTGATTTTGTTCCCTTTGAAATAGAGACTCTTGGGCCGTGAAGTTCAAATGCACAGGCGCTAATTAAAGATTTAAGTTGGCGCCTGGTAGATAGTACCGGTGACCCCAGAACAGGTGCTTTCCTCGCTCAACGAATAAGTATCGCAAAACATCAGGAGATGCTGCCAGCGTTATAGGTACACTGCCACAGGGACCAAACTTTATAAATTTGTTTTAATTTTCTATTTATTAATATTCAATTATCATTATAATTACATTAGAATACTAAATAACATAATATCGCCTGTTGTGGTTATATTATACACTAACAAAATCGTTATAAACGTTTAAAAAAATAATTCTCCGTACACTACTTACAAAGTATTTGCAAATAAAAACCGTTGAAGTTTGACAGTGTCTGGAACCGCAACATGGTAATAATTTGATCACCCGCGCCGCCTAACTTTATGCCAATTGAAAAGTTCTACTGCAGTAAATATTATTATGTCGTAACAACTTTGTTGATTGACGTTCAGCCGATGTTCGTTTGGTACAATTTTAATTGAACAATGGTATTTGCGAAGAAAGTAGCACAGTGTGACTTGTGTTTTTATTTTGTCATTTGCGTTCTTGAGACCACAGACTAGTGGTTAAGCATGCGTGACTCACAAAGGAGGTCATGCAAGACAATGCCACAAACCAACACATGTTATAAAAAATTGTGCTTTCGCGTTTAACTTTTTGGGAGATTCAGACAAAAACGCCATCGTGTCTTGATTAAATAAATCTGCTATAGTCTTTAGAATCTAAATCTGCTTTAGTCTTTAATGATGATATTAAACATTCTTAAGAAAAAAAATGCAAGTATAATAACGATAAATGAATTATTTACATTTCTTTGTAATGTACAAACCAGACTGGAGCAAACTTTCATAATTATCTGCACGGAAATTCAAACAAAAGAGAAACAGTTTCGCGTAATCAAGAATATCACAAACCGATAGTTATAAACTTGGTTTAACTGTTATGTTCGAAGATCCCAATTGCAGTTAGCTTTCATTGCGAACGCATTTGAAACCAGAACAATACTCTGTCAACTTATTCTCGAACCAATTCAAATACTTGTTAGACGGCCAATAATTGTTCTGAATATACATTTGTAGTTGGCTTATGTAAATTATCTCCTACAATTGTATCTTGTTTGTTAATTAATGCAAAAAATTGATTTTAATTATCTTACAGCTATCATTCACCATTCAGAAGTTTAATGTGTAATATAATGTAGCACTTGTACGAACCGTGGGTTGGTTTCTAGTCTCAAATATAGTGCTGGGTGTGAAAGTTGCTAAGTAAAGGGAATTGCCTTAACTTCGCCGGGAGAGCCCTTCCAGGTTGTTACCTAACAAGATTATTTCTCGCAACTAGACTTGTTTGAACTATTAACAGCTTTGAAATTCAAAGTCTAAGCTTTTATTGTTGTGCCGGCGCCTTCCGTTGTCTTGTTAAGGCTTCGAGGATTATTATTGCTTTTATTAATCGGTTTTATTAGACACGGTAACATTATTATAACATTCATAATTAAACCATTTCAAGATTTCTTCAAAAGTGGGCAAATATACTAAAAACTGTTTGTTTTTTTTAAATGATACTCATGCCCATGGTACTTACTCTGCTAGAAGGCTCGCGAATGCGTTGCCGGTCTTTTACGAATGGAACGCTATTTGTCCTTCAATTTTGACCTATATTGAGTAATAAGACAAAATATAATGAATACGTATACTAGCCAGTGGACTAAAAATTTAGGTTAGTGTCTTAAGCTTTGAAAATGTAAATATTGTATCGATTGTGATTAGTCAACAGCGTCTCTTAACCAAACACAGACTTACCTAACATTTTTCAAATTTTGACTACAAACAAAAATCTAATGTTACGTAAAAAATATATAACTTATCGGAATAATAGTTTTCCGAATCATTTATTAATTTCTTTAAATACGCAACTACAACACATTATTAAGGAGCTTTTTTTACAATAAACCTTTGTGTGCAAGCTAATATAATTTAACAACTAATCCATACAACAGAAGTTTAGAACAAGCACAAACATCCGTCGCTAATGATCAAAATTCTGATGAGTTGACTCAACTGTATTAATTTGATCAGGAATAGCATCAAACTTGGAAACTCGCGACTCCAGCAACTGTTGACTTACCTAAGTTAAAACTTACACTTAATATCTGCTTTACGTTCATATTTTCTATTTAATTTCGTTTGTTTTCATTATCATCGATTTCTAATTCAGCATAATTTCCCATTTAATGGTCTTAAATACTGTAATTTTGAATGCTTTTTAATTTTTTTCAGCGGAAGCGGAGAGCCGAGACGGCGAAAATCATCCAAGATTTACTATATAGCCAATAGATATATGTGGCAGTATTCGACAAACAATTAATTTAATATATAAGAAATTGTACTTTAAATAACGATTAAAAGCATTGTCGGAGTGATTTTTACGAGAATTCTTGTCCACTGTACGCTCTCGATTTGAGAACAGGCAGTAAATGTAAATTTGGAGAATAATCACTTTATAACCGTTTTTGTCAAAAAGTGTAAAACGTTATATGCATAGGTAGATCGTTGAATTTTGTTTTGCTTTAAAATCTGTTTCAATTAAGTAGTAATAATGACTAAAACAGTACAGCAATGTATTTAAATAATCCCTTTTGGAGTTTACTCCTTAAGAAACGATTTGAGTTATAAGGCCCGGTACGGAAATTTTATGAGGAGTAAAATCAACAGATTGTCAGTGTTGACAGGTGTAAAAAATAAAAGTAGATTGTCTAGCGTGCCATAGAGTTTTGTCAATAGTAATGGTCAGTGAAATTAAAACTAAAAAGATTGTTCATTCTTATTCTTCTCTTACTATAAAGGTAACTTTGGTCACAGGAAGACAATCCTATTTGGGCATAGATGATGTAGGTACGTTTTATTACTACTACAAACATTTATATTATAAAAACATATATTCTTACCACCTTTAGTATGAAAATATGGTCGACAGCCACAGAACATTATCGCCATTTTATCGTTCGTAAGGAGTAAACTCCAATCGTGCGTCGTAGCTGACACACACACACTTTTTTTGTATTAGTATTGCATATTTGTTATTGATGCACATACATGTTTCGTGTGTTCTACTATAGTATTTTCTGTATGTGTGTCCTTCTGCCTATTGTTACTTTGACTTAATAATTAATAAATTTCCACATAGAAGGTGTGTGTGACAAAAGATCTTTAGTATTCCTGGGAAACCTGTTCAAATGATAGTTTTTCAACAAAGCTTGCAGAAGCTAATGAAACAAATCACTTGCCAACTGCAACTGCATGCCAAAGACTCAATTCACCAGTGTCAAGGGACATTGGGGCGTGTACATCGAATGTCATGAACACTTACATGACTGGCACACGCACGGAGTCGTGACAGATGTGCATGCATGATAATAATTGAATTATGGTACATTCAGAATTATGAGTGGCAAAAATGAGCCACAGTCTAAAAACTTTTATTTATTCGGCTATTGTATTCCAAATAGAATACTAATTAGCATACAATAGTGTTTAAATAAACGCGTATTCGAACTTCGATAGCTTTTTGTTTGATTTAGGTTTTTATTAATCGAATTTTCTTTGTCTATAAAGACTGTTAATGATAAAAACTTCTCGATGAATGATGAGAATAACTGATACAGATTCTTTTGTATTCAATAGATAATAGAGTTTCGTAAATTAATTCGTGTTGAGAGTTGCGACCCCGTCTCTGAATATCCTTATATCCGACACGTATTTCGTTACAGCTTGGCGTGCAGCATTAATTATTTTGTTATTTTATTAGCATTAGTTTCCCCTCATCGTCCATTACCAGTGCTAGGAAATTGGCTGTCCCCACCAAATATCAAATTTCCCGTTAATCTACCTAACATTGATCAATTCTGACTGGCGACAATCGAATTAATGTCGTCTGGTGTCTGTGCGATTTTTGTCATATTTTCAATCCATTGTTTCGATCCCTAGTAAAGAGAATTATAGCCACAGATACGTTTAATTGGTTTGGCGTTGCGGTTGCATGACATTTTCAGTGCATTGCCTTTGTCATCGCTTTATTTCGAAGAGCAATTTTTTCTGAATTAATTTACGCCAAAGTATTGCAAAAATAGCTCCATTAAATCGCCAAGCGACGCGGTGGATTTTATAGTCGACTGTTTTAAACATTAATCATTTTAACCGTACATGCTTTTAAATAATTTATTATGTACAGGCTGCTTTCATCGATTGTACAGTACGTGCAAATATTTCTAAATTATATGTAAAATAGTTTCTTGTGCCACACAAAAATTCCTTCAAAAGCATTTAAATGCAGTAGCGACATCATAATAAACATTCGAGCCGCAAGAAGTGCAAACATTAAGCCGCGGGTGTAAAATAAAATGCAGCTTATTTTGCACGCGACGCTGCAAGTCAAAGTATGCGTTATTGTACCGCAATGAATATTAACACACGAATAACCCGCTCGCAATAGTCGCGGGAAGATAAATTTATCCGCGCGTCGGGAAAAGGGCCATTTTTCACCGCACCTAACGCTAGGTGTCACATGCGAGTTGCGAAGACGCCGTTACTTACGGTAGACGTGAGTTGAATACAACACGTAGCACTGAATTAGCTGGCTATTCTTTTACCGACAATATAACAGTCGCCTTTCATTATTAGACTTGAATGACCGAAACTATTTCGGATAATATCACAAACGCTGGATTACGTTAGTCAACGAAATACATAGGTTAACGGACCTTTTTTATCGTCCGTTGAGAGATCTGACAAAATATCTACTTTTTGTTAGTGCCTACAATAATGACTATAATTTTTCATTATGTAATTTTTTAGCTTTTTTATAATTAAAATTCTAAATGTTAATCCTAATTAAACATCTTTATTTCATATTTATATAGAAAAATCCATAGGTGCAAAACCGAGGTATCGAACGCACGTTCGTAAGCTTGACTAGGGCAGCACTAGACATGGTCACATGTGGGACTAACAAAATAATTTATCATCTGAATTATTCAGAATGTCAACGTTAAAGTTCCAAATTATGACTGATTCGAAACATTAAATACACAGGCAAATTAAAACAATAATAATTCTAATAAGGTTGGTTAATTTAAATCTCATACTCTCTGAACCACGAAGACTCACGTGTTCTTCTGATTATTTACGTTAATTACTTTCCCGAATGTGTTTTATATGTTAATACGTTCATAGCAAACAATGGTAATGTTAGAATGGTTATTTTATTTGTTTCGGTGTGAAAGTATCTCTTGAGATATATTTATTACCTGGTATGTTTATAAATTAAGATTTTTTTTGCATTAGTAATAAAAAAAATATGGATCTTCTTACAGGAAAATGTCTTATTCATATGTCAAATATTCAGGATTTAGTATTAAAAATTATATTCTGTAAACATTTATTATTTATTCATCAACGTATTTTATTTAGTTCTTTAATATTGTAGTGGTATCGCATAGTTAAAGTTTAAATAGTGTTAACTACTTACTACTTGTACTTTTATTGATTTCGCGTCCCTGAATTATAAGTCTCAAGATCATATTTAATTTCCCTAAAAATCTCAGAATTGCATTTTATTAAAAAGACAATTTTGTCGCTGCACTCGTTACGCTAACATAGACATTTTCACGGGAAACTAGACGTAGTTGCCTTACAAATAGTTTGAAAATTCCGTGAAACGGCGCTATTGTTTTCACGTGGTCATCCGTATAATTATTTCGTCCAGTGCTTTTAGCGTATGTTATTAGAGGATATTACAGAGGGACAACACGGCTGTGGCACGGTAGATATCAGTGCACTGTGGTTACAGCTACCACGTGAAATAATAAGTTATTGTAATAAAGCTGTCGCATCATTTGCATTATTTTGCATTAATTTAGGATTTATATTAATTAAGTGGTAAAGGTTTTAGTAGACTTCGGTTATACCAGTTAGTTTTTACACATAAATCTCTTAAAGTGATGTATTTGTTAATCAGATTTTAATACAAGAGAAAACAGCGTGCTATTAATTAAAACCATATTATAGAATATACTACTATTATTATTACTAGTATTGTTATTGAGATTTTTAATGCTAGATTACTTAATATTGTAAACACGTGTAAATAACTATGAAAGTGAATTATTTTTATTAAGTTATTAAAGGATAAACACGTTAATACATATTTATTAATACACGTTTTAATTTAACAAAGCGTTATTTTTATTAAAAGACTATTATCTCTACCTTATTATCAAATATATGTTGTAATAAATGCAATATGGTTAATAATTGATTTTGAAATTGTTTTGTATACTACAATATTATATTTTTCCTAAGTATAACTATAACTGCTTGACCAACTATGAGAACATTACAAATTGGTAATGGTATAACAGTATTTTTTTAAACATAAATCAACCAGACTTAATTAAAAAAACATACAAATAAATTGTTAAAATGCAATGTAAATAAAAAGTAATTAAAAGTTTTCCAATTAAGAAAAAATAGAAAAAGTAACGTTGAAATAATATTTTGGCCTTCATACAATTTTCCATTCAAGTAAAAAGGTGGCCGCTATAATAATAAAGAGTGAAAAATATCTCAGAAGGCTCAAACCAGCTGCAAAAGTTTACTGTTTTATTTAGTATTTTTCATTACCATCAACAAAATTAGGTCGGCAAATAAAATGAGCTAAGAAATGAGTTGGATGTAAAGTTAAAGAATATTGTTTCTTTTACTACTCGATTGTTTTTCTAAAGGAAAAATTTCTTAATCTTGAATGGTATTATAACCTAGCTGTCCCTGCAAACTCCGTTTCGGCTACTTAACTCACCTTTTAAGTATTTGTGAAGTTAGCAAAGCACTTACCAGCAGAGCACAACAAAATTAGAGTTCTCGTAGCACACGCAATAGTTCTATAGTTCCTGATAGATTTTAGAAGTTCTGGATGTTTAAGTCCAGATTTTTTTTAAAGCGTAAAATGCTCTGCCAGCTCGGTAAGCTTCAGAGCAATTCTTATGGATTTCGAATACGAACAATTCAAAATATTAAAAAAAAAATTGGGGCTGTTTAATTTTTTTGTATTTTTTTTGTGATGTAGAGACTTCTGGCTTCTCTAGAATAATAACCTAAGACTAAATGTTTCAATCTTTTTATATTTATCCAACTTACACACAGAGCTCAAGGAATAAATTTAAAAAATACTCGGATTCGTCCGATTAATATTATTATTATTACTACAAATCTACGAGCAATGCGTGAATCAAAATCAAATCAGCCATTTTAGAGTAATAAGCTTTTCTTCGTGTTTATTTATGAATAAAAAGATATTTTTCTTTTTTTCTAATTATCTAGACTATGTAGTACTACTAGTATCTATGATATTGTATTTAATTCAGTATTATTTGAGTGTGAACATCAATCAATCTTAAATCTAGTTTCAAGAGCTGTCAAACTATTTTCTTCTTCATTTGACGGGGCTAAATACAAGATATGGACCTAAGTGCTTGTTTATATTATCTTTGTCTGTTTTTTTAATATTGAATCCGTATCGTGTTGATTTTGATTTAATCAGGCAACAATCTAAGTTTCATCAAAATCTGTTCAGTACTTTTTGAACTATTAATATTTAAGTCGGTTTTATTTTTTTAACATTACTTTTGTTATAAAAAAATTAGTTACTCGAAAATTGGTTTAAAAAAGTTATTTCTTGAGAAAACAGACGAAACACGACAAAGCGACGAGCAAAATTACATGTTTGCTTCATTTCAGTGATAAGGAGTTTGACATTTGGAAAAGCATCGCTTATCTGGCCCTCTGACGTTCTGCTCGTTGTTGTAAACTTCATATATAATTACCATGATATATATACATACTTTCTTTAGTACTATACAGTATACGGTACGGCAATTAATCTATATACTACGGTTTTGCGCGTAAGTCATTTAAAAATAGAAAAAATACGTACATAGGTTTGATAGCGAAATTAAAAATATTAGCGAAACCATTGTTATTTGACAGTATAAAATTAAAGTGTTATTGAAAGAAAGAAAAATACATAAACCATGCCATAAACATCATTATAGCGTAAAATAACTTGTAAATAATCATTCATTTTTCAGAAAAAAACATAGTTTAAAAATATCTATATTAAAACGTCAGTCACGTGACACAAAACGATCACAGATTAGACGAAGCGTATCGTCGCTTACGTAGCACGATTGTAAATACATAATATGTCTATACCTGTCTAATCCTGATACTGTATAGAAGGTTATAATTGTGTCGAAGTATATTTATTTGTATAATTTAAAAATCATAATTATTTAATTATCACTTCAAACTACCGTTTACATCATTTAAAAAGAAAAAAAATTTAAAACAACTTCAAATCCATACTTTCTAATCACCCCGCGTGTCGCGAATCCAGCTGCGTCACGCTGATAACACCCGAGTGACACCTGCACGTCATTTGTCACGCTCCTTACTTTCGCCAGCGGGCTTGTTTGCTTTTGTTCAGTTGTAGAGCTGTCGACTATTTCCCTCCGTTTTCACACTAAATTGCTTTGCGATTCGTCAGATTGACGAAGGGTTTAAAGTGTTCAATATGCGGCGTAATGGCTAAGATTTATCCTGTACTTAGTTATGGTGATTTATCTTTAAACTTCCCTTTAAAAACCGTTCGTGAATATTTTATGGTGTGTTTCATTATGTAAACGGATTGATTGGATTATCAGCTAATAGAAATATTATATGCTATAGCTATTATAACCCATTTAGATTGTCTTATTTAGTATTCAATTATATATATCTGTTCAAAATAAATAAAGATTTAATAATGACACTTTGTTGCCAAAATGTAAAGGCTTATATACTACCAAGTAAATACAATTGCTTCTTATATAATTGTATGAAATAAATAGCTCAGCAATATGCCCGGGGCGATGTTTACTAGATACGATAATGCTCTTGACGTTTCCCTTGTCAAAATCTGTGTAATCTCGCTGGATGTGACAGCCGATATTATGGTATGCACATCTGAACTTTAAAATTGTTCTGCCTCAGAAATCCAATGGAAAAGCGAGAAATGTAGACTTGTAGAAATGATTAATTATAGGTTTTGTGTACTGTACCTTAAAATAAGGCAAATATGTGTCTCAATAATTATTCACATAGGTATTTTTACGTCTAAATTAAATTGAATAATAATTATTTAATTACGTGTTTATTAAGGAACGTTTTTCTTCGTTGTAGATTAATTTATTTAAAATAAATAAACACCTCTTTAGGACTTGGCCTCAGATTTCTGAATCTGTTTCATGATCATTTTTAAATCTAATAGGCAAGTAGGTGATCAGCCTCCAGTGCCTTTTTATTAATTTATTTAGCTAACGGCAAATCTATACTATTTCTTTTTTAACCACAATGTAATAAGAAAACAACTCGCCTCACTAAAACCACAAGCGGTTTGCTCAATTAAATATGGCTGTCGAACAAACAGCAACCGACGAAATAGATCAGAAATTCAACATCAAAACTTCGCCTATAACTCGATTGTTGAACATTAACTACATTATATTGTAAAACTTTGCAAGTCAAGTAGTAACTAGGCTATCAGGCGCCGGCGCCTGCACCCCTATACAAAGGAACGTCTTCAAAGTTCTCTAATGAGATGAATAATTAAACTGCTTACGTATTGGGCTAATGCACTAGGTTCCCTAGCTACCTACATTACAGTGTTAAATAGTTAAGGTGTGTACAAAATACTGTAGTGAGAAAAACCTTCAGGTTCGAAGAGTATAAACATGTATATAGTAACTAGGTATATAAAAATTACTGGTTGTAAAATTAAAAAAAAACCTACTATGTATTCGCATACGATACCCCTATAAGATCGTTCAATGAAGGTGTGTACTTATGTGTACATGACACATTTTCCGTTCCACAACTGAACGTTTTTCAAGGCAGTTTTTGCCGCGCACCACCACTTTGTGGAACCAGCTGCCCACTGAAGTATTTCCGAACCAATCGACTTAGAGCGCTTGTAGACGTCCGTTTTTTTCACCGGATAACGGACCGTCAATAAACGGCTATCCTTGTATACATATTCTTTTTACCGGATGGATGGACTGCCGTCTATATGCGTTAGTTTTGAACTGGTAGTCAGAAATTACACACGTGTGAAATGTCAAATAATAAGAAAAAAAACTCGCATTGGCGTACTTTTTGTACGAGAAGAAACAAAAAGAAATAGAAAAACGTAAAAGGTCATCGTGGGTGCATCCTATATTATTGGAAAGGGAAAAATATGGTGCATTTCAATCTCTTTTTACGCAGTTGGAAGAAGATGAAACTAAATTTAACAATTATTTTCGGATGAAGAAAGAAACCTTTCAACTATTATTAACAGCCATATATGATAAAATAAGACACGAGGATACTGACATGCGTAAATCTATTTCCCCGGCAGAGAGATTAGCCGTTACGCTAAGGTATGTTAAAGAGATGTTCAATTTAAATTATAGAAAAGGGGATTAATTAAAACAAAATTTAGTAATAGTTTTATTATACTCAAAAAAGACATCAAGGAGTTTTAGAAAAATCGAAATCGTAATCAGGCGATGTGATTGAACTTAATTCTGTAATAATTGATGATTGGGAATCATCTTGCTGCATGAGTTCTTGAGGTATCCTGGATGTGGATGGAATGAGTTGTGTTGGCTGATATTCGTGTATCCTGTAGTCGTGTAGCCGTTGTGTAGCCTCGATGAATGTTGTCATTGTAATTTTGCTGCTGCATGGACGCTTGATTTCTCCGAGTTAAATTTCTCATAACTTTAATGACTTCATATTGGAATTCAACATAATCGTCGTCACTATACTTGTCTACAATCGGAGCAATACCTTTGAAAAAACACATCACATCACACAGCTGCAGGGAACACATTTAGTGATCTACATTACAGTTTCAGAATGGGTATAAAAACTATCAGCTGTATTGTACAAGAAGTATTTGAAGCATTGTGGTAAACCCTTTCTCCAATTTATATGAAACTACCATCGGAAGACGAATGGTTAACAATAGCAAAAACTTTCGAGACGAATGCAAATTTTCCTCATTGCTTGGGAGCCATTGACGGCAAACATATTCGAATCATCAAGCCAGAAGAAAGTGGTTCAATGTTTTTCAACTACAAGCACTATTTCTCAATAGTATTAATGGCTGTGGTAGACATAAACTATAATTTTGTTTTTATTGATGTTGGAGCCTACGGCAAAGAATGCGATTCAGCAGTATTTAAAGAAACAGAATTTTGGAAAAGAATAGTAGGCGATAAATTAAATATTCCTCGACCTAAGCAGTTGCCAGGTACAGGCAGTGAGTTACCTTATGTATTTGTTGCTGATGAAGCTTTCGCTTTACATCAACACGTACTTCGTATCAACTTGACACAATAAAAAAAAATCAAGTATCGTCTCACTAGAGCGCGACGCTACGTCGAATGCGCATTTGGTATTTTATCCAATAAATGGAGGATTTTGCATAGACCATTAAATGTTTCAACAGATACTGTTAACATTGTAAAAACATGCTGCTTATTACAAAATATAATTAATAAAGTAGAGGGTATTGCTAATAATGCTAGTGACAATGCTAGTTCACACATGATGTCTACTCTATGCCATTTGCCTCGTTCCCATTCAACACGAGGTAATGTAACAG
The DNA here is from genome assembly GCA_963693345.1 of Pieris melete. Taxonomy (NCBI): domain Eukaryota; kingdom Metazoa; phylum Arthropoda; class Insecta; order Lepidoptera; family Pieridae; genus Pieris; species Pieris melete. The sequence continues at coordinate 277,793 of CAVNZK010000361.1, read as the reverse complement.
CAAATATGATTCGTAACAAATATGCACAGTTTTTCATGTCACCAGTAGGGCGTGTACCATGGCAAAATCAATATGCATAAAAATAATGAAAATAAAATGTTAATTACCAAAATCATTTTTTTCTTTCTCGGACATCGTTTCAAAACCTTCATTTAACGCAAGACAAATTTCTCTCCAAGCGGCAAAACTCGAATGTCTATTTTTATAGCACTCATGGGTTTTGTCCCACAGTACATGCCTATTTTCAACCAAACTTATTAACAATTCCATGTCAATATCACCCATTTTTAAAAGAACGCAGGTAGACGGCACTAAATTAACAGAAAACTGGCTATACGTCCGGCAGCGTCAACACGCACCAATACACTGGCGGGGATGACCGCCCTTTCTTACACCGGACCGGTGTCCGTCGCGCCAAGGGGAAGCGGTGGTGCATCCGGCGTAAATTGTTCGCCGGACCGATGTCCGGTGCATGTACAAACATTCATTATAATTCATACACCACCGCGAATCCGGCAAAAAACGTCTACAAGCGCTCTTTGGGTCCTTCAAGAAAAGAGCGTACCAATTCTTTAAAGGCCGGCAACGCACTCGCGAGCCCTCTGACATTGAGAGTGTCCATGGGCGGCGGTATCACTTAACATCAGATGAGCCTCCTTTCCGTTTACCCCCTGTTCTATAAAAAAAAACATATGAAGCATGAAAGTAATTTTGGAATTATAGATTACTCTGTTTAATGTGGCCTTTGTTACTTAACAATTACGTTATCCTTCGACTTGTTGATACCATACAACCACAGGCTCTCGCCATATGGGCTAGTTGCCAAAAGATAAGCGTAATAAACAATTAACGCTGGTAAAACAATTAAAATTTCGTTAAGATGTTTGTTTATAATTTACTTAGTTTAACATATTATTTTTCTAATATTAACAAGGTTGAATGTTAAAAAATACAAGTATATTTTCCGTCGGCTCAGTAGTTAGCGCTCATAGCAATTTCCGACGAAATTAATGATCTAGTAAAACACAGCCTAACTACCTATATCATTTAAACTGCAAATCCTACAAGAAAATTTATCGCACGTGGAACGAAAAGTTTAATAGCGAAGAAATAAATATACAAGCCGCTGTGTCAAGTCTATAAACTTTAATTTCCCTCGTTTGATATAAAGAGCTTTCCTCCGGCCACTTCCTAGGAATATTGTGATTCATATTTTCTATTATCTTAAAGGCACGAAATGTGGATATTAAATTGTCTTTTATTGCGTTTATAACGAATGTTTTACTATAACTAAAATGCATGAGAGCATACATAATAGATAAGTAGGTCATAACATATTTAGACTTAAATATATCTTTTCGCTACATCAGGGGCCGGATAGATGTTCTGATATGGTATTTAAAAAAATAGCGGTACAACCCTTGATCTCAGATAAATTCTCAATTTCACAAAACAAATATATAAGATTTGACTTTTTTAGATAAATCTATTTAATTCATAGTTATTCATTTCAATGACATAGAGGCTATACATATTACCTACACTAGTTTGAGTAGGTACAAGCTTTTGAAACTCACTCAGAAAGTTAAAAGCTATTGTTAATGTCAATGAAATATAAAAATAAATTATAGATAAAAATAGATAATATTTGATAATAAGTATGAAGTTATAAATAATTTTGAATAATTATTCTGCTCCGTTCGGTTCCAACTCAGAAGTTTTTACTATTTTATTTGGTTCGTCTATATTACGGAATTAAGGTTCGGAAACAATGTATCTTAATCCAAGTAGATCACGTCAGTATCCAGTCAAGCCAGGTCATTTTAGTCTAGACAACACACTGAAGGAAAACTGATGCTAAATTGTCTTCAAGGCTTGTCCAAAATCCGATTATCAAGACAATTATTCACCTTGCGGCCACTAAAATTATACTTTGACTTACGGACTCTTTCTTCAATGAGACTTGTAACAACTCTCTCATAACATATGCTTTATTTACTGATAATAATGTAGGTATTCATTATAGATGCAAAACCTTAATATTTTTCAGATAAAGCTAATTTATTTAATTATATAGTCTGTAACTGGGACTTATTTGCTTCAGTTAAAACAATTTTTGTGACTCAAAACTTAGTGATTAAAAACAGTGGCGGATAGTTACTTGCCCGCTCTACGCCCTTGACTTGCGAACTGGTAGTTATTGTAAATTTTGAGTCAGTAAGTTTTGAGTCACACAAATTGTTTGAACTGGAGCAAATCAATCCCAAAGATTATGATCATTTAAATATTCGTCGAATTTATAAAAAAACTTTATCGATTAATTTACGTTTAACGAGAGCTTTGAATTTATTCAATCATAATTCTCAGATTACGTATATATAGAGTTGATATCAATTAATTAAAGTTACTTGCTATACAGACAATTAGTGCAGTATATACACATTCAACGTTAGACTTCCGTAATAAATCCTTTGAATAATTTGAAATTACATTAATCCCAAATGAACAAATAAAAAAGTAGCTAAAATCCAAGCTAATTGTTATAAGAGAGTGAGTTATGCGCTTCGAGGCTGCAAAATCCTGGCTAATTAAGCATTATATAAGCCTGAAATGTTTTATAAACAGAGCTAAATCCAGCTTCATTTGTGATTATTCTTTTTGCCCATTACCTCGCGAGGCAATTAAAAACAACATTCCTCTTGTTTTAAAAGACACTACAATTTATTATAATTATGCTTTTACAATGTAGCTCAATGTGTGACGCAATAAATTTCTGCGTTTATTAATTTTTTTACTAGCAAAAAGCTTGTACCCTCCCAAGTTATATAAATAAATAAAATAAATCAATGGCGCTACAACCTTTCTGGGTCTGGCCTCAGATTTCTGTTTCTATTTCATGATCATTTGTTAATCTAATAGGCAAGTAGGTGATCAGCCTTCTGTGCCTGACGCACGCCGTCGACTTTTTGGGTCTAAGGCAAACCGGTTTCCTCACGATGTTTCCCTTCACCGTTCGAGCAAATGTAAATGCGCACATAGAAAGAAAGTACATAAATGCACAGCCGGGAATCGAACCTACGACCTCAGGGAGAAGCCACACGCTGAAGCCACTAGGCCAACACTGCTCAAATTATACAATATGTGTTATATTATAGTCTGTACATATTATGATTTTCAGTTAAAAATAATTTTAGGTTTTCTGTTATTTATGGTTATTGTTCATATTACAAAAGTGTACACTGACACCATATCTATTCAATATAGAATATAAGAAATAAATGAAAATAACATTTTTAGTGCTGCGTTTTAACTATTACGAAGTTCACGTATACATTTAAATGAAAATCGAATACGTGTACACGAAACGGAATTCAATATTCATTTTATGTTTTCTTAGAAGTCTGCTTAAATATTTATGAATGCAACTATACATACATACGGAATTGTAAGGGTGAAAAACTAATGCATCCACTTTTCTCTATCCACGGACATACGTGAGCTTCCTATAGTGGTGTAATTCAATTTGTTTTCCATCTCTTCCACGGAATTGGGCCGATTCCTATTGCACAGAAAATAACTTTTATCATTTTTATTTGATATAAAAATAGCTTCTTTTTATTATTATTTTGTGGTAAAATGGAATTGTGTGCTATAAACATTCTAGAAGATTTTACACGGAATAGCTGAATGCGACGCTTTCACTACTGATGTAAAGTAAGGTAAAGGTTAAGTTAAACAGTAGAGAATCCTTCTGTACTCTATAGTCGATACTTTATCTATTCATAAAAATATTGGTTTACACTCTACACGTGTATATTTACGAGTTGCAATAGGGTACTGCAATTTTGTAAATTTATATCTGGATCGTGTGGTCTACCCACTTTGATATGAATATCACCCCTGTGAAAGTCACAAGATAGTATACAAAAACGAGACATGACATGAATAATTAGAAATAACACTAACGTAGAAACGATTTAAATGTTTTTTACTTCAACTTAGCCCATGGAAAACAAAAAACATTTAAAAATTAGATCGTATTAACTTTAAATTGCAATATTATATTTGCAATTTATTTAAATATTAAACGCCAGTTACTAGTAGTGAGGGATTTTGCGTTTCGATACCAACAGTGTTTCCGTTCTTTGCAAATTTGCAATGCAGTTGTTTTATATTGGTAAAATATATATAAGTAAAATACCTTATTAATTAGGTATTTAATAATAATAATAATTTATAATGTTAGTAGCAGAGTTAAAGGTTTGTATCTAAATCTCATTGTTCAAAGTAGGTTAAATTCGCAATAATTCAAGTGCAAACCCATTGCGATTACAGCGCGAGCGACACAAACTAAGTCGGGGCTTACCACGGATTGTCGCACATCTGCTTTGCACGGGCCCGCTCATTAAAATGCTTCTACGTCCGAACTGTACCTACTATTTGATTATACGGAATTTAGTTTATAAAAAACTTGTCTATGTGTATAGTATTTTTATTTTGTTGTGTTTTGTCTTTACTTAATGCGAAGTTTTTAGTTTAGTTTTGAAAAATAAGTAAAAATTAGTGCGTGGAAATAAGACGGCTTAAATAATAATAAAAATGTATTTATTTAATTTTAACCATATCGTTATTATTGTGTTAGTAATTGTGCTAAATATTATGTAAGAACCTTTTTCAATCATAAAAAATAAAATGAATTATAAAATTACTATAATATTTTAGATTTTTTTCATCCAGGTTCGATTTTAAATCGCTTTTCAGTATTTTGGTTTAACTATTACTGTTCTTAATTTATTTTTAACAAGAGCATAACGAGAGTTGTGAACCTGTGTCAATTTGTTTGACTTTATAAAACACTGTGGAAACCACAGTACTACCGCTACAAGTTGACAGAAATCAATTTTTCACAATTTTGCTGAGATAACTTCTGTATTAGAGATAAATTAAATTGGTTTACATAAATAAAAAAAATTGTAAAGATGGGCAAATGACTTCTCATATTTATAAACGGCAAAACTTTACATTATGTTCGTATTCAAAATATGGGTTGATGAAATAGATTAGGAAGCTTTTCACAGGAAAGTAGGACGTTTTGAGTACTATAGACGATTATATGCACATTCAGTCCGCTAAGGAGGTTGTCGACATGGTTTTAGCAAGCTGCCTCATCATATATAGGATGCTAATTTGGCCAGTCTATGAAAAGTTGCTCGTATTTTCGTTACTAAACCAAGTATGTGCTATAATATTTATATAAATTACATTTATTATTAAGGCTATTGTTATATAAAATTTTCAGTTGCAGTACTTTATACGTTTTTGTGTTTGATACTAAATTTAACAGGAACAACGACGAGCTTATGAAACAGTGATTACTTGGCGAAACGAAAGGAGTACACCTTTTGAATTAGTAATAAATAATCAAATTTATGGTAATGAACTCATTGGCATTGTGAGTGTCCATGGGCGGCGGTATCACTTAACATCAGGTGAGCCTCCTGCCCGTTTGCCTCCTATTACATAAAAAAAAAAAAAAAAAAAATAGTTTTTTCGATAATGAGCGATATTTTTCGGGCAAGCCTGTGTGATACATGGAAAAGTTCAAGGTAAGAAAAAAATAATCTTAATTTCTATGCAGTTTCTCAATTTTAGATTTACTGTTATAGGATAAATTGTCAAAGTAAACTAATTAATAACAATACTAATAATTTATTTATTGCAAGAATATGGTATAAAAATGAGTAAGGTGCTACAATCGTAAGTTCGCATATTCTGCCACACACAATGGCGCACAATTGCGCACTGCGCACCGGGCACGCAATTGCTTTAAAGGAATTTTACATTATTAGTCATATGAATTGGTAAATTCTTATATTATTTGTACCGTACATATCATATCATACGTTAGTAAATTTATATCAACTACAGTGTCTCGCGCAAATAATCATTTATTGATTAATACATATTTTCCAAAAGTAATACACCAGGTCGGTTTATCAAACCTCTAGTCTGAAGATCTTTTAATTATTTTGGTAAATTATTGTAAACTTTGCTTGCCATACAAAAGGTGTACTCCCAAAACAGTTCCAGATTGATTTTTGGCACAGGCAAAAAATATATTATATATTTTTATGAATTATAAATGTAATGTTAGTCGTACACTTCAAAAAACAATAAAAGTTCTTATTAACCAAAATTCTATAGTACAGTATAGAAGTTGTGACTGAATAAAGAAATCCATTACAATTAAATGACTTATTACTAAACATTACCCCTATGCTATGGGGAATAATAATAAATAATTATTCCAGTTTCCCTTATGTAACGTCACGTTGACGACAAACATCAAAAAAGTTGTTTCACTTACCTATCTGAATGTGAGGGTTCGTGTGAAGGGTGCATTAATGACCTTCTCGACCACTGCAAGCACTCTTACTTTGAGATTTTTTTTTCTTTCGTGAGCACTTAACAGTTTCTATATTTGGAAAGAAATCTTGATTTTATTAGGGGTACGTGTCGATTCAAAGACTTCCTAGCGCTGAAGTGGGTTTTTGTTGGTATATCGAACTTGCATTGCTTGTTTATGTAATTAACTTGGTAAATAAATTTTATTGCAAGCGCTCTTGCTAGTATAACCATGAGTAGCTACTAGCTTTTAGGGTATACTTCAGATTTTAAATAATTTTCTTACTTCTTTAACTCTAGATTAAGTAGATTTTTGAGTGGTCGTTTACAATTCAGTGAAAATCCTAAATATTTTTCAGTGCATCTTAAATTCCAGTTTTTTTTTAATAACCAATTGACCTAGTCCCAACTCCCATGCTAAGCTGGTGAAGCCTGTGTTATGGGTACTAGGTAACGGATATACATACATATTATAGATAGATAGACATATAAATACATATTTAAACACCCAAGACCTAAATGCTACACCAAATGCTCATCACATCGATGTTCGTCTCAGGCGGGGATCGAACCCGGGACGCATGGATTCGCAGTCAGGAGTACTAACCACTAGACCAATGAGTCGTCATTCCAGTTGCACTAACACTTGTCTTGCCTCATATCACTTATAATTAAAATCACTTTCATTTTTTTGTTTTATGATCCATAAATATGTGGTCCGTTTTGCTTCTATACATGAACGTCCAGGTCGAGATTTATTAGTACCGACTTACCTACGACCGCATGGTTGAGAGTTGCCTTAACCACTACGCCAACACTGCTGGATAGATTTTTAATAGAAATTCTAAAAGACTCGTGTGTCGTAAAAGCACACAAACCAATACACAATTATAACCTCTATTCATTAATTAAATACAATTTAGCACACAGAGTAATTGAGGTATCGTGGCTTACACATATTAATTACGAGCTTTGGCTTGCATTCTGAGGATAATGCCGTAATAACCGTCCGTAAAACGATTGTGGGTCTGAGAGACCGCAGCCTCTAGACTCCTCAGATATGCGGATGGCATGACTTTGGGTCTACCGCTCTTGTATCTTCGTGCTATGGTAAATATGTTTGCTTTAGCTAAGTTTTGTCGTTTCGGGTTATACAAGGTTTGAAGGGAGGTTTTATAAGTCAAAACGTGATTACGATATACGACTCCAAAAAGGAGGTAATCAGTTTATGTGACGTGATATTGTTAGAATTAGATATTTTGAATAATATGATCTATGTTGGCTTTCAATCAGTGTGCTATCATATCGAGATGATTTAAATGGGAAAACTTAGGAAACAGCCCTAGTTTGATAAAATGGGTTTTTGAGATTTTCATTTCTGGAATAAATAATTATAGTTTTTTTTTTATTTTTCAGTTGATACATATTTGAAGTTTTGCTTTACTTTTAAGTTAAATAATCTAACTGATCCCCTGAGCTGCGCATATATACTGGAAGTTCATCGCAAAATTTCGATAAGAGAATTTCACTTTATTATTTCATAATATATGCGAAATACTTAATAACGATACCGTTTCAATTTGAAAAAGGTATTCAGAATTCGAAGACCCGTTAATAAAACAAACCATACATTCACTGTAAAAACATCCCCCATACTTTCTGTGTACACAGCATAATAATGAAGCCCTTTCATAAACACGAATTGACTATATGTATTTTTATTTAGCCGTGGTTTCCAAAAGCCATTAAGTGTAGGAACAAATTTATAATGCAAATGCGATTACATGCTCTCGACTCGGCTAATGCACTCGGTGCTATGAATTGCAAACTGCTCTGGATTCCCTTCGATAAATGAAATATTTGTGTAAGGTAACTGGCAAGTGCTATTGCAGACAACATGTAAGAACAATTGATGCAGTAGCATTATTACAGTAGTAAGAGTCCAAGATAATGGCTCTTTACGAGGACAATTTAATTAAAAGTGACAATAAGTATGACGCAATTATCATTAATGAAATGTTATTTTAATTTCGATGTAGTCACTTTTCAGGATTACACTACATACACTTTATCTTATTTCATTTTAAAAGAATGTTCTTTAAAGGGATAAAAATCGAATACCGCGGTTACTACAGCTTCAACGTCTTCAAATTTATGGATATGTTCATTTAACTGCGGAAAATAGAAATTGCACTGGAAATCATTACGAGCTAGATCCAGTGAATATTGAGGATATTCCATCAATTCGAAGCCAGTTTCTTGAATGGCAGCTATTGCCACTCTCGACTTGTGCACGGGGGCGTTTACTTGTTGAAACAAAACAACTTAAGCGAATTTGCCACGCCGTTGCTTGCGAATTTCTTCACGCAGTTCTGTTTGCGAGGAAAGTGGTTCCAAGATTAAGTTATTTAAACATTACCTTTCATGTCTCAGAAAAAATGACGATTTTACCGGTGGTTTTTCGTTTCTGGTCACAATGGTGAAGCCATGTTTTAAAAAGCATTCTGGGCACCCAGCGCACTGACACTTTTTCATACCCAAATGGTGGGTATAATAATTATGGACAGTTCCTGAAGAAATAGTAATTTCTTATGCTATGAAACAAATGGTGACGATCCGCCAAGACAATGGCGAATGCTACACGCTCGATATTTATCGTGATATTTATCGAGATATTTATCTGGTATTTTTTTAGTATACTACACACACAATACGAATCGCGTCAGTACGACGGTAAATTTCATTGAGTACACTCGTACGTTTCGTGTTACAATAATGAGTAACAATATTAAGAAAGCTTGCGTTGCCATTATTATTATTATTATTATTATCAGTGTATGCTGATATATATCAATATCCAAGACTTTGGATTGTAAACATTTTCTGCTGCAGCACCAGATCGTTTCAAATCTGTTATTTTTAAAATTATTATCTGTAGTTTGCATTTGAGGTGTACTTATAGGTAATGTTTCTAATACAAGTATGAATTCTCTATATTATTCCGCCTCCATATATGCGCGTCCTCTTCCATCGCTGGAAGCATTAATAGTGACGCGATAAATATCGACCATACCCTAGACGCTCGATATTTATCGACGATAATTGATACAGATTGTGGATTTTTAGATTCCTAGAAATCCAGCGATCCGTATCACGATACGTGATACGCCTGTACTACACATCGTGATTCTGGATTACGATCCAAATATCACGATAAATATCGAGCGTGTAGCATTCGCCAATATTTTCTACTTATGCAATAGTTTTTTCAGTTACTACCCGCGCGGCCTTCCTTAATAGAAATTCTTCCTTGCTTGAACTCGGCACGCAAATACACAACCGTAGAATATACTTTAAGGATGAACCTCTTATGTTGCTCTAAAGGCTAGATTGAAGTCCGTAGTAAAATTTTTAAGCAGTGATATTTTGCTACTATGTAAACTATATATTTATTATTTTTTTAAAGAACGTTCTCACGCGACTTACTTAAATTTAATAAAGACAAAAAAGAGAATTCGTTGAATTTTTATGATTTTATCGCGGGCTTTTAACGCGGCGACCTAATCAAGAAATTCCGTAACGAAATAAACCTAACACACGATTACGTAATATAGGTGCGGCCAATACGCGTTAGAGCGGGACAGAACGCATACTGCGTCTTATATCGGTTTAGCGTGATCGGATAGGCGTGTTAGTCTGGTAGAGTGGTAGATTGAATTAATATCTAAGAAAAAACTTGAATTAATATCAAAGAAAAAAAAATACTGCAAAAAAGAAATAAATAATTATATTGCACAAGTTTATAAAAAATGCTATGCAATAGCTTTACCGCGGCAGTCCCCGAGTGCCACACGTATTTTTATTTATAACTGGGTTACTAGGGGCTTCGTATCGACTACATATATTTATCAAATTTAATACAAAATTATTAAAACAGATATCGGACCACCTCCTATAGCTATGAAACACATTTTTTTAAATGCATCTATAAATATTATTGTCGGTATTGTAACTGGCGCAAGTGAAGGTGGGGATTGATTTTAAAAGACCACATTACAAGCATAACACAAGGCATTCGATTACGGAGAGTTGATCAGTTCAACTGTGAGGCAAACTAAGTGGTTAGCTAGGGTTTGAAGGATATAAGTCGGTCATAATATTGGGGCCTATGTTTGCCTTATAAGCCGTGCTTCTGAATTTGTGTTCATATGTTGGAGCTGCCTTAAAATTCTGTATAAGAAGGAGCTTCTAGTTTATTGTTTATCAGAATGCCAAATCGTAAAATGACTGCTTCACGACTGATTTGAGGGCCACTGCCGCTGCTAAAACCGCTGTGAGAGTTCGAAAAGTGAGTTACAGAATTGCAAGGCTGCACGGTTATGCTTAATGTGTTATGCTTAACAACAGTTTGTGTTCACACTTATGACATAGGATTTGTAATGTGAACATAAAATAGATAAATAAAGCGTGTATTATATACCATACGAGTAATCGAAAATGATCAAGATAGTTACGGAAAGAAAATGCAACCATTTTAGTTTTATATGATCGCAAGGTGTTCTCAAAACCTTTATACTTGATTGGATGAAATATTTGAATCCAATATCTAAGGTCAATGACATGCAAAAGCAGACTACGTATTTATGAAAACGCGATGTATAAGAAAAATCCGTCACAATAGTCTAATTTGAATGTTTTCGAGCTCCGTTTGCCCGGCGAGCCATGAATGGGCCTGATCGTACCAACAATGGACCGTCACTCGCCTGAATAGAACCAAAAGGGTGGTTTTTCATGAAAAATATAAACTGAAATGTTTGGGTTTCGCTTTCTATTGTTTCTCTGACGTATATAAAATCGTTTTATGTAATGGCTCGGAATGATTATCAACCGGTATAATTCATATGTGGAATGAGTCATATGGTCGCGTTTTGTATGTTCTGCTGCAGATAAATGTTTATTATACGTAGACGATAAATTCCTTCTTAAATATAAAAACAATTATATTACTTTGAAAAATTCGATTTATAAATTTTCTTCCATATTCAAAAAATTACTGCGAATCTCGAGGTCGCAGAATACAAATAATGATAATGAAAATGACATTAAAAAGCTATTTCCGAGCGGTATTTTTTGTAATTCTACGAATATCAGTCACGTCCCGCACAATTAGGCCCACCGTTGTCGTTACGAAGTAATTCCTTTTTACGTTAACAAACGTTTATACGCTTTGTAATTATTATGTCTTGTTTCGACTCGTAAATAAACTCGTCTGAGCTCGGATTATATAAATCATTTGGCACATTGCGGTTCGACTTAATTTGTGGATAGAATACAAAGCCACTGTAACAATCGCATTTAACATACATGGAATTAGTATGATGCGAATAATATTAATGCTCGCATTAGGTATATATTCCTAATAGTACCTATTGTTAATTCTTGTTTGAATGTTTTATTTTATATAGGACGGACGTAAATACATTTGGCAAGTTTAGATTTTAATATTATTAACAAATTAGTTTAATAAAAATTAAAGCATGCATTTTGTATTTATTTCACACCTATCTGCCTAAAACGTGCCAGCCAGTGGTCTGTGAAATGTGTATTAAAATGTATATGTTATAAATGTTAGGAGTATCTATTAGTATATGTAGTGCGGGTATTAGCAAACTCCATTAAAAACCTAATTATATATGAGAGTGAGCCCTAACAACTAACAACCCTACGGATCCCTAAGCTCTACAAAAAATTACCCTAACACATAAATAGTGAATATATAATTAAGTACGTGATGTAATCATGATGTTAAATACTTCTTACACCTATTCACACATATATAAAATAAGTCTTGCGATCTGTTGGTGTATCACGCTATTAAATGGAGCAACCACGAGAGCCGTTTCAGTAGTTGGTAAATGTTCAAGTGAAATTTGGACAGCAAATAATTATATTCTTGCAAAATTTTTATGTCAAACAATGTTATTCACAAGAGATATGATACATTTTACTTGATTTTTTTTCTAGATTAAAGGATTGGGATTTGAGGATTGGTAAAATTATAAAATTTGTCTATTTAATAAAACAATTTTTAACCGGATTGAAGTTATGTATTAGTTATGTTTTATTAAATGTGTAAAAATTATGTCAATAAAAGACAATACTAAAATTTGTCTGTCTGTCGTTTTAAAGTACCTTGCAACCGTTATGTGTAACGATTTTAATTTGTATTTTCTTTCATGTTATTACTACGCATTGTACCCATCTTAAGTTGCTTTTTCATGAATGATGCTTAACTAACCAGAGAAGGTATCACATATTAAGTCTTCTTTTTATCAGTTCTCAAATACAAAGAACTATTAATTAGCATAGATAAAGCGACTCGTTTGTTATTCTCTGTCTCTTGTCAGAAACGCTTCGTCGAAAATGCATCTTCATTGAGGATGTAAAATAAAAGCAGACGAGCGTAAGGTAAATGTAAGAAATAAAGTGAGTCGCACATTGTATTTGTACTACGAAGTAAACAGAGACATTTTGCCGAGCGCTTACGAGAAATATTTTACATTCAAGCGAATGTACAATTATCGTGTTGGCATCGGGCGAGAAAAGATGGTTCAAATGGGTGTGCTGCTTAAATGACACTCATTCCTACTCTGCGAATTTTCTTATAATACAAAATATTATTGGAGTAAGCGGGAATATTTGTGCTTATGCTTTGAACAGGGGTTTATATAAGCTAACAAATATCCAATGAGGAAATTCTCTTTAACAACTGAACTTAAACGCCATTAGGGTATATGTAACTGAATTTACACCAGGTAAGTACTTCTTCTGATAAAAGTTGGGTAAGCAGTACGTACTTACTAAAACACGCCTTGAGAGTAAACACCCTATCGTATTTGGAGGCTCCCAGGGTCACCAGCGCATTTTATGTAATATAATATAATATAATATAATATAATATAATATAATATAATATAATATAATATAATATAATATAATATAATATAATATAATATAATATAATATAATATAATATAATATAATATAATATAATATAATGTAATATAATATAATATAATAGTCTTACATCGGAATAGTATTTTTTTTACATTATCCTGTAATTTAACAGAAGAAGAACGCCGAAAGTGAAAGAGGGTGGGAAAAGGCGAAAGAAGCTAGAATGACTTGGAGTGAAATTGGTAAAGCGGCCCAGGACCGATAAAGCTTTTCTGCTAGGCCCTCAGCCGCATTTGGGGGACATAGGATATTTAGTCAAGTCATCTTGTAATTACTTTACACTTGAATAGTCCAGATACCATAACAAATAAAAGCCGTAGTGAATTATTAGGTGTGTAGCTGGATCCCCGCCGTATTCAAAGATCCTGCATCATATTCAATAGAGATATATCGATAAACCTCGATTAATATTCCCAGTTCGTAGTTCCCCATAAAAGAAAATTGGTCAAGCGTTACAGTGCAGTGGCACTGTACATTTCTGGCTCAGCGTTTGTAATGAATTCTTGATTTATAGAGCCTTTGACACAATATACAGTTTTTGGTAATGTTACGCCCGCTTTCTATATCCAAGTATTAAAAAAAAATAATGGTGCGTGTACTTATGTACGCGCGTAAGAAGTTATACTTCTTTGGCTTTCTTTATTTTTTAAAAACATTAAATAATTAATAATAGATATTTAGCGTTAATAATTTAACAAATAATAATAAAATGAATGTTATTTCTTCAGCAATAGATATAAACAACCTTAACTCTCACTTCACCTGTTCTCCTGCCCACGATAATTCTTCTCTTAGGAAGACAATCAATAAACTGGCTTCTCTTCCAACTCCAAACTTCATGCCTTTTAATTTCACTGAATTCACCGAGCGCGAAGTGGAGGGTTGCATCCAGTCTATCTCGTCGGATGCTGTCGGATGTGATGAAGTTAGTCGTGCTATGATCTTACCTATCTTGCCAGCTATTCTTCAAGTTATTACTCATATTTTTAATTATTCAGTTACTAGTGGTAAATTCCCTACTTCTTGGAAGGATAGTCTAGTTATTCCTATTCCCAAACGGCCCGATCCCATTAACTTTTCTGACTTCCGGCCCATTTCTATTCTACCATTCCTATCTAAAGCTCTAGAGCGCCTTATACACTCGCAGCTCAGCGGATTTCTGAATAAAAACTCAATTCTAGACCCTCTCCAATCGGGTTTCCGCCCGGGGCATAGCACGACTACGGCATTGGTAAAAGTTTGTGACGACATTCGCCGAGGGATGGATGGTGGGCAGCTCACTGTTCTCACTCTGCTTGACTTTAGCAATGCTTTCAATACTGTGAACTTTGAAATTCTGCTTGGGTTGCTTCGCTCTATGAATATCTGTCCATCCGCTATTGACTGGTTTCATAGCTATCTTAACGGTCGTCGGCAGCGTATTAAAATGAATGATGCTTACTCTCAGTGGAATAATATAAGTGCTGGTGTTCCGCAGGGTGGCGTTCTTTCACCTCTTCTTTTTTCTATATTTATCAACACCCTGACTGCACATCTATCCGCTAGTTATCACCTTTACGCTGATGACCTCCAAATCTACGTTCAGTCTACACTGGATGAGCTTCCTCTTGCAATACAAGCGATGAATGATGATCTTGAAAACATAGCCAACTGGAGTAAAGACTTTGGTCTTCAAATTAATCCTGCCAAGAGTCAAGTCATCATCATCGGAAGCCCATTCTTTATTTCAAGAGTCAAATGGGCTCAGCTCCCGGGTGTTTACCTTGACGGTGTGGCCTTGGCCCTCAATAAGACTGTTAAAAACCTTGGGGTCTTCTTCGACCAAACGTTTTCCTGGGGTCATCACGTAAAGGAGATCAGCCGTAAACTTTACGCCGCTTCTTTTACTCTGAAACGTCTTTCTAATTTCCTTCCTATCCGCACTAAAACTATGTTGGCACAGTCTCTTCTGCTTCCTATTCTCGATTATGCGGACTCATGCTCCTCTGATTTGAACGAAGAGCTACTTGACAAGATCGAACGCCTGCAGAATTTCTGCATACGGTTCATATTTGGTCTTAGGAAATATGACCATGTGTCTAAGTTCCGCAGGCAGCTGGGGTGGCTACCTATTCGATTCAGACGTCACGCTCATCTTCTTCAACTTCTATATTCAATTCTTTTCAATCCGAATACCCCTTCTTATCTCAAAAATCACTTTAAATTCTTAGGTCCTTCTAACTATATGTTACGCTCTTCTAATAGATGTTTATTAGAAATTCCATCTCACACTTCATCCTTCTTAGGCAATTCATACACAATCTCCGCCATTAAATTATGGAATACGCTGCCCGACTCCGTACGATTGGCTACCTCTCTGTCATCTTTTAAAACTCTTCTGTATTCCCATTTCTTAACCTTATCCTATCCTGATCAATCGTGACTTGTATAAATCTTGTTTCCTTTTACATCACTATTTGCTGTCCATGTATTTGTAGGATTAGCTTTTAAGTTTTTAGTCCGTTGTTAATTTTTTTTTTTTGTATTACTTTAGATTAAGGTACTATGTATATATATATATTTTTTTATATCACATTTGTTTCTGCACTTCTCGCACGAATCATGTTTCTTTTTTAGTTTTTTCTTTAACTAGGGTTGCCTGGAAGAGATCGCTTATTAGCGATAAGGCCGCCCGTTGCATCCCTTATAATTATTTTTGTATTGTGTTTGATTTATTGTTTTTTGCAACGAAGTTTTAATAAATAAATAAATAAATAAATAAATAATAATAATATAACAATAAACGTTAATATTTAGTATATTATTCAATTATTAATTGATATTAATAACAATGATTATTTATTATTTTATTATATTATTAATTTAATTTAATAACTAGGTATATTTCATAACCTTTTAACTAAGTAACAATAGGTCGATGTGAAAAAGCATTGCTAAATTTCTTGGAAAAAATAATTAAAACTGCTTTATTTGTTTAAAAGGTACTACAATTAATGTCATTATGGTCATACGTCACGCATATTCTATTTCTTTTTACTTGTCTTATTCCCATCTCGGCGCCCATACTGAATTTTGTGTCACGGTGCGCGCGCATCGTAAAATTTCACTCTCATAAATTTTTCATAACGCGCCTAAAGAAGTATAACTTCAAAAATACAACTCGTAATCGTATCATATGACTTGTAACAATGATTGTTTATATAACACCCGTCTGAAAGTCACTTTCCAATATTCTACAGTAAAGACAGAAAAAAAAATTAAAATTTTCAAAATAAGTAATATAAACGTGGTTTTATTGAAACTGAGCCGTCACTCATATGGTGAAGGAAATCATCGTGAGAAAACTTGCATGCCTTGATCCAAAAATTCGACGGTGCGTGTCAGGCACAGAAGACTTCCTTCCATATTAGAAAAAAACTATTGATCACGAAACAGGTACAGAAATCTGAGGCTCAGAGCTAAAAAGTTATTGCGCCACTGGTTTTTTTTATATAAGCAATTTCTACCATAGTTTGTAGCATTGACCATATCCAAATTAGTTTGTCCAATTTCTATTCTACGTAAAAATTATTTTACATTCAATATCATCTAACGTTTATATGTATAATAGTGTCAATATGATTTAGGGATTTGTTTTTAATAAACGAGATCCTGGCGTTCGTGATCAGAATAACACCCCAAAATAAGCTAAGAAAATATAAGTTTAGGAATGACACGTTTTGATACTTAACGTGTACTCAGCATCAAATGTCTGGCGTCAATATAATGATGGCTTACTGTAAGTAAAGCTCTGTATGGTGCTTCTATCAATATATTAAAATAATTAGACATTTATATTAAACTTGAAATATTGATGATTTTATATATAGTGGATTATACATGTACATACATACATTTCAAATATTCAATAAGTTAATTATTTACCCGTTTTACGACCCGATGTTCGTAATTTTATTTTAATAAAGTATGGTTAGAATGTAAAACTTGAGGTAAAAGTAACATTATCATTATCGTAACGGTATAGTTATTATCAATTATTAAATAGTGTAGGTAGGTTACGTTACCATCAGCTTACATAATGGGCTATTTGTCAATATAAAAAATTAAATTGAAAGTAATCTGTATAAAACATGGTTTTAAAAGCGTTATGATTAATGAGTGCGTAGAGAAGTTTTTTGGCGGCCGCTTGATTATGAATGTATGATTTGAATTATCAAAGCTTTAACACATTTATTAGTTTCGGTATATGGTCATAAATAAATAATCTGAAATGATTTTGATAATCTTGTCAAATAGTAATAATAATTATTAATAATTATTTATATATTTAATAACTTCTAAAACCTACTGAAACTTATTATAGGTACGTATCAAAACTTCTCTGACGCAGTACAACGCGGTGCAAGGATATCCTGACAGGGGATTTCATTAGATGCAGCTTAACCACAGCGAGTAAACATCAGGGACGGAATCCGTGATATTTCCTCACTAAGACTTTTTTCGACGTGTGCAATGAATTTTTACATCTTATGTTTGCTTTGAGAGAGATGAGTTTTCTGATTCGTTCAATGAGTAGTTTTTTTATAGAAACATCACATAAAGACATTTAAATCATTTAATCGTTGTCTTTATGTACTACGTATAAATCTATGTATAAAAGAATATGTTTATTTAATACATCTTCTACTATTGTAAGAAAATAGCGTTGCTATCTTATATTTGATAGAATTAATCAAACATTAATTTATTAGTTGAGAAAAAACAGTAATAAAGTTTTTAAGTGTTCATTAAACCAAGTCATGATGAACTATTTCCAAACAAAATCCAGCTTCTATAGATGTCAAATGATAAGAAATATGATGACAATTTAAAGTTCCTTTTATTTCGTTGGCTTAAATAGAATACTTGATTGTCTGACACTCTCAAATAATGCAATATTATGAAAAAATATCAAAGAAATAATTGTACTTACAAGTTGCAAACTGTATCTTTTTAGTATCTTTGAAAACAAGATTTATGATCATAGGAAAACACTTACGGTCACCCCATTCGAAGTGCTCGCATTTGTAAGATATATGACATTGAATAATAGCGTGCCCTTAAAACAATAACTTGAGATGGCGAAAACCAATCTTTCGAAAGGGGTGCCAAATTTGAATTTGACAGAACAAGTGTTAGATTATCGAAAAATGAATTAATTTTTCTTTAGAATTGCTATGTTTTTTTTGGCTGTTACATTATCGTACCATATCCTTATGTTAGCTGCTGTAACATAAGGATATGGTAAGATTTTGAAATAAATAATCTACATATTACAATGTCTTCTGTCATTTGTAGTATAACAACCCAGAACTGCGTTGACCTAGTAGATAAAGCGTTCGACAGTCGCGTATCTGAACAATGGTGTTGGCCTAAGATTGCCTCCATGTTTTTGACAACTTTTGTTCTATAGCCATGT
Source organism: Pieris melete (assembly GCA_963693345.1). Taxonomy (NCBI): domain Eukaryota; kingdom Metazoa; phylum Arthropoda; class Insecta; order Lepidoptera; family Pieridae; genus Pieris; species Pieris melete. Next base: position 258,913 of record CAVNZK010000361.1, on the reverse strand, counting down.
AGGCGATCAGCCTATCGATATTTACAAACATAAGTTTTTGACATGCCGGTTTCCCTACAAAGATCACGTCCACCGTACGAGCAAGAGTTCATTAATCCATCACTACCGCCTAGGAACTATCTTTCTATGTATAATTGTACGTGTATATGTCCTTTTAAACTGCTGGACCGTGGCCACTGGCCTTTGAGTGGCACGCTGGATGGTTTAGAATCACAAATTACCCCGGCAGATAGCGCTGCAGTCGGTACTTTCATACTTTGTTTAATATTCTAATCCCTTAAAATATCATGCGGGACAACGTCTGTCGGGTCCGCTAGTCACAATATATAATGAAAATATATCAATAATCAACTTAATAAATTATAAAAAAAATGTAAAGAAGTAACCTTTATCTATGACGATAATCAACAAAATTTTCCTTGACACTGATTGCGAGCACAATGACCCAATCCAATTAGAATTACATTTAATATAAACAATGGTAGATAACAAAAACAAGGGAAGATCGTCTGCCAAAAGCGGGTTGGCGCCCTCGTGAGGGGAGGAAATAAAGGAAACGGATGCATAGCGCCTCTCATATTGTCTTACTGAATTTGCTGATGTCATTTATTAGCCACTAACATAAAACATTTTTATTGCGACTGATATAAGGCAGATACCAAGTAGTTGTAATAGCAATACGATTTATTGTGCCATAAAGTGTATTGAGAAAAGATTACATCAGTATATAGACTGTTTAGGGATTATATTTGCATCTAAATATGCTAGTTATCTATGAACTAATCATGGTTTTATCTAAATTTATTTCATTATAATTTTTTACGACTAGTACTGCGCAATAAGGTACAAGTAGATCTTACTAAGGGATATGAGAATTATAAAACAGCGTCTGAACTTCTGTCTGCGCAAAAATTTGACTTTTAAAATTTGAAGGCCGGCAACGCACTTGCAAACCCTTTGGCATTGAGTGTGTCCATGGGCGGCGGTATTACTTAACATCAGGTGACCCTCCTGCCCGTTTGCCCCCTGTTCTATAAAAAGCTAAACTAAAGACGACTCATTGGTCTAGTGGTTAGTACCTACCCATGACTGCGAGTGCGAACCCATGGTTCCCGGGTTCGATCCCCGGCTGAGACGAACATCGATGTCATGAGCATTTGGTGTTGTGCTTAGGTCTTGGGTGTTTAAATATGTATTTATATGTCTATCTATCTATAATATGTATGTATAATGTATATCCGTTGCCTAGTACCTATAACACAATCTTCACCAGCTTCGCATGGGACTCGGTCAATTGGTGTGAATTGTCTTAAAAAAAAAACTAATTACTTTCTTTAATTGTGATGCAAACGCCTTTAACGATTTACGATAATAAAGTAAGATGTTATGTTGTCATAAACATTCTTTTTATAAAAGTGTTTTCATTTTATTAATGTTTGTGCTATTATTTAGAGTAACATTAGGGAGATTTTTTAATATAATTGGGGAAGAGTAAGGATTTGTCAACAATGTTACAATAAGAGTGACCCTTGCATTACTATATTATGAAGGCGGCATTTGTTTTTTTACATATATGGACAATCTCGAATTAGCACCCTTCGTTGTGTTGTTCTATGAAACATTTTGACACACAATAAGAAATATACGCTTAATGTATCAACTATTTTGTTGGGCTGTTATCACAAAATAACTATTATTTTTCTAACAGCATGGTGTATGAGACATATATGTAAATGGGTGTGTTTGTTTGATTATCTTTGGACGCAAGTAGATTAGATCGCTTACACAAACTAGAAGTTAATAAGTAGATGTGTGTTCCTCTTGTGAGTTGTCAAACGGCAATATAACTATTCTACTACCAATATAAACCTAAATACTATTATGTTGCTAACCCATGTTACACTTACTTTTAAGTCTCATATTCATGAAATATTTTTTTCCTGTACGAGGGTATTTTACAAAATTCTTAAAGCCTTCTCCAAGTTAAGACCTTTCTCCAAAACATCTCGTGTGACAAGTGACAAGACTTGTGCTACTGTATACGTATAAGTAAAGTTACCCGTTGTACTGTTACCGACCAATATTGATACTTTAAAAAAATACATAATTTATAATACAATGTACATAAAAACTTTTGCTTCAAATTAAGAAACCGCAGAATAATAATTATATTTCATTTTAAATTAAATGAAAACATTTCTGAAAACTAAAACACTTTTAATTTTAACTCTAAAATTTTATTCATTTTCAATGATGGCGTAATTTAAAAAAAAATTACACTGAACGTGTTAGGTATTATAAACTATAGTGTTTTGTTCTTTATCCACATACAGAACATGTATTGTAAGATATGTAAATGATAAAGTATTAGCTGTTTAATTAATCTTTAATTCCTTTTAGCTAAAGCATGTAAATATATTATAGACTAATTATTATAAAAAATAACAGTTTTTATATTGTTGCACTCGAGGTCCCCTTATTAGCCAAGCTATGTTTGTTTAACTCGATAACTTAGTAACGAGCGTATGCAGTTTACACATTTCATTACTTAAAACAATTAACGTCCATGCCGTGTTTGTATTTATCATGAAATTACTAATCAAGTTCCCTAGTTAAATAACACATTTGCATGTCTAGGGGAAATTATGCATTTAACGTTATTATAATGCATGTATGGTGAACTATTAATTGCATAATGTATCAGTTTCTTGTGTCTCTACGGTCTTAATATTATTTACTATTATTAAGGTCAGCTGGTCCCTTGGATTATTCACAGAATTTAGTCCATAGTCATTGCTCTTTTCTTCCGGCGACATCGAAAAGTTGGTTAAACATCAATCATTTTGCTGATGAAGGTTATGAATTATAAGTTTAAATTTATTTCAGTAAACAGATTATACTTATTTTCTGAATTCATTTTTTATCATTATTTATCTACTGATAAATATTTTGACTTTGTGTACATCCAAATATTTTGTATATATACAACATATACAGGTATATTTTGTAATCTATACAACATCTTTGGGTACTTTTATTTAACATTAACTTTCATTAACTACATTAATTACTTATATAAACGTATTATTTTATAACTTGATAATTAATAAAAAACGGAATAAAATATCAAAACGTTTCAATCCCTATTTTCTTTTTAGCCGAGACTTGAGTCCTGCGACGTGTGACGCGACACGACAGTGCGTTTTCATTATATGCAGCTTAAGAGTAAATAAAGAAGCCCATATTGCCGACACTTTCTATGAATTCTATCCGCATGAGCTCGCAGACTATAATCCGCTTTTTACGATTCTTCAGCGGAGAATTTGAAATGAGATAATATCCTAGTGACTGCTGGTCGAGATCGTGGTTTGAATGTGTGTGAAGTGTTGGAACAAATAAATGTTGTATCTCTAAGTCAAGAGTAATCAATTATTTATCTAGAGTAATTAAAGGGCATCGGACAGAAATCAAAAATCCTATGAAGGCTTTTCTATAGTTATTGATCAACACTAATTCTAACGACTAGATTTGTAAAGCTTTCTTTTATGTACTTAGTCATGTTGAACTGTGATTTAAAATTGGTGATGGCCTGATGAATTTAATGTACCTAATATTTTTTAAGTTTATTTAAATAGTTGAATGAAAAAAAAGAGTGATTGTGAAACACAACATCTGAACATTGTTTCATTAAACCAGTTTCAAATAATAAATGCGTATAGTACGGTGAATAGTACTTATCTCGATAATTGCTGGGGTTAGTGATGAACTGTCCGTAACCTTTGTATCATATATTCATATCATAACAACAAATGACATAGAGTGTAAAAAAAGAAAATTTCATTTATGGTTAAAAGATCACGCGCTACGCTAACAGTGTCCAAAGCTGGTATTATTATTACTGTCTATGCTTTGTACGAACTATATGAACAGTGTGGATAATAAAGTTATTTTACAGCGCAGAAGCTAATAGAAGAATTTATTTATGAAAATTAAGTTTATTTACTCTGAGTTTTATGAGGGTATGAATAAAAGGTTTTAGTGCTTGTCTGTTGTTTAGGAGCACTAACCTTTGACGGTTTATCATGTCTTATTATCTAAAAAAATACTCGAAAATAATTTTGTTGCATTTGTTTTACTTATCATAAACTGTACTTTATTGTTATTACAAAGAAGATATTCAATTTTTAAAAATAACAAAATCTCAAACAGATATATTCGAGATTAGATTTGCTGGGGTTGAGTCGACTTGGATAATGAGAATTTTCTTACTTTATGTAATATTCGTGAAATCTAAATGTCTAGCTTCGTGGTAATTAATAATGAAACTTAATAAAAAAATGTTAATTTTATGATTACATTTATCAAGAAAATTCTACAACTAAATGGTTTAAATATCAAGGGATTACTCCGAAACATAATATGAAAACAATAAAACTCGATGTAAGCTGGCAAGTCCTACGAATCCTGAGCATTCCTTAGGGAAGTATAGCCTTATTGTTGTTATTTCCTATGGGATGTCACGTTATGGCGTCGCGAACGCACCTATCTACAGTCTTAATAAAGAAAATGATTTTATCTTGATCCCAAAAAGTCCCCTCACAATATTGTGTAAGATATGTTTCTTATTATCAGCAGAGTCGTGCTTTGTGATTTGGGGTTTCGAAGATTTTTATATTTTCTTCAACAGAATCAGAGTATACATTATATTGAATAATAAAAATATTCCAAGGACTTCATTTAAAAGAGGATTTTAAACTCGACATTTACTAGAATATGCAGTTCTAATTTAAATTTGTAACATATGCATTATATTAAAATAAATATATCGGATATAAATATATTTCAAACTAAGGCCGTTTTCCAGTAGGTAGCAAACTAATATTTGATAATACGACCAAATATGAGCGTATGTTAATCTAATGCTATCCGTAACTTAAAACTAAATTATTAAAGTCATCCGACCCAAAACCATCCCTAATTAAGTTAAATACAATTTACTCAGTCCAGGCTTTCACTATACTTTCCTTTTTGATCATCAATCAAGCTAAATTGAACCGTTACGTAGCTTTATAAAATGTAACGAAAATATTTAGCGTTTAGCGGTAGTACGGAATTAAGTAAAATATTTTGGGGCTTTGCTAATATACATTTTATGTAAGTGTGTGTTTTTGCACCTTTTATATGCCTTTTATTAACAGCTAGGGTAAACGGCTAGGAGGCTCAACTGGTGTTAAGTGATACCGCCACCCATGGGTACTCACATTGACAAAAAGCTCGCAAGTGCGTTGCCAGCCTTTTAATTGGTACGCTCTTTTCTTAAAAGACCCTATGTCAAAATGGTTCGGCAATATTTCAGTGGTGGGTGGTTCCATATGGTGGAGCGCAGCAAAAACTGCCTCACGAAATGCTCAGTTGCAATGGACGTCGAGGTGATACGAAAATACACCTTACTTTAGACAGGCATAGTATATCTTATAGGAAAAGATCATGATACAGAGACAGATATCTGATTCCAAGTTTTATAATTTTTTAGTACTTAGCTCGTAAAGCAGCATTCGTTAAAATAATCACCATACTACATAGTTGATATCATAAAATTATACGATAATCGCATTAAATTTGCTTTATGGACGACTTTGTAAACGCAATAAATTCTCCACTTTGAGTCTTACACTTTCAGTTTAGAGTCGTTCGGTGATACGATTATTATCTGTGTACTTGTGTTATTAATAATTATTTGTGTACTACACTAAATTTCCTATAATCTGGTACCTGTTCGGTCAAACGGTGAAGGTAAATGTTGTGAGCAAACCAGCTTGCCTTTGACCCAAAAAGTCGACAGGCAAGTTGTCAGGCAAAGAAGGCTGATTACTTACTTACCTATTAGATTGACAGATCATGAGACAGATACAGAAATCTGAGGCCCAGACATGAAAACGTTGTAGCGCCATTATTATTTTATTTTTAATAGCACCAATATTATTTTATTTTGATAACTAAATGATATAATGTAGTTTGATATAAACGTAATGAAACATGAGATTGACTCTAACTGCGTTGAAAATCACCAGGGCAAACTTATAATAGTTCAATTACAACTCGACCGTAACTCACAATCGCTGCAATTCGACCCAACTGAAGTTTAATTCTTTAATAAACGTTTCCCTTTTCATGCTTTGGAAAGTTTGTCCGTAACAAATAAAGTCTTTTGTTACATCACCTAACTTTGAAATCGAATCTAAGTTTCATCTCCGCATCAGAGGAGCGGATATGATATTGTGATTGCAAAATGGACCATGATAGCGCCACTTATATCTCGTATCTCATAGATAGAACAAGGAAAACGTGTTTATTACACCACAGAACTAATTATCTGCGCAGAAAAACTTATGATACAGATTATATATAAATTTCGTATCTATAATAACTTGGTGTTGTACTTCTATCTATATAACTATATAATTACACAGACACGCAATTGAAACAAACAATTGGGTTAAGATCTGTTTTAATTTAATGTATTAGAATCGATACGCCGCGACTCAATACAGGTTTTGCATAAGAAAGCAACAAAAAGGTGTAGACAGACAATCGAAACCGTATGAAGATTGCAGGACGTACATATTATCTAGATTTGAAATGGTATTTAATGGGAAGATAGCGATCAATATCAGGGTCAATCAAAGTGTATTCAGTTATTGATATCACACGTTGGTTCGAGGTTAGTGAGTCGTGAAGTATCCTTTCATCTGACGCGGTGACTGTAACAAATGACCCGAGGGCTGTAGTGTTGTTTAGTGTTGGACTGATCACTGAATCATTATTTCTGTATTGTATGAAACTAATCTTTCATTCTTTTTTTCATCTTTCTTTCTGTTTAGAAACATTTTTTACGAGTACTCTGAATAAAATATAAGATGTCTATATCCTTCTATAATAAAGATCACAAGATACGTATTTGTAACATATTGTAGGACAAGGAGGGCTGCAGCGTTTAATATTTTGTATCTATTTATATAAATTTAAATCTCTACAGATTACATATACCTCTTTTTAACTATACGGACCTATTATACATATATTAAACATTTATAATAATTTAATTTAATATTATCATAATGAAAACTGAATTAACTATTTACAATATTCTTAACCTAGATAGTATGATAATAATCAACATATATAGAAGAAAATTAAAACAAATTTAAAAAGTTTAGTCCCTGTGGCAGTGTTCCTTTAACGCTGGCACCATTTCCTCACTGTATTGCGATGCTTATTCGTTGAGCGAGGAAAGCAGCTCTGGGGTCACCGGTTCAATCTACCAGGCGCCAACTTATATCTTTAATTATAACCAGCGGCACGTAAGTCTAGCGCTGGCCGATACGTGGAGGGGATTGCTGCGCATGTGTACTGTCGCGCGGGGGACAAAATGCGACTGGAGAGCCAATCGACGCTCTTCATTCCGCTAGCCCCCTCAGGTACCTTATTTTTTACTTCTGCGCAATAACGGTCAGCGCTAGAGTTTCGTGCCGCTACTCATAGCGCCTGTGCACTTGAACCCCTCGGCCTTTAAGAGTCTCTACTCCAAAGGGAATAAAATTAAAAGAAAATTTGAATATTCGATTTTACAGTACACTGTTTTTATTTTATATGGCTTGCAGTGAAGCGCCCTTTATATGCCGTTTTCTATATTCCACAAAGGTGTTATGTTCTAAACGAGTAAATATTTAACTTGTAAACAAATTGCGAATTGGTTTCGTCGTGTGGATATAAAATGTGAGATAAATTTCCTATGCACCGTCAACGTTACATATAGTTCCGCACCATACAGCCTGGAAAGCTTATCTTATTGGTGAATCTAAATTGAATCCAGTTAGGCGTATACTCTATAAAACACCCTCAAAAGAAGCCAAACTATCTTCGAAAGAATCTTCAGATTAGGAAATGGTAGTTTTAGGGATGGTTTATTATATCTGAAACCCTATGTATACGATGTTTTTATGGACTGAAATTTGAACTGTCTGTATTTATTGTATTTTTTATTGAATGTTGAGTCATATTTCATTACATGTTACCTTAAAAAAATATATTCTTTAGCCAATTTTCGTTAGTCCCTCTTGATTGTAGAATGCTTACTATAAACTTAATAATTTACTGAAATGTCTTTATAAAACAATGTATACTAGTATCTAGAAAATATAGGCTTAAATAAATATGACACAAACTTAGGAACAACTGATATGATAAGTTTTGATATATGTACTATTAATATAATATCTTTTATGTTACCTAGAAATCGGAACCTATCGATTAGTAAAATTGCCATTTTTAATAATGTAAGAAATAAAATTGTGGCACTGTACATGATATTTCATTTAAATGTATATTTTTGTTTGTTGTTATTTATTATCTTCAAATTAACCTCTTAACAAATTAAGATTAAGTACATAAAAAATCTTCAAAGTAAAAAAACAACTATCTACCAAATCTGAACTTGCATCATCAACGATGTGGTTCTTGCAAATCCGATTTGTAATTGCAAATTTACTTAATTTAATTTAAGCAATGAGTGTGTTTAGTGAAATAATACTTTGTCTCATTTGCCCATTTTAAAATTGCAACATAAATGATAAAGATAAAACATTCAGAACGTATCTAAGTCTTTTGTAAAGAGAGGAATATCTTTCGATAACAAACACTATATAATATTGTTTTTGATTATACTCAATTGGTACGCAAAAAACTGAACTGTTGCCGTCTAAATAGATGCAATAGTGTATTAAAACCTTTTTTCATCACAAAAAAGGTTCTTAATTCGCTTGCTCCACCGTTCTATTTACCTTAACGGGGCGTTATTACGCTCTCCCAAAAATCCTTATAGCTATTACTGCCGACATAATCAGCCTGCTTCGTCTTCAATATACGCCTTTATGTTGTTTGAGATAACAGTCTATTTACTTACGTTTAATTAAGTAGATGTGGTGTTGGAAATTATCGAAGCTGTTAACACCATACAAATCTTTATATGTTTATATATTGTTACTTAATGCGTAGATAATAACAGGTTGTTATATGTTATGTGCCCGAAAATCTAATCAGATGTAAGGTACTTATATAAAATACTTTTCTGAAAGTAGGAACTTCCCTATTACTTCATTAAGGATGTTGGACCTCAAAACAAGGAAAGTCTGTCAAACTTATTTATTTTTACGTCCTGGCTCTCTTACTTGATCTTTTTTACAGATTTAAACTAATTAAGCGATTAAAGGTGCACTAAATTCCTCCTTTTCCTTTTATTATAACTACCTACACACTTTAAAATTGCCACGAATGCATCCCAATCTTATGTATGACATATAACAATGTATAACCATTACATTAAGACGCTGTCAACCAATTTCTTAAGCTAACAAATAGTATATAGATAAGTACCAAGTACAGAATCCTCGAAAATTGGTGAAAGGGATTGTTAAGTGGGGAGAGGTCGAAAAACGCCAACTCCGGCCTTTATACGTCACTCTGAACAAAATACGTAGCTTTTCTTATGCGGAACACGTATTTAAGGTTAATATTACTAAGGTCTGAAATTAGGTTTTTATCTGATTTTTCATGAGAAAAATTTAAGAGATTTTTATTTTCTATATAATCAGAGAATAATAAAATAAAACAAATACAAATATAAATTAATTACGATACGATAGTTTGGCAAGGTGTTAATGAGAAATGTATGTGTAAAACATTCGTATTTATAGTCAGAAAAATAAACTTTTTGTAAACAGATTTATGGAGGGCTTTAAGCTAAAAATGTTCTCCCAACCGAGGACTACGATTGCTATTTCTTGATTGATACTACAAATTTGGGTTTATATCCATTAAAATCTTTTATACTAACAATTTTTTTTATTTATACAAAGATTTTTATCTCTTACGTATTTATGTTAAAAATATGTATGCGTTAGGTAACAAACCATAAAAGTATGATACGAAGAGACAAAGGTGTAAAAATAAATATAAAATGTTCTTTTCTTTTACGATAAAATATGGACATAAGATATCTGCGACAGTTCCATCATAAAAACTGTTATAAAACGTGACTCGAGTAATACATAACGCTTATCGCTACGAAACTTAGCCTTTTTCATAGTTTTTCGATATCTCTATTGATACTCTATCATTCTGCTTTACAGCCGTACTCATAGTCAGTCATTAGGTTACCCAATCAAGTTAATAATACCATAGACAGAATCCAATGAAACAAAGGCGCTGTTTCAATAAATATTATCATTATCTTTTACATTTTAATTCTTAACTTACAGATACAGATTATTCAGATTTATACGGATCTTAATATTATTATTTCGTGTTATTAGTCTATGATCTATTAAATTTAACAAAAAATATTTGATTTGTAATTCCTAGTAGCTGGTCCGTTTAAAACATTATTTATCAAAAGATCCCTAGTATTTTTTTTTTAATTTTAGACTTGCATTATTGGTTTACATATTTAAAATGTGAGGTTGTAGCCCCATTAGATTTTCAACTAAATAACATTTTAGTTAAACTAAAGATAATTCAGGTTTATCATAAATATGGATGGTTAAACGAAGACAATCATAGAATTAATGAAGGGAACAATCCTTTGTTAATCCTTTAACGCATCCTATGAGAATCCTTCAGTTAGCGGAAACTTCAACAAAACTTTGATAAGGGTGCCTTGTCAGTAATTTACAATGATCTTAAAATGTTGGATAAAAATTTTGAAGCCATAATTTCAGTGATTTTTTTTCATATTTCATGACAGCAATAAATTAGCCATGGATTCTAGGATTTTTTTTTAAATAATTAATTTGTTAATTGTAGATGTGTTCTACATATTATACTGTGCAGACTAGTATAGCCTAGTGCTTGAGCGTGCGCCTCTCAATCCTGAAGTCATGCATTCGAATCACGGCTGTACACAAATGGATTTTTCTTTCTAAGTGCGCATTTAAAACGGTGAAGGAATATATCGTGAGGTAATCGGCATGCCTTAGACCTAAAAATTTACGACATGTGTCAGCTACAGGAAGCTGATCGCCTACATGCTTTGGAAAATTAAATGATCACGAAACTGATACAAAAATCTGAAACCTTCATCTACTGGTTTTTATATAATATTAGCTGACCCGGCAAATGTCGCTTTGCCATGTATTTTATTTAGAGGAAACATTTTTTTTGTTCAATAAAAATAACTATCTACAATACTAAAAAATATGGGTCGATCGTAGAGGGGTGAAAATTGTATGCTGTATAAAAACAATCTCAAAAATAAAATAAAAATTGGGGTGGACAGTATGGATAGTAGCCGATTCTCAGACTTACTGGATATGCATCAAAAAATCATAAGAATGAGCCGTTTCGGAGGAGTATGGGAACTAACATTGTGACACGATTTTATATATTAGAAGAGTTTACACATCAAAAATGTATTTATCAATCAACTGATACCCTAAAGATTAATTCCGAAATTACTATAAAAGCTATGTATACACTAATCCCAACCCGAATCACTAATTTCATTTCAAACTTCTCTTATTTCGTATCTCGTTCAATACGTAGTTTAACAAGTTGTTGAGAAATAAAGAAAAGTGGTAAAGTCGTGGCTAAGTCGTATCAGGCTGTCTGTGTCAGTGGTCGAAGTTCAGGATTTCAGCTATTTATTGCGATCCCGCAGGATCCGAGAATTTACGCGGTCCAAGATAAAAGATCTCGGTTCTTGCGGGTAGGCGTTTGCTTCGCTTCTTTTTTAGATTTATTTTTTACCTTAATTCGCTATTTAAAGATTGTGTAGGGATATGGGTGTTAAGGCATTTAAGATTAAATAGTTTTGGATCGAAGAGGATTTGATATGAAATATGATTTTTAAAAAAAATTTTGTTAATCTATTAGAAATTTAAATCATTATTCAATCATTCGATTCGATTGAACTTAAATGATCATTGCTTATTTCAATCCATCCACCTTTAAGAACTAAAACATAGTATTTACGTCATAAAATCCGTCAACTTTTGCTTTAAGATCATTTTAATCAGAAGGCATAAACAATTTAGTTTCATAGATAGATTTCTTTATATAAAATAATGACTTTAAAGCATTTCCATGGGTACAAAATACTATCTTTCAATATAGGCACTACATAAGAAAATCATAGGCTAATTGAATTTCCGAATCCAGGAGAATTTATAATAACAAATTCCGTCGTTACAATATTTTCGGTACCAATTAATATCTTACTTGATCGCTATTTTTCTCGTATAATTAAAAGATAATACGAAATAATCAATTAAAAACATACAGAATATGAGTTGGGCAGAACGAGGGTTGTAATAATTAAATCAAATTTGGCGCTGTTTGTATTGTTGAACAAACAGAGCGCTACAGCGACTAATAAATCGCCATGATGCCACGCGTCACAGGCATTGAACTAACATGTACTTCGGTTTATAATATTTTATAAAAGTAATATCAAATTCACCCTTTAACATTTAGTCCTTACCTTTTCATACGCCCTTTAATCTTTTTACTTTCTACGAAACTTTTTTATCAAGCAATATTGATAGTAATCATTCACACCAAATTATCGTTTACTTAGGACAGAAATAATATTTTCTCTTGGCATTTCAATGAATTATTTTGGTATCACATTTTTGCATGTTTCAATATTACTGTATCTTAATAGGCATCAATTTTAAGGTCTACATTCCTAACGAGGTTTTGCCTTAACCGTTCATCCAAGTATGATTTCGCACGGTGAAAGAAACATTGGCTAGGTACTGCGCTGTCGAGGTTACGATTAGAATGACGATAGTTGAGAATTCTCAATCTCTCTCTCGTGTAATTACACGGTCGAGACTTGTTAATCCTGTTGGAATTCGAGTCATACATTTATACAGTATTAATATGCATATTACAATTACATACTCGTATTTGCTACGAACCAAAAAACCACGTAGAACTTAAAAAGTCAGAACGGTTAGAAATGTTTAAATCGACATTAGTTAAAAAATTAATTTTCTTAATTATAATTCTACTGTATGTGTGTATGTCACTGAACACCTCTTAAAGGGCTGGAACGATTTGAATGAATTTTGTTGTATGCGTTGCCTTACTATATACCAGGTATATATATTCTTTGTTTAATATCCTAATTGCTTGAAATATCATCCAGGGCAGCGTCTGTCGGGTCGAGTACTTATATGTTTTAAAGATAATAAGCAACGTCTTATATATGTTTATCGCTAATTATCATTATTTGCCATGACATCATGTTGAGATTAATTTCGAATATTAATATAAATCATATTAATCTCTCTCTAATCAATCATATGTGACGTGGTGTAGTTTTCGATAGGAAAATATTACTTACGTTGACGATTTATCAAGGTTGCGTCACTACGGAGAAAAAGTAAGTTTAAAATAGTTTTACACTATGAATATTTAATAGTTTTATGTTCTTAATATTTCATACGCTGTCAAGACAACACAAATGTGTGAACAACAATGTAAAAATCTACTACATTTTTAATATCACAATGGAAGTTACAGTTTTTTTAATATTACTCGCACCATTTTGTAATTTAGGACGCGCATTGTAAAATTTATTGCATGTTTTGTGTAAACTATTGTAATCAGCAACATTGCACTAATAATAACTATTAATTACAAAAACTTTACTACAGAAACCGTACCTGGGCCACGTGCTGCATCTAGCACAGGACAAGACAAGCTTCACGCTTCATCGACTGATGACCAAGCTCTAGTAGAGGAGAGGCACCAAAAGAAGAAGTAGAATACATAATGAACTTTCAATAAAGATAGCGATCGTGACGTGTTTGTATGCGATTTCGATGTAGTGCTTTCAGTGCGGTACTTATCATTGAAGTCGGAATCTTTGTCGCTTTTGGGACTGTATACCGGCGCCGGTCGCGGTAATACAACCTTTCGGATTTCTTGACCTTAAATTTTTTATTAATTTCAACTACTTGGTACAGCCGCTGCGTGATGCACGTCGTCATGCCGCCTTACTTGTTAGACCCTTGATTCATAAAATTTACATCTGTCTAACTTTGCATGCTTGCAACTCTGTAAGTACTTATGTATCTCTATTCATCGCTGCGTGAAGTCCATTTAACAGAAAGTGACGAATAAGAAATTAATACTGAAATTATTCTTTTCGCTTTGAGAAAAAAATACATTAGTCTAGCTGAGGTCTGAACTCAGGACTTCGGGGTTGGGATTCAATTAACTTTCCAAGGACTGCTTTTAATTATAATTTTGCCAGATTATATAAATTTATTATGAATTCCTAATTGAAATCTTAATGTCATATATAATGTTTTAAGATAATAATCGTTACTTTTGTATAATAGAAGTTTACCATTAATTTGACTAATAATATGAAAAATTGTGTCCTGAAAGTTATTGATAATATTTTGGCTGATTCAATAATACATAGCTTAAACCACAATGATTAGAGTATAAAGTTTTAGCAGTTGATTGCTTTATGATTGTTATAACAAATATGTATGTAGTGTCCATCATTATCAAAGGCAAAATCGCAAACTTAATCGTGAGCACACATAAGCCACAATGTAAAGAAAATAAAAATTAAGTAATAAAAGAACAATTTCATAAACAAGAAAACTTTTAGTCCATACAAAAAGAGGAAGTTAAACACATTACCGACATTTCTGAACCAAAAAATACGTTATAACCGAGACTGAGTGGGCTCAAAGACAAATAAATTATTAGAGAACAATAGGCCGCGGCTCGGAATAATTTTAGCTTGGCATACCATCGCGCCTCATACACTCCACAGAAGTAAATTAATTGAGGAAGCGATATGAACGCAATTTTGTTTAGAATGCGAGCGCACTTTAAACGGAATTCGGGTCTCGAGCGTTCCTCGGAATATAAAAGCCCGCCTGTCGACTTGTCTATTAGACATTTTTTATGTTTATTTAGCTACTTTATAACTGTCGAATAATAAGTATTGCGTTGGAATTTCATTTTATTAATGTTGTTTTCGAGTTACTAAAGACATAGTTGGAGTTCTATAGCGAGCACAACAACACAAGTTTTGGTGTTTTGAATCGTATTAAATACAAGAAAACCAGCTATTACCTGCGCCAATTCGTTCGCGTTATAACAGTGAATCGCCAGGAAGCAATTTCGTTAAATACTACAAACATAAACTTTCCTTTTCAATGGTTCTTGTTCGTACATTTAATGATAAAAATTGCATTAAAATCATTTTCGTAATAATATTTACACGAACAGATAATAATTGATTACAGCTATCCTTTTTTGCAGGCATTACTTTGTTAATAAAATGCTTTTTATACTAGAATTCTCTAATAGAATTAGAAATTGGTTAAAGTTCTTTTGTCATGTTAATCTTTAATATTTGATTACAGACAAATCTATAGCTTTTTTAAATACATAAGTTGTATAATGGAAGAATCTATTGTTATTAAAAGCCCATGTCGCATCTAGTAGCTGCTTTTTGTAACAAAGTGGGCGCTATCTTTACGGCTCCCTTGGGAAATAATGTACTGTCATGGAGAATATACTGTGCCCAAGCCACAATTAGAGATCGCCAGAAATTGCGTAATTAGCAACCATAAATCGATCTTGCATACGATACCAGTACCCGTTTTTGTCCTTTATGTAATTAATATCTATTTAAATACTCGTATGTTATTCGGCCAAAAATACCGTAAGCTACAGGCATATCAAATCTTTGTATAAAACTAGTTGTCACAGTTGCTATACATATATAATTGTGACCTTACGGTGCGTACATACTATATAACATAACATGTTATACAACATTGCAATATAACATTTTTCAGATAATGTGGACACTAAATGTTATAAAACATGTTATAATAACATGTTAACCCAGCATCTACGTTTTTTGTTTTTCTTTTGTTATTTAAAATGGTTATACAACATTGTTATATTGCATTGTTATTCTAATGTGTACAGTATTGTTTTATGTTATAATGTTGAATAACAAGGTTACATAATGTGTCGTGTTAAAAAACACAAGTTATATAATATGTTACATAGTCTGTACGCACCCTTAGACTTAAGTTTCATTAAATACGTCACGTCAGAATAAGAAATACCATCCGTATCACCTCGGCTTCCGTCGCTCCACAGCTGAGCGTTTCTTAAGGCAGTTTTTGCCGCGCACCACCGCTATGTGGAGCTAGCTGCCCCCTGAGGTAGTTCCGAACCAATTCGGCTCGGGTCCTAACAAGAAAAGAACGTACCAATTCTTACAAGCGTGACAACATACTTGCGAGCGTTCTAGCAATATGATTGTCCATGGGCGGCGTTATCACTTAACTTCAGATGATCCTCCAGGACGTTTGCCGCCTGTTATAAAAAATACAATAGCTAAATTTTAAGACTGTGAGTAAAATTTGTTGGAAGAGCTGGAAACTGGCTTTAGGAAGTCGAAAAGGAGTACCGTTTACTTGGAAGAGTCACGAAATCCAACAATTGTAATGTACAACATTTAAATAACACGCAATAACACGTCATATTATTTAAATTTATTTATACTATGTTTTTGTATTATTATACCGATAACTTTTACCGAACACGTATATTTATTACGGAACGACGAACGAAATTAGGGAGACCTAAAACTAACTGTTAACTGACTAAAGATTTAAGTTAGCGCCTGGTAGATAGTAGCGGTGACCCCAGCCCTGCGATTCTGTAACTCAAGAAGAAATAAAGAAAGGAAATATCGCCTATATAAAATACTGAAAAGGTGGGAGCTTGTAGTTTATTGTTTATCAGAATGCCAAATCATAAAATGACTGCTTTACGACTGATTTCAGAGCGACCGCCGATGCGAAAACCGCGGTGTGAGTTCGAAAAGTGAGTTACAGAATCGCAGGGCTGAGCTAGTGCTTTTCTCACTCGACGAATAAGTATCGCAATACAGCGAGAAAATGCTGCTAGCGTTAAACGTACACTGCCACAGACCTAAATTTTTAAATTTGTGTTAATTTTCTTTTTTTTAATTTTTATTATTACTATGTCAGTTAGGAAAATTTTATAATAAATCATTATTAAAATTTAATAATTGTAATCTTACACAGTTATTTATTATCAACGTCCAGTTTAGAAGGTAGATGTTTAAATGATTACTGTCACAATTGCAATGAGCTTGACAATCTATTTAAATACCCTATAGAAGTTCTAAGGAGAATTACTTTAACAGATTTTCAAAAAATAATATAGCAAATAAATCCGAACGTGCACGTCCAATAAACCATTTTCTATTGACCAATTTGGAATATAGCTAATCGCTTATTCGGAAGCATTTTCGACCCTACTTTAGTCCACCTTTTTGTCAACACCATGGACTTACCCCAACCGCAGTTAGGTTATTGGGAAGAGAAATGATCGCAAATGGCAGGAAATTACAGGCGCCTTATCGTTGAATTCAATAAGGTCAATGGTCCGGGGAATAATGAAACTGCAACTACAGCTTTTGATCCGTCCGTTCGTCAATAGCAATTGTCGCTTTTTCTTCTGAATTGTTCATTGTTTCAAAGCACACAGCCCCTAAATGAACGTTGCTATGCGTTGTAATAAATGGTTAAATATGTTTTATTATTTAAAGGAGGATATATTCACTCATTTCAAAATTCAAAAATCATTTTATCATATAGGTAACACATTGTACACTTATGATTCGTCAGTAAAGAAATACATATTAATGCTTCAAATTTTACATTTTGTGCCAGTTCTCAAATCAAGGGCGTAGTACGGAAGAGAAGAACTGGCAATAAACTCTCTGCCACTCTTTTTAATCGCCATGTTTTTTTTACACAATGTTTGTAAGGAGCTGCAACCATTACACCATGTTCTACATGGCATATCAAGTAATTAATAATAATAACATAATTTAAAAACAAAGACTTGTCCTCTATCAGCAGGAGGCATGGTGAAATAGGAGCACGCACTTACATTTGATTTGATACATTGAATAAAGAAATCTTTATTTACCTTGAATAAAGGTCTCTTTTTCTTATTAAGAGACACTCACGATGTTTTTGAAGGAAATAATAATCTTATAGAACGATAAAAATATTTAGAGTTTATTTTTCAATTCATATCAGTCAATAACGTCAGTCCAACACCTTCAACCTTATGTAACTGTCGCCGCACACGGGCCACACGCCACAGCCACAAACGCCGCCACGAAAAGCTAGAAGCGGCTACAAAGGTAGCTGAAGCGCGCGACAGCCACTTGTGGCCGTTGGTCGACACTTGCGGTCGGTGGCTGCTACTTTTTTTAACCCTTGCCTGCAGTATCATAATGGACTCTGACGAAGAAGGTTTAATTGCGCTACTTTTGATAAAAAGACGTCGTCGTAGAAGTCGAAACCGTAGTTATTGGATACACAGAAAGACATTAAATATCCCCTCACCACGACAGGTCGGTAATCGACAACCATTGAACTATACATGATGAAGCATTTGGCCTCAGTGAAAATATGATGAGGCCATATTCTGGAAAATATTTGGACTTGGACAAAAAAGTTTTCAATTATAGGTTAGCCTTGCCAGACGTTGCATTGAGTACTAGCAAACAAATGGAAAATATTACATCGCCCATTAACCACTTCTGTTCATTTCTCAGAAGACATTGTGAAATCTTGTTGCATTTTGCACAACTTTATTCGCAAAAGGTGAAAACATCCCTTCCATTTTCGTCACACTTTGAAAATAGTGGGACTCGAAAATATACAAAATACAGGCTGGCAGATTATTTTATAAATGAAGGAGCAATACCGTGGCAAGAAAATAGAATATAATTAATATATGGTTTTATATTGTTTTATTAAACTTACCTTCAATGTTCTTTTCTTTGGCAGTTTTATTCGCTAAATTTCCCACAAACAATTCGCAGATTTCTACCCAGGACTCTACCGTCGACTTCAGGTTGACTGAGGCAAGGGAGAGAGGAGCACGGAATCTTGCGAGTGGCGTGTGGCGGCTTTTTGTGTCGGCGTTTAGTGGCTGATGCGAGCCACAAGAAGCAAGCTTCGACGATTTGTAGCGTGTGGCCGCCACCGGCCCCAACCGTGTGCGGCGAGTCCATATAAAATGTATGAAAATTACAGGAAATATGCCAGTGGTGGCGTTTTGTGGTTGTGGCCGGTGGCCCATGTGCGGGGACCCTTATAATTAGGTTAATAAAAGCAAGTTTCGGTAGACAAGCGTAAGTTAGTGATTTGTATTTAATAATATAGATGGAATTAATTATATATTATTGTATTGAATTAACAATAGTAATACTGTTAAGACCTTTACAATAAGCTCAGGTGCATTCCGAACATGTTTTAAAATTTATTTAGTGAAAATGTTTAAGGATATACTTGAAACATTAATGAGCAAAAAAGACCCCGTCATATCGGACATGAGAGTTATTGAATAATAAACAATAATATGCGTGTCAGTCTCAATAAATATAAGCCGTCGTTGCCTAAAAACTTATTCACCATTTTGACATTCAAATAATACTTAGTTTATATTATAACTTAAGTTCACATCCATAGTGTTTGTTATTATGTTAATCTAATATCTTCACATGAAACAATAAAAACCTAAAGGACAAGCACTAACAATTTTTTCCGAGCATAATAATGGAAGTTTAAGTGGAAAATTATTCTAATGTCGCATTAAATGAAATTGTTGTAACAAATTTGCGATATAACGAGCAAAAATCACGGTTTCAACATACCAACGATATTGCCGTTACGTAGTGGAAAATCGTTATTGCTTACTTTGTAAACCGGTGGGTACATGCATTACTTTAATATTATAATATATATGATGAAAACGATTGTGAACGTTGTCGTCGCTAAGGTGATCTTAAAGTAGTGGTGAACGAGCCCTATAGCGATCATGGACCAGAGGATTCCCATTTAACGGCAGAAGGCCCTTTTGGCCTATATGGACCGATGTAATCATGAAATATGTAGGCTGTTTGAAATTCCTCTCAGTGGAAAGTAAAAAATCGCTCAGTTCTACTCAAAATTATATGTTTAAAATTATTCTAAAAAAGTTAACTTACTGTAGACTTGGGAAATTATCTCACGATAACACTATTCTCACGATGACACCAGCAGTCAGCACCCTAAGCGAGACAAGATAACACCACAGCTTGACATGATAACAGCAGAGGTTGTTCACAACCCGCCACGCGATCAACTGTTACGCCGCGGCCCTTCTTACAGTGGTATGCAGATTGGTACAACAAGGACCTTTGACTACCCCCAATAGTCCATTTTATTACATAACTGTGGGCGAACGGGCAGGAGGATACACTCCGAAGTACTGCAATTATAATCCCAAGCAGGCGCCTGATTGGAATCCGCAAGGAAAGCGAAAGCGTTGCCGTCCCAAGCAACCCGAAGCGAACCGGAATGACTTGGAGCGAGGTGAAATACGAGGCTCATGACCGAACGATGGAGGCTCATTGTGGACGCCCTAGGCCCCATTTAGGAGCTATAGGAATATTATTATATCCGTTTGACTTAATAGTCAAACGGGCAGGAGGCTCATCTGATACATAGTGAGACACTCACATTGCCAATTCAAAGTATCACAGGTTTCCTTGTAACTCCGCGGTTTAGGTACAAATATAACTTGTCCTTATCTACAAGTCCTATGTAATTCTCTATCTTTTTGTCGTTGGAAATGGTCAGTATAAACAAGAGCCTATAATATTTCCGATTTACAATTCCTGGCTCGATATTGGAATGCATTTTCAATTTAATTGGTGTATTTGCAAAAATATACATCTAAGCAGATAATATGTAGGAAAAAATCTATTTATAAGCAAAACTTGATACTTGAATATGCTAATATTAAAAGGTATAATTTTCATACATTTGTTTTGTCTTATATATAAAAAATAAATCAGTGGCGCTACAACCTCTTTAGGTTTTGGCCTCACATTTCTTAATCTGTTTTATGATCATTTTTAAATCTAATAGGCAAGTAGGTGATCAGCCTCCAGTGGCTGACACATGCCGCCGACTTTTTGGGTCTAAGACAAGTCGGTTTCCTCACGATGTTTTCCTTCACTGTTCGAGCAAATGTTAAATGCGCACATAGAAAGAAAGTCCATTGGTGCACAGCTGGGGATCGAACCTACGGCCTCAGGTATAAGAGTAGCACGCTGAATCCACTATGCCAACACTGTTCTATTGTTTGTTTTGTCTTATGTATTACTAATTTCTGTGTAATGTGTATGTATTTCTAATGTTTTCTCGCCCTGGAAAAATTTTGATTAAAATATGAGTAGTGCATATATTTTTGATGCTTTTATATATATATGAATGATATCATTTATAAAGACATAATATCATCTCAATATGTATTTTGATTCTTATGTTATAAATTATGCATTCTTTAACCAATAAGTAAAACTTGTTTACTACAGCTATTTTGAGCAACAGAGCCAATTGAAAATACAGATCATTTTATTCCTTTATAAACTTTCCGTTCTCATAATATTTTTATTCAATAACTTTTTGTCTTGTTTCTATTTGCATGAATAACATTATACTCTACAGAAAAATATTGTAAGAATTGTCTATTATGTACTTCTCTCTTTATTGTGTATTACGTTTTGGTCTGTAGTATAAAATATAAGGAGGTGTGAAATATAAGTGGAGTAACAAATACGAGTTTTTTTCACTTCGAAACGGCTCGAACGATTATTTTGAATTTTTTGTGTATATTCGGTATACCGTATAAGCCACCCAAAAATTTTAATCAAATGATAAATCATAAAAAAATACTCATAACCCTTAATTTTTGTCCTATATTCCATCTATCCCCATTGTTTAATGGTACTGCACACTCATATGTAGTATTATATAATTTTATAAATATTTGTTCTTTTATTTTTGTACAAGTGTTAATAGTACAGATTATAGATGGCACTAGTATATTTTAAAAGTATTGTAGCATATTGTATTACCTCACATAAAAATAATAAGACGAAACATACTCCCAACTGTACGACGTCGCTAGTTCCTCGGGACTATTTTCTTGAGAATAATTAATAAGAATTTAATTAATGTAACTATAATATATAATAATTGTAATATCCTAAATAGGTCTGGGACCGTTATTGCATTTTATAGTCCATAACATATACTAGGACTAACGGACGCTGTTGGACATTGGTTCCTTAAAATATTTCGGAAATAATTATTTCTTTTACTACTCAGGGATAATTCATACATTCAGTGTTCTAATGGTGGAACAATTTGTAGAATCCAGTCCTCATATATCAGAGAATTTCAGAGTAGATTAAAGTTTTGTTACAACTTGGCGTGTTTTAAATATTTAAAAAAAATAATAAAAGTCATATTCAGTTAAGGCTTACAAGTGATTGGATGCACTGAGCTGTTAACAGTTTTGTGATAACACAAAGGGAAATTGTTCCAACCAAATGGAAAATATTAGCAATGCGTATCAATTTGGACGTTAAAGCCTTGGCTGATAGATAAGCTTGATGGATTGGTGAATTGATCTGTCACTATTTAATTTTCACTGGAAAATTGGGTATTTCACGGTAACATTTGGTATCTTAACTTTCATAGAAGTATTTATATCGATATAGTTGTATCTGTAGATGTACGACATGTTATAATTTGTATGTCTTCGCAAGCTTGTAAAAACAGATAGATCTAGATATTGCATACTGTTGAAATATTGACTACCAAATATAGCACCGTAGTACTTGTATACTAAGGATCCGTGACATACTTGTCACAAAACGCTTTATTTATTAGATTCATTTATCGAAGACAAACGGCCAAATTGCGCTGCATATTATTTCAACTAATCAGGGCAAGTGCTTAGACAGCAAAATTATTGTATTTTAATTCCATATAATAATAAAACACATAACAATTGTTGGACAGTATTGCGTAACAGACTAGTAATAACAATTTATCTGTCACGTAAAGGTACACTATATTTGAAAAGATTTAATTATCTTGTGAAAATTTGGCTGGAAATTTGGAATTGGAACATTCTATTTTAGTCTATTTTTAAGCTATATCAAGTCACTGTCACACAGATATAAAAATTTTGGTGATTGCTAGTTTAATTATGTTTACTTCCGTACTTGCATAAGGACCAGTCAAATCGTCGATTGAAGTTACATTGTGTTAGTTTTTTTTCTAAGCACAAAATACATCTCTGCCTCTCTGGAACTGATTTGAGTTTCGATTTTTCTTTTGATTGTACTTTTTCTTAGTTCAAACATTTTCAGCTACATATTTGATAGTATATAGTATTAATTCTTATAGTAAATAAATAATATTATGTCGTCTTGAATTTCAACAATACAAAAGTCCAAATATAAAACAGCAATACACAAGTATATTCCATCCACGAATGACTGCAGGCAACAGATTAAACGAACCTTGAAATGTAATCATGTTATACACTGCTAGTTTATTCTATTAAAGGTAAGGTCGCGTTTGCTGTGCCGTCTACCGTTAAGCGGAGCTTATAGAGCGCAAAAACTGTTTGCAGTTTGTAAGTTTATATAACTTTTGCAGCCCTTGTGGTTGCATTGATTCCGCGTTGAGAGTTTTTTAATGAAATTAGGGTGGTTGGAGTTGTTTATTAATTGCATCGATTTATTTCGGTCATACTGACATCTATTTATAAAAATTAGAGCGAAACATAGGGTTGTGTAGTGATATATGAATGAGATATATATTAAACTAATAAAAAGCATTTGTAAAAAGATAGAGTTAGAGTATAATTTTTAGTGTTTTGTTATGAAAAAGCTGGGAACACTGACACAGGTATCTTAGCTACATCTATAGGTACTTATAAGGAAAATGAATTTATATTTAATAATAGAATTTTATTATATTTTGCACATTTCGTTTAGATTTGTTGTCTGACGAAAAACGTACCTTCACACGACTTAACACATTACAATGTTTTACTTATTTGTTACCTAAACCCGTATTAGTATTAGGAATGCTATTTCATAATCCAGAAGAATTATTTTTTTATATTTGCACAAAGATGGCCTCATAAAAACACTCTATAAATGAAGCAGAAAATTCCACAGCGTTGTAAATAATTTAGACATGACAAAATTAGCCCACTTCGCTCACGCATTTAAAATAACATATCGCTTTAAACACCGACTGACAGATGACACATTTCGACGTTTTTCAACTTGTCTTTGTGATACTCACGAGTCACTTTTATTTTTCAGGCCATTATTCATTTGGACAAGCGTGAATCTAATTTAGGCACTATTTCTTTAGATATAAGAATTAGATTCCAGTGTATCGCCTTGTTATAACTAATTACTCATTTAAAGACAGCTGAATTTAATGAACTCGTTCAGAATTTTGTTGTTTGGGTAAAAACGCCTCTTTCGGGTTAATAATCCAATTTGTTACAAATGGTAGACTTAAACAAGGATATATATTTTTAAATTGAATAAATATTTCGATACAAAGACTGACATTCCAGGTATTATAGGGCTAAAAGCAACAATACCTACTTGTCTTATAACCCCTAAATGAGCCCACATCGGGTCTTTCCGGCTCACTTCGCGTCATGTGAATTGTTCGTCTCCCGGTTTGCTTGGGACGGCTATGGATGGAGTGTATCGTGTTGCATTGCTTAATATGCTGGATAATCTGGGTTTCTCGGCAGAGTTGCTTGTTGGAGATCTTCTTGGGTCAGTAGATAAAAAACAGAGATTACATCGGTTTACGAAGACTTGAAGCCAGTGCGTCTTATCACAGCAGCATAGACTTGACGCTGAATCGATTTTTTTTTAATAAGCTTGGAGCTTGGCAATGCGTTAAATCCTTGAAAGTAACAAGGATTCGTTGCTAATGTGTATTCCTAACAATATAATAGGTCACCCTTCTGAGTTTATAAAGCTAGTAATTTTCCCATTATTACTAACCAAATTCTTCAAATTATTTGAACTAAATTATCGCAGTAGCTTCGGCGAATAAGCATAAAAACCATTCTATGGTGCATTAAATCCAAGTTTTACTTATTTATTTTATTTTAATATAGACAAAATACACAAAACAACTATAATCAAAAAAAAAAAAATTATGAAATACATTTTTTTTCTTTTAAAGAACAAGGTACGTTTTAAGTGTGCAATGCGTATGTGCTGTGGTTGCAATTGGCCCTGGCAGCATTATGCTGAGGAGGAAACTATTCCACAATGCTGATCATTCTGCCAGAGACCATAACAGCTAGTTTGTGCCTTAGTTGCAAAAAAAGAAATAGAATGTTATAATAATAATACTTAGTAGAAAATAATAATCTTATTTAACTTCAGCAGTTTAAGTAATGAAGTCTTGTGTAAATAATTAAATAGATAAAAATATATCAAATAATATTTATAGACGTAATCAATTCAGCCATTCAAATGCCGTATGCGTTTTCACACTTTATTAATATCCCCTGTAATTCATAGATACTAAATAGGTCTTATGACATCTGTTAAACATGCGTTGGTGTTTTGTTTTGTGAACATGATGTGACATTGCTGTGCTATTTAAATGATTTGTGGATATGAATCAAACTCCATATCGAAACTTGAGGCCATTTTCTCGAAACAGAAAAGCGTAGTTTACTAGATCTAAACGAAAAGACGACGGAAAGTGATTTTGTTTTGTATTTTATATTGATAACTGCCAGCATTGTTCTATCTATCTAATATAATATACATGTGTGAATCTATCTATTTCTAAAAAAATTAAGCCCGTCGAGTAGTGTGTGAGTGTCCATGGGCAAGTCTCCTGCCCGTTTGCCTGTAAAAAAAGTTTCAGAGATCTTAGCATATACATGGCGGGGATCGACTTTGTGTACCCAGGAAATTTTAATTAGTTATATCTACCCATAACATGTTGGGCTGGAGTTCAAATCATCATCTTTTACATTAAAACCTATGGAATATTAATGCGAGAAAAAAACCAAACATTTATAACTATTTGTTATTAAATAGACTATAGAGAAAATTAGGTAACTAATTTATCACCAGAACTGAATTATTATAATGACATTCATACAATTCAAACTAATTAATCACTATTGTATGATAACCTAGCCTAAAATTGTAATGATGTAAAATGATAATTACAGTTTTAAATAAAGGAATGTGAATAATTCATTGGAAACGAGCGCTTTCAAATTCCACTGAGTGGATGGATTGGAGCCGAGTCTGCAAAATAATTGAGCCATTCATAAAGCTTGTGATAGCGGGCTGGGGGCTTCATCGCTGCACAATGACTAATAAGAAGTTAATCCGCAAATAAAAGTGGAATTGAAACAGAAGTGGAACGCCTTCGCGCCGTGTGGGTAGGCTAATGTCGATTTGTCTTTGTCGGCGTCACTAAACTCGTCAGAAATAGATTAAGCGCTCTCCACTCCATCTAATGGTTCCTCATTTGTTTGGCTTTAAGAGAAAAATTGTTGAGGAATCTTGTCAATGAGTTGTGTTTCAATTCGGGCGGGTTCTCATTTTAAATTAACCACATTGAATGGCTGATGTGATCGCTACCTTATGCCCGCATTTTCGCCTAGAGAAGTAAGACTGCTTCGATAAAGGAAATTGTATTAATATTTACATTCATACTTAAGCTTGAAGAGGTGTAAATTTGCCTTTTATCAAATATTTTCTGGGTTTATTCAAGTGTCCCCGTGTCACGAACACGTGGTTTTGCAGCGGATTTGGGACAATGTTTATTATTTTAAATTAACATTAAATTATTACATTACACGAACTTTAATGCTTCTTCATAATGAATAAGAAAATTAAATTTTTACCCTAAAAAAATTGGGTAAATTCAGATTGTTCAGTAACAATCGTGAAATTCTATAGTTCAGTCGTGGTAGAGCTGAAAAGCAACTAGGATCAGTTGCTAATATTTATTTATTACAAGATAATAGATCAGTCTTCCGAGTTAAATCTGCTAGAAAAAAATGAGTTTATCATTTATGACGAATAAAGCACTTGTGGATTTTTTGCTACTACTGTGTGATAATTATTATAAATCGGTGATACCTTTTTAAGAAGCATTACAAACTGCATGTTATATATTATCTGTATTCGTATAAGTACTCGTACATAAAACTTGCCGTGATGACCGCTGACCTATTAAAAACAGAAACACAAAATAATTCTGTTTATTTGTAGTTTCTGCTAACGTTAAGAACTTTTGTAAAATCCTTGTATTGAAGGTTTTATTTTCTTCTCGTTAATCGAGTTTTCACCACAGATGTTCGAGGCTAATTAGTTTTAGTATACTCTAACAATGAACTTTTCATAGTGGTATAAACCCGTTTTACGTTTATTTCGCTTGTATCGTTACTTTAGTAAACATTGTTCTATTCATATAAAGTTTTAATTAATTACGTCGCGTATTTATGTATTTTTATTCATTTAGATGCTCAAACAATTAAACGATAAACAAGTAATACTAATACTAAAATATTACCTCACATTGTCGAAAAACAATACACTATGTTTGTTCGTTGTTTCATAGACATAGACATAAAATTTATTACAAACGAAAACACACACACATTATCACACAAAATAACAATACTTAAAGAAAAAATAAAGTAAAATAAGACATCAAAAACAAGAAAAAATTAAAATTAACAAATTCCCTTTTGCCATTCGGTTCGCTTCCAGAGTGCAATGTGTGTGTACTGTGGTTGTAATTGGCCCTGGCTCAGCATTATGCATTATGTTTGACATCTATACACATTACACATTCATGCTACTTTTTAAATAGTATTTAAACATTCCCACACATTACACTCACTGATTCACTCACGTGCACCCACACACTCATTCATGCACTGTTGTTAAAAATTAGGAACAAAATTTCTTGGATCAAAAATGTAATTTAAAATATATATATATATATATTAATTTTGTTATGGAAGAGCTGGAAATCTTACACATTGTATTGCATATCTACTTATAATGAATAAACACATTTTTAGTTTTATTTATTTATTAGTATAATCGCTGTACCGAAATGAAACATAAGAATATTTTAATTACGGTGTGGTATGTTACTTACGTTTTGCTCACAAACGATCTCATATTATACATATATAGCTTTGTCTACTTAAATTAGGTTTGTGTAACATCTAAGTAGGACCAACAAACGCAAACTGATAGATTGCAGACCGTTTCAAATGAGCTTAAATAGGAATTTAAATATGCAAGCATGACGTAGTAAAATGAAAAATTCATTTTATACAACATTATTACGTATTCAGTGAGCGCTGAATTTTTAATACTAAGAAAAGAAAAATTAAAAATCTCTGTTGGAATGAAGCAGTAAGAATCTCGCTTACAGCAGATGAACGTAGTCCAGATAAAAGCGCGAAAAAGTACTGAAAGTTAAAACTACGGTGATTCTATTCTTTTCGAAATTTTAAAGAATTCTCACTATAGTGACGCTTTAGTTTTTATTCACTGAATGCTTAAGAAGTACCCATCTGTAAACTTTTGTTCTATGCTTTCAAATTTAATAACTACCTTCGGAGCTCAGCTTATTTAAATGTCTTATTCTGAGCTTCCTTTTCCTAAAAAATATAGTTATAATGACTAAAAGTAGTACCCAGAGTCCTCCCTTAAATTATATTTAATAGAATATTAATTAATACATTACTAAGGTATAGTGAAACTCACATACATTTCGTCAGTGGTCAACATGTTTAAGGACAAAAAAGACATTTTATGACTTGTGATTGGATCTATTATGAGCATATTTATTATATATTCTATCTTTGGCTATATTTTTAGTGTAATTGTTTGTTATCTATATATATAAAAATGAAACCCGTTTTCCGTTGTCACGACATAACATGAAAACGGATTGACCGATTTGTCTGATTCTTTTTTTATAATATTCCTTAAAGTACGAGGATGGTTCTTACGGAGAGAAAAATTTAAAAAAAAATGAGTGAAAAAGTCTAAAAACAACACTTTTCTATATTCCCATACAAAATATTCGTAATAATACTTAGAAGTCAATTTGAACTTTAATACCATATCATAAAGTTCAAGCGTTAGTGGAGGGGTTCCGGGAAGGTAAATTTTAATTTTTTGACATAATGTATTTGTTGTCTTATCAATTTTCTTTTTTTTATCTTACTAGCTAGACCGGTGTCCCGAATAGTAAAATAAGTATTTAAAAAAAATAAAGAATCCACTGTTAGGCGGTACGATGTTCGCCAGGCCAGCTACAAGTAGCGAGCAAGTGAGCGACAAGTACCTATGTGAAAGATGCATCCAACTTGTCTTTTAAAAAAATTAACATATGATATCTTAGCTTTGTCTATATATGAAAAATAGTAGTAAGATATAGACATAAGGTATGGTACAAATTCTATCGAACAAGGTATGTGAATCGAACTATTTTGCACACCACACTAATAATGTTCACTATGGGGACTCAGCCACGGTGGCTTGTCTCTAATGAGACTTGCCATGTACTCAGAAGATACATATCAAGACCTATAGCTTTAGCTTAGTGCTCACTGGAGCCTTCTATCACCGCCAACTTTCGAAGTTATTAAATTTCCATCTTTGCAATTTTCTTAGAAATATCGGCAAGGTGTATATTTAATTTTCGGATTAAACCTGGATCTTACGATTAACATAAGAACATGCTAACAACGAATGAGGCATTCTATCACTACATGCACCCTAAATAGACGGAGCCAGGAAAATGTGTGAACAACATTATCAAAAGACATCTAAAAATTAATTTATTTCATAAATCCTTTCTCAGCGGTACTATTTCTGTGTCACCCTTTGATTCTGTTTGTATGCGTGAAATAAGCGTGGCCCCGTCTGGACCACCCATTGAGATGCTGACTGCTTAACGCGTTTGGCGTCATTTCTTCTGATTTATTGAAATGCGAGTGCCGACGACTGTCTTACACTACAAGATATTATTGTAGAACAGGTTGTTTGGTGAATGAAGGCTGATGATGTTCTACGTAGATGTTTGACAGTTTTGGATAGCTCAAACTCGTCACGGAAATTTTTGAAATCCACTACATCAAAGCAATTAGATAGAAAATCTAAGAGATACTTAGTGATTTCGTTAAGTTCTTATTTCGCCTACAAAGTGCATGTAATTTCACATTTATTATATTTTATGGTTTCATTAAAATATTAATATTGTTCGTGCTAAGGATACGGCTTATATCAGTCAATGTACAAGACCAAATAGCGTACAAGTAAATCCCAGATAAACGAATAATGGATACAATGTACTACATTTTTTTCCTTACCAACTTATATTATGGAGTAAAGGAAAAAAACTAAATATTCCTGATAACTGAAAATAAAATTATAATTGCCGTTGGTGAGTGACAAAAATATTGTCACAGAGTGTACTACATAATTATTAATACGATCTCAGATTATGAAATAATATTTCTCACGCGACAAGAATGATGATAAAAATCTCTTTTGTGTATATTTTGATCGTATACTAATTGAAAATATCGTAATATTGCTTTTTATGATTCATTTTAGTAACATTAATTTAAACGTTTCGCTAACAAATCGTTTTCTCCGTCTAATGTATTATTTTATAGTAGAATTTCTATTTGTCTGTCCTAATAGGATTATTGATCTTTCAAATAATAGCCTTAAACATATTTTTATTGAAAGAAATATCGGGCTCCTTTATAATTTAACGAGCAAAACATAGTCAGACCAAAACGTCTCATATATCTTATAAAAACAAACATTAAAAATAATGGATGAAATAGTTGAAATATATTTTTATAATAGTAATGAGGTCTTTTATTTATTTGAATATTTGTATCAAGGTTAATTGGGATAAATTATGAATCACAAAGGTTTGATCTATTTGATTATATCATGTATTATGGGATATTTTTATGCAATATAGTTTAAATATACTTTTTTTAAATTTAATTTACGGCAATTTAATTCAATTCGTAATAAATCAACAAGTTTCAATAGCATTATTATTCTTATATTGAATTATATTCTTAGCATTAATACGAGTATTCAATTGTGTATAAACAATGTTTGATAAAATGTAGCTAGAAATTTTCCTTTGCCTTGCAAACCACTAACTTTGACGACATATTGTGGTGTTACAACATCTTTTTACAAGCACTTTTCCACCTTTATGGAAGATGACGTAAAATACTACATTTAATAATACGCCTTGTTCAACCTCACGTAACATTGAGGATATTTAGAATACCTTATGTTATTACCTTATGCTTCTATTTTATTGATAAACTAGCTGGCCTGGCGAACATCGTACCGCCTAACAGTCGATTCTTTATTTGTTTAAAATACTTATTCTGCTATTCGGGACACCGGTCTAGCTAGTAAGATAAAAAAAGAAAATTGATAAGACAACAAATACATTATGTCAAAAAATAAAAATTTACCTTCCCGGAACCCCTCCACTTGAACTTTATGCTATGGTATTAAAGTTTAAATTGACTTTTAAGTATTATTACGAATATTTTGTATGGGAATATAGAAAAGTCTTGTTTTTAGACTTTTTCACTGAATTTTTTTAAATTTTTCTCCGTAAGACCCATCCTCGTACTTCAAGGTATATTATTAAAAAAATCAGACAAATCGGTCAAGCCGTTTTCAAGTTATGTCGTGACAACGGAAAACGGGTTTCATTTTTATACATATAGATTTCTTTAGATAATAAATTTTTAGGTTTTCGGTGCCTGACACACACTGACGCAGATTTTCGGATGTAATACAGGCCGGTTTTCTTACGATGTTTTTCTACGTCCAACTAGCAATGTAATTTTTTTAATTAAAAGAACTATTGCTGAGCGGGTTTAAACGCATTTAGTTAAGAATCTGTACGGGTATAAAAATATGCTGTTTGGCCTAACGCCTGCGGCTGTTTTATAGATAAAGAGATAAATTTGACGCCTGCTATAAAATATTATATATCTGATATATCTGATAATGCATGTATTAACTGAACTTGACGAATACTTACATGACTGAATTAAACTTGAAAAAATATTATAAAAAAGTGCGTTTTTAGCGTTTTTCATTGACATTGTAGGAAAAACAACCATATAACCATTTTTAATATTTTCACCATCGAGGTGAAAATATTAAAAATCAGTTAAATGGTGGTATATTATTAATATTGTTTTGCCTTAAAATTATAAAGCAAAGTTTTCATCTAAATTCGTTGTATAAAAATACTCCTTAAGAGAAACTAAAGCAAAGTTACGGCATACTGTTGCTTGTAATCTTAAGGCATTTTATATTTCAGCCAAGTGAAGCTCAGAAATACTCCATAGTCAATAGGTATATTTTAAATTGTCCATTTAGTCAACTAAGGACAATACATGGTTATATATTTTTGACACTACCTACATAGTTACATAAAAACTAGATCAGTGTTATTGCTGTCCCTTTTCATTACAGCATTAAACTCAATTTGACAAAAAGAGATAAAAGAGTGCTGTTGTTAAAATAGTGCAATTCGACTAGTGTAGTTGTTATTAACACTATATACACTTATATAGACTATATGCACTTATATAGACTATATACAATTATAAATATAAATATAAATATTTATATATAACTGACTCCAAAAAATTGTGTTAAATTATCATTTAGTATATGTAAGTCGTCATCAATTAATTTACCATGTCTTTAGGATATTAAGTATTACTCACCAGGTACCTAGTGTTAAAGATTTCCATATTGAATAAAGGGCCAATAGCTGGGTTAGTTAAAGGATCATGATATGCAATTTGTGCATAAATGTTAATATTACTTCAAACCCCTTTTTAAATAGCTATTAGGTTTAGGTTTAAAGACTATTTTCTCAAAAAGTAAAAAAAATCACTTACATACTCTACATCAACATAACATTGTAGACGTTCCTAAAATAATCACAATAAAATATAGCCGTACATGCAACAAACTTAAAAATAAAAGTAACCAAAGAAATATGAATTAAAAGTAATTATAAGAAATTAATTTATAAGTAATTTTGTTTAACATATTCTCTTAGCTTCGATTTGAATGAATTGATAGAAGTAATTTTTATATTTGTGGGTAGTTTATTATACAGAGATACGACCTCCAAATGTTTAAAAAGAGAGCCTACTCCTCCCTCAAAGGCCGGCAACGCACCCACTAAAAATGGGTGTCTATGGGCTGCGTAGACTGCCCTTTTTGGCCGTCCCGCAGCTCGTTTGCCCCCCTATTTTATAAAAAAAAAAAAAAAAATACAGCTGTGGACTTTAGTTTATCGAATAGAAATATCCCGTTGAAAACATGACACCACGTGAGTCGCCGCCAGAGGTCGCTTCTGCACTCCACTATTCGCCGTTTGTCATCTTACCAACCCCCTCATATACAAACAGTCAAAGCGGAAGCCGTGAAATTTAGAAATTCCTTTGTGTCGACGCGTCGGCGCCACTTTGCCTTTATGCCTTTAGATGTACAAATTTTCAGATTTATTCTTTGAATAAATTTTGTGGTAGACGCTTGTCAGCTTTGAAATTCAATTGGCCCGAGACACATTGCTGACGAGGTCGTTTAATTTTTTGTTTATTTCCGTCTTAAAGGTTTTGTATTTGTTGTTAAGTTTAATTGCTTTTTATGGGTTGATAAAGCGATGAATCATTCGGTCGTATTGGGATCAATGTTTTCTTTGTAAATTGTTTTATGTTTCTCATAATACGAACAATATGGCTCATATTAAATGATGATATTATCACCAGTGTAATCAAAACTGCTCTTTTTATGGGACAGTTGTTAAACTAGTATTCGTTTAGCGGATATTATATTCACATACAATTTTATCAATCCATATCTCAAGCTCATGAATGACAAAAATAGACTTATAAAAAGTAACTTATTATGGTTCCAAATTCAAAACCAATTATTCCGACAAGTAGATTTTTTAATACAATAAACCGTTTTACAGTTATTGAAGTTATACTTCTTTAGGCGCGTTGTGAAAAATTGATGAGAGTGAAATTTTACGATGCGCGCGCACCGTGACACAGAATTAACAGAATGAAGTTGCCCACGGAAGATGCTACGGCATTGAACATAATTTAAAAACAGCATTCGAATAATGATAGAATTTATATTACACTTAATTTCAGAGAATAATAATAAATATTTATTTATTTAATTTTTCAAATGTAAACTGAACTTTATTGACTATAATGACTCCTTTTCCAGTCTTTGATTATTTAATTGTAATTAATTATTTGCATGCAATCAAAAACTATTTTTAATAATGCCAAAGAAGTATAACTTCTTACGCGCGTACATAAGTACACGCACCCTTTTTTTAAATACAAAAATCAGCAAATAGGTACCTCTGTATTATATTGGGATACCTAATAAACCGGGATGTGTAAGTGACAGATTTTTACAGAGGAATCCTGGACATATTTTATAACTTACGACATCTAAAATGTATTAATAGCATTCTGAGTATGATATTTAACACATATCTATGGAATTCGGCGTGTTAAATTAAAGCACACGAATGCATCGCAAAAAGAGCGTTTAGCAACAGGCTTTAAGAATTTGACTTTAGCATTGTTTTATGGTAATACGATCACGACTATACATTCCACTGACCAGACAGTCTTTATCTCAAATTGTCTTTATTTATATCATACCAAAAACCACACCTACTGTATCATGTTTTTGGCTCGCAAAACATTAAATAAGACTTGATATATGATAATATGGTTACATTAAATTAATGATTCACTGTATTGACACAAATTCCTAGTTCCAATTGTTTTGATTCAGTGTCTTGACATTTGAATGGAAAGTCATTTTTATTATTGTAAGAAGTGAAGTTAAAAGAAAATATCATATCATAGGTTCACAGTTTCTCAATACTAGAGCACTTAAGTTTAACCACATACATAATAACAATTTATTATCATTACGCAAATCGCGTATTAATACTTCGTTACGTCCGTAATAAGAAAACACAATAAATCTATATGTATGTGAAATTTATTTAAGTATTTTTTTTATTTATAAAAGCTTGCCAACGCTCGGCGCACTGATACATACAAATAAAATACAATATTTAATGTGACAAGCACCTGTAGGCAAACATAACAAACATGAAGAGATAAAAAAAAAATAATTATAGAAACTAAAGGACATTCGATTTCAAAGTGTATGGATATTCACTATACAGTAACATACAGATAAAGTATTGTCCATAACAGCCCATAGAAATTATAAGAAAAAATACGGTTTATTCAATAAAAACCTCACTGTAGAAGCTAAATAGTGTAAATCTTTCACAAAAGCATGAAGGAAAAGTAGGGGCATAATTCAATCAGCGAAGGCAATTCGGCCTTTTGTATGTAAAGACCGCATCCGTAGAGGGAGCCACGATTACCCTAACTCTTTATGGGAGTGTTGTTGAACCGAACACTTACATTTTGCGTTATGCCTTTATATCGCGACTAATGTAGGGTGAAATAAGTGGGATTTTTATTAGAATTTCACTATTCATATATGTGTACCCGCTATGCTTTCTTATTAGAATCAAATACGAAATTTAATGAAAACCTTCACATTTTTAAATACGATAAGCAGCCTTTATACAGTAAATTGGCTTTGATATATTTCTTTATAACCATGAAAATTTTGACACTCAATTTGTGACACTCTTTCCATCCTTTATGCCTCGTTTCACAACGCTGCGATTTCCACCACCACTTCTTTGTGGAACCAGTCGCCAGAAGATAACTCCGAAAGATACAACTTCATCTTTTACAAAATCAAGAACAGAGTATACCCCTATAACAGAGTCCCTCCAAGGTCAGCACACACGCAAACTCCGCCGTTGCAGAGGCGGCGGTTGGCACTTAATGCAAAGTTACTTGCCTTTAAATAAATGTCACTACCTGAGTAAAATTTCGGTAAACGTATGTAATTTCAAATGGTTGATTAATAAATTTTTATGTTCATCGAAAGTGTAGAGTCAGTACTGTTTCTTAAAGAAGTAAGACAAGCATTCGTTTTATCAATAACTAGACAGTAGACATGAATGACATGACTCTCATCCCTGAGGTTGTAGGTTCGATGCCCGGCTGTGCACCAGTGGACTTTCTTTGTATATGCGCACTTAACATTCGCTCAAACGGTGAACAAAACATCGGCAAGAAACCGGCGTGCCTTAGAACCAAAAAGTCGACGGCGTGTGTCAGGCACAAGAGGCTGATCACCTACTTTCCTATAAGACAAATGATCATGAAACAGATTCAGAAATCTGAGGCCCAGACCTAACAAGGTTTTAGCGCCTCTAATTTTTTTTTAGACATGAATGTCTGTTTGTTGGGACTTGTTGTTCGTAATCTATTCGATCTCGATCGTTTCTTCATAGTAAAGTATCTATTCTAACTGCTTTAAGTTATACAAAATCCAATATAAATAAACTGAATACTAAGTAACGAGTGTACAAGGGTTGTCCGACTCGACGTTTTATTTTCTCAAAGCGTTATAATTTAGTATTCTCGTGCAGAATGGCGAGCACCTCATCAAGGACGTAATTAGCTGGAAAACAAACGGGCAACAACTTGGCGAACACTTGAGAGCCCGTCATCGTTTAAGGCTGCGTTTTCACTGGCAGGAGTATTGTGAGAACTGTGTAAGCCTGGTGGGTTGGGGTAGACATACGTTTACGACGATTATATTGATATTATTTTATAGTGTTAGGATGCCATCTATGTCTTCTACTCCACTACGCCAACTAGTATGGGGGACGCATCGTAGATTTTGGAATCTAAGGGAAAGATTTACGTCGAGACTCAGTTCTATGTCCGCTTATTCTGTTCTGTAGACCTTTTTCTTCTTTTTTGCTTAGAGTGTAATTATTTTATCTAATATTTTGCAACATATATACGCATTTGAGACGTGTATATAACCCTAACCAAGATAGAAAAGATTACTGTGAATGTACTTAGTATGTAAGTTTTAAGGTTCTTCTATTGAGTACCGAGCCTTATACCTACTAATTCGTCAGTTCCTTCGTCTTCTTTTTAATTAATTTTGACAAATTACCCTTACCTTCTCAGTTACTTTTTTTCACTTTCATTTAATTAAATACTGAAGTGACACTCGGCTTGCTGAGAACACTTAAGCATTTGTTTTCTGTTTATTATTTTTGAATTCATTGTAAGTTATTTAAATCTTTTTTTAACGTAAACTATATTTTCTTAGTTAACTTAAATATAACAAGACGGAAAGATACGAACGATTAAAACGTGGTAAGTTGGTTATATTTTTTAATATTTAATAAATATGTAAGAGTCGATTGTTTATTACAATATCACTTTCAATTTGCGTACTTATAAGCATTCTGATTTATTATTCCATTATGTTTGCTTAACATACTCTCTTGATATAGCTCTCATTCCCCTTACATCCGTTCTAACCCCAACATAAACAGAACGAAACGCAATTTTCATGTTACTCTCAATAACTTAGAATAATGATTGTACTCAAGCCTCTGTTCAAACTCAAACTCAAACTCAAAATATCTTTATTCAAGTGGGTAACCAAGTACACTTTTGAATCGTCAAGTTAAATTAATCGTAAATTTACATTTACTACCAGTTCGCAAGTCAAGGGCGTAGAGCGGGTAAGAAGAACTGGCAAGAAACTTTCCGCCACTCTTTTTAATCGCCAGGTATTGTCATACAAATTCTTTGAACTGGAGCAATTCAATCCCAAGGATTAGGATCATTTAAGTAGTCCTCAAATTTATAAAAAGCTTTGTTGATTAGTTTCCGTTTAACGACAGCTTTGAATTTATTTAGTGATAATACTCTAATTTCGCTTGG
Organism: Pieris melete; assembly: GCA_963693345.1. NCBI lineage: Eukaryota > Metazoa > Arthropoda > Insecta > Lepidoptera > Pieridae > Pieris > Pieris melete. The sequence goes on along the minus strand of CAVNZK010000361.1, from coordinate 220,894 downwards.
GAGTTTGTTGTAAAAACGAATACAATTTCCATATAAGGAGTGGTTTATCTTTTGGAGCCTGGTTGGTCGTACACTCAAATTAGTTCTATTTCGCGTATTATACTGGTGAAAGTCACCATTTGTTTTAAAGTCGTTTATATTTTTTTGGACATACAACAAGGCTTCAAGAATATATTGACCAGATAGTGTCATAATATTTAATTCCTTAAACTTATTCCGTACCGACTCCCTCGGAGAAACACAACAAATACCCCGAACAGCCCGCTTCTGCAGCACAAATATGGATTGAACCTCTGCAGCAGCACCCCACAGTAAAATACCGTACGACATTACGCTGTGAAAGTAGCTATGATAAACAATTTTTGCCGTGTCCTTATCAGTAAACTGTCGGATTTTCTTTACTGCATATGCTGCAGAGCTGAGCCTATTCGAAAGAGTATCTATGTGCGGGCCCCATTGGAGTTTACTATCTATTGTTATGCCTAGAAAAACAGTTTTGTCAACAAAGTTTAGTTCACTGTCCTTAATTTTCAGGTTACCAATATCTCGCTTTACGCTAGTAGTTGTAAATCTAATACATTTGTTTTATTCTCATTAAGCAGTAAGTTATTTACATTAAACCAGTTAACTATACGAGAGATAGAATTGTTTACATCGTCCAATAATACGTTATTCCTATTCACTTTAAATAGAAGTGAAGTGTCATCAGCAAACAATACCATCTCATGAACTTCGTTGACAAAGAATGGGAGGTCATTTATGTAAATCAGAAATAAGAAAGGCCCGAGAATCGATCCTTGGGGGACGCCCATTGATACCTGCGAACCCGGAGAGGTGACTCCATTGACATGAACTCTTTGGATCCTTCCCTTTAAATATGAATTCATCAGGCTGGAAGCTTTGCCATTAACGCCATAGTGTTGAAGCTTTCCAACGAGTATATCAGGATGAACACAGTCAAAGGCCTTTGACAGGTCACAAAAGACGCCGACTCCATCATATGATTCTTCCCAGGCGTTAAATATGTCCGAAATCAACTTCACACCGGCATCGATTGTGGAGCGACCCTTAGTGAAACCATACTGTTTATTATGTAAGAGTTTATTTTTATTAAAATGTAAAGAAAGCTGGTCTAGCATTATCTTTTCAAAAACTTTGCTCAACGCAGGGAGCACGGAAACAGGTCTGAAGTTTGACGGATCAGACTCACTACCTGCCTTGAACAACGGTGTAATCTTACTTAATTTCATTTCGTCCGGAAAGACTCCACAATCGATACATCTGTTAAAAATGATAGACAATTCAGAGCTTATTACATTAATAACGGAATTTAAAATGACTGTTGACATACCCCATATATCTTTACTTTTTTTAAATTAATAAGCTTAAAAGTTTTAACGATATCATTACAAGTTATATGTTTAAACTGAAATTTAATATTACATTCAGGTACATATTTTTCTAGCAATGAGATCGCAGCAGCAGGTGAAGAATCTAGGGACTTGGTCGTATTTAGTGGTACATTTGTAAAGAACTCTTCAAAAGAAGAAGCTACCTCTGGGTCAGATTTTATTAATTTCCCTTTAACTTTTAACATATAATCAGTTCGTTTGTCAGACGTTTTACCTGATTCTTCATTTATTATTTTCCAGGTAGCTTTTACTTTATCCATGCTATTTTTTATTTTTGAACTTAAATATTGAGACTTTGCAGTTTTGCAATCTTTTTTGAAATTATTTGAATACAACCTAACATATTCCCTAAATTCCACACTAGTGTTATATTGCATTTCGTCATACATTTCATATAATTTTAACCTTTTCCTGTGTAACTCCTCATTTGCCCAGTCACAGAAACTTGTTTTCTCAGAGACCAATAAAGTCTTTTGAGTAAATACTTTCTTGAATTCATCAATAAATGATCCAAAAAAAGTACTGTATAAATTATTAGGGGATGAGTTGCCACACAGAAATGGCATTCTATAGACCAATGCTTCTCTAAATCTGTCCAAACGGTCATTTGTAATAGGAGTTATCACAATTTTCTTCTTTTTACATGTTTTTTGCTTCCTTAATTGGAATTCAAACCATTGACCAGTGTGATCAGATTTAAATCTATTGAAAATACATACATTCAAAGGGGCTATGTCACTATATATATTATCTATACAAGTTGCGGTGCTAGCTGTTATTCTTGTGGGTGAATGAAATTGATTTATTAAATTGTATGAACGAAAAAGACTAAGTATGCGTACACTTGAATTAGAATGACAAAGTAAATTGACATTAAAGTCCCCACACACAATTAGCCCTTTATTACACTTTACTAATTTACACAATATCTCCTCTAATACATTTTCAACATTATTATAGACAGCTGATGGAGGACAATATAGACATACAACAATGAATTGCTCCAGTTCCACACAGGAGATTTCAATAGTTAGTTCTACAGAGAGGCTGATAATATCCTTTCTTTCTTTGCATTTAAGTTTTTTACTAATTAGGATTAATGAGCCACCATGAATTGCATTTTCTCTGCAAAACACACTACCAACCCTGTGGTTACAAAAATTAAACAAAACTTCATATTTTTTTAACCAGTGCTCTGTTATGCACAAAAAGTCTATTTTTTGACTATTCAAGAATAGTTCAATTTCTAATTCTTTATTTTTCATCCCCTGTATATTTTGATGTACCACAATAATTTTTTGGGAATGAATTTTATCACATAATATACTTACCTTATTATTGCAAGAGTGGTGCTCTGTTGTCCTATTATCTAATTTAAATAAATATTATTTGGAATTTCTTCCAAGGTCTTATTATCTAATGCTTGCTCAATAGAAGCAAGGGGTCTAGCCAAATTCTTGGCTGTCATCTGTATAAAATATGATAGCGAAACAGCTATCTGTCTTTTTAAGAAAGCAGGTAGGTAATAATATCTACCCTTTGTGATAAAAAACTTTTTACTATACCTATTGGTATCTATGACACAAAATTTATCATTATACATTGCCAATGTATGCAATGTTTGATTAAGAATATATCTTGTGTCATTTTCTTCCTTAGGAAAGCTTTGGCTATAGGGAAATGTAAACATAACAATCCTCTTAGAGTCTAAACAACAAAGTTTTTCAAATAATACTAAAAGATCATGTTTATTTACATTTCCCCTGTTCCCTATAAAAATTATTAAATTATTACAATTATCATTGTTTTTGATTATATGATTTTTCACAATGTTTTTAAAAGTGGCATTGGGATAGCAGCTGTTTATAAATGTTTGGCCGTCATTTAATTGTACAATAGTACCCATGTCCTGACCCATTTCATCAGAATACATTAAATTCCTTTCTTTTGCCTTAATTTTTTCCTTTAACTGAGTGTTTGTTGTGGTGTAGGTGAGGCTGTGAGTGTGTTGTGATGTCTGTGGTAATTGGAGACTGGGTTGGCTTTTATAATTGCAACCATAAGTTTTATTCTGCAATTGCTCATAACATTCTGCGGTGTAATTAGAAATTTGAAGCAGATCTTCCATTGCAGAAGAATATTTTTCTACCATACATTGTGATTCTTCAAATTTAGAAGTGAGACTGTTTGTAAGTTCTTTTAATTTAAAAATTTCTGTTTTCAAATCTAATGTGTCAGATTCATATTTTAATTTAGCATTTTCAGTTTCAATTAAATGCAAGTCAAGTTCATTTTGAAGTTTTGTGTTTTGAACTTTTAAATCCACACTGTTTACATTTCTATATTGTTTTACTAGCTTCTGTGTCTTTTTAATATATTTATTAATTTTAATATATTTTCTTATTTTGTTTTTACCTAAACTTTTTACATGATGAGTTGGTGTAGAACCTGAATCATGAATTAATGTATTGTATAGAATGTTTGTGTGTGTATCTTTTACACTTTGTGAGACTGCCTCCAGGTTATTAATATATTGTTGAGCCTCCAATAGCTGTTTTTCAAGACTTCTTATGCGCTGCAAAGCAACTTCATACTCATTACCATAACTATCAAGTTTATTTAATTCCTGCTGAAGCATAACACACTGATCTTTAAGTGAATTATTTTCTTGAAATAGCAAGGACATTTCATTTTTGAGCTTCCTGTTGCCTTCCAGCACACTTAAGAATTCTTTTTCATTTTCTTCTCTTTCACTTGTTAACTGGGTACATAAATCCCTGCAAGACTGCAATTCAGTCAGTGCTAATTTAAGTTTAGACTCTTCTCTCTCTCTCTCTTGTTTATTTACAACCCTTTGTGGGTGAAAATTTATGAATCAATTTTAGTGATGAAAATCAAGTAATTTTTTTGATACGGAAGAAGATTATAATTTATAACACAAAAATTTCATTTGGTCATAAAAATCTTTTGTCATTCTTGTGTTTTTTTATTTGTATGTAATAGGGGGCAAACGGACAGGAGGCTCACCTGATGTTAAATGAAACAGCCGCCCATGGACACCTTTATTGCCAGAAGGCTCGCAACTGCGTTGCGGCCTTTTAAGAATTGGTATGCTCTTTTCTTGAATTTGCTGAAAACTTATTCAATTCACACATTTATACTGACAAACAATTACACTGACACTTAACATGTAATATAACTTAAGATATAAAATTCTACCAGATTCAAGACATAGTGTCTAGAAGCCGACCAGTGACTCTCAATAAACTATTGTGAATACCTAAGCGATAAATTGGCAAAGAAAAAAAAAAGAGAAAACATCTGTTTAACTGCTAAGAGCGTCGCTATTAGAAAGCAAAACCTTTATTGCTAATTAGTAACACCTAATGTATAATAATTATATTAAACGTAACAGATTTTCCTTTGACACATGTCGCCTCTATAGAATTCCATTCTTCGCTTGTGTATTTAAGGCAACCTAAATACAAAGCAAATACTCATTACGTAATGTAACTGTATCTTAACCAAATCTAGTTTGTATGCGGAAACCTAACCCCTATAATTCAAAGATCTAGGAACCGTGTTAGTGTGCTGGCGCCTTTCCAGACGTATTATAGCTTAGATCATTTATTTCTAACATTAAACTTCGGCCTTTCTATTGAACTGTGGTGCCAACAGTTTTACATTGTATATTAAGAATTTACGAGTAATATTTCATTTTTAATGCAACAACTAGGCACCTCCGTACCTCAATGATATACATCTTGTTAGTTTTACTGTCTATAGAAATTCAACGTTACTGCGATTAGTTCCAGATTAAATATTATTTCTTGATAAGGCATAGAATGCTCACTTGATATAACAACGTTGTTCCGTTGTTAGTGAAGTAAAAAATCATGATGATCGCAGATTAATTTAATGAAAACGGTAAAATTCATAGCACACACAATAATAAAAAACTGCTATCTAATATATAAAATTCTCGTGTCACAGTTTTCGTTGCCATACTCCTCCGAAACGGCTTGACCGATTTTGATGAAATTTTTTGTGCTTATCCGGTATCTATGAGAATCGGCCAAAATCTATTTTTCATCCCCCTAAATGTTAGGGGTAGTCCACCCCTAAAAAATTTATTTTAATTTTTAGATATTTTTTTTGTTTTTATTTTTTTATGATACAGCATTAAAAATTACATACAACCCCTAATTTTCACCCCTCTACGATAAACCCCTATTTTTTATTATAAATGATATACATGGCAAAACAACGTTTGCTGGGTCCGCTAGTTTCATTATAAAAGTCAGTCAAAAATAACATTTGACTCGGTATATTTTTATTATAACATTGACAACCATCCGTGAAAAAAATATCAAGGGTAGAAACAGTTAAGTTTTATATCGGGGACAATCCCAGTTCCATCTAGTTCACTTTACGAACCATTAAATTTTCCTGTTTGCATTTTTTAGCATACGATATTCTCAAGATGGCTTCTTTCAACCAGCTGTTTTACGACTGCAGGATCTATTAGTTATATATTCCCTTTTCACTAGATGCGAGTAGCATTATACAAAATATTATAAATAATAATATACTTTATTTAAATATTTCAAAACTGTACACAAAAAATGCACGGTCTTCATTCCAACTTTTGTGTAGGGTTGTTTGGCTGCAGCAATCAATGCAGATGAATTTATCACCGATCGTCGAGGCAGAATACGAAATTCCACCCGTATCACCACGATGTCCGTCGTTCGATAACGGAACGTTTCAAGGCACTTTTTGTCGTGCACCTGCAAGTATGAGCCCACTGAAGTATTTCAGAAACTAATTTAAATTAGGGTTCTTTAAGACATGATCGTACTAATTCTTAACGAGTGTACTCCCTAAAAACATTGTTGTGGATAGATAACAAAGGAAGATTCTCGTTTCGGAAGCTATGACATGGCTTTGGTGCCAGAGGCGAGAGATTTTTTTGCGGTATGAGTGTGCCAATGTGTCGGTTATACAATAATAAATGATTATTTTGTTTTATTTTTATAAAACAGGGGGCAAACGGGCAGGAGGCTCATCTGATGTTAAGTGATACCTCCCCGTCGCCCATGGACACTGTCAATGCCAATGGACTCACAAGTGCGTTGCCGGACTTTAAATTAAAAGTTAAATGTCAGTATGTAATGTTAAACTCCGAGATAAAGTTTTAAACAATTAAACGGGTCAAATTGCAAAATTTTAAAATAAAGATTATTTTCACTTTAAATTTTAGATTCGAATGTACAACATTATAAAGGTATTTTAATCCAAACTGGATCGAGAGTGTTTTGTTTTAAATGATACACATGCAAAGAAATAAATTATCATTTTATTAATATGTACGTTATTTGGGACACGTTAAGTAAAAATATCAACAAACATTTTAAATGAAATACTACATTTTCACAACAAATATTTCTTAAAGCACGCGAGCAAATTATTAAAATTTCAATGAAATATCTAAATTGCCGACCACCCAAAGAATAATGTTACTTACTTAAGGTGAACTAAGGATTGTAAAACATGAATATTATTGCGTAAACATATAAAAATGAGAGATTATGATTAAAAAAATTCCAAACACTAGCGGGTGCGCGATGGGACATTTCATAAGAAAGTGGTTTTATTACTTGCTAAAGTGTCGGCATTATGTTTCTTATAATTGAAAATATGCGAACGAGGTGCGAATATTTGAAGTTATTTTTGTAAGGATGTTTTCGAAAATGTAAATTTGTTCCAAAAATAAATTTGAAAGGACATAAGAGATATATGTACCTATATAGATTACTTTATTTATAAACAAATGCATGAATATCTTATGAGATTGATTTAACGATTCTTGATTTGTATGGTTATAGGATCTTTATTTCTGTTATAACTTTAAAAAAATTACACAGAACAATTTATATATTATACCTATCATTTATCTCTGCACTCTTTAGCAGTAATACAAAACAAAAGAAGAAAGAATTCAGGCATTTGATTGAGAACCGAATTGTTTGCCTTAGATGTAGGTACACAAATACTTTATAGGAAATTACAAATTATCTAATAAATAAAGTTAGATAACGTTCTGTAATACGCAGCTTTATGAAAAAAATAATTTTTTTTATTTTTTTTTGGCATTGTTACAGTAACTTAGTGCTGATTTTTTTAAACAAATTACTTTAACTTTTAACAACGGAGTCTATCTTGTTAGCAAATCGGAAATAAAAATAATGGTAAATATAAATTCTGAGGAGTACAAAAACATCAACCCTAATCCGCTTCAAATCCTTTTCAAAAAAATACAACCTTAGTAATAACCACCTACAAATTCAATCCGCAAGCTATAAAACTCGCGAGTAGCCAACGAGTCCGGAAGCGAACAGTTGGTCATAGCTTGAAAGCTTTACGGCCGGTAAATCTATATTAAACCTTATTCCTTTGAAATAAGGACTATCAGTAAGTTATACAGAGCTTGCAAAAGTTCTACTTGGCCCCGGCGGATGCCGGCGACAGTTACCTTATTTGGAATTGGTCCAGAGTCTCGGACAAACTTTTATGTTATTTCAATGTGGTTAAACTGAAAGAATTGTATTTCAATGGACTATTTGTTGAACGGTAAATAAATCGGATCAGTGATACTTTGTAAGTGGTGTAGCGATTGTCAATTGTTACACAGAAATTCATAGATTTTTGTGTATTTTAAGTATATTGAAATAATAAAATCTATACCAAATTATTATTTTCTTCTTGAATTAAGTTTGTTTTTTATTTATTTTGGTACACAGTCTTTAAGGTACCTACGTCTGCCGAATTTGAAAAATTTTGCTTAAAGATTTCAATACTTCGTAGAATACAAAAACTGGGCATTTTAAATAACTCCAATATTTCTCCTAACGTAGAAAAATGCTATATATGGTCAACAATTTTGTATAAATAGTTTTTCAATAACACTCGACGATTTCGGGAAAAAAATCAAATTTACAAATATTTCAGCAAAACATACAAGTTGTGGTAAAATGTTTTGAAAAATCTATGAAACTATGACAGACCGATACAAACGCTGAAAACTTTTTTTAATTTGCTACATGTGCTTTATCGATCAAACTAAACGAGATTGTTTATTATATTGATTTAATTTTGTAAAAAAAGTTCAATAACATTCTTATTCCGTATTCAAACTTGAAAATTCATGTTATTGAATAATTTCGTAAAACTTTCAAAAGATTCGTAAGACAAAAAAGTTCAAACTTAGTAAAATTTAAAATGAGAATTTCATAATTAGCAATTTAATCTACTTTACCTTTGTCGGGAAACTTATTAAGTAGATTAATTCTGTACACATTCGTTATTGGGAAGACATTATCAACAGCTTCATTGACCTAGTAGTTAGTATATTTAACTACAGATCACAAGTTCTTGGATTCAATTTCATGGTGGGGTCGATCATTAAAAATATACAATTTCTATTTGACAGAAAAACTTCAATGGTAGTTCTAATTTTGGATATTGGCGGTGTCTGAACACCCAGGTGATCCGAGTCCGTCCTGCGCTCTCGATATGGCGTGGTTGTTTTTTTTTAATGTAATAGGAGGCTCACCTGATGATAAGGGATACCGCCGCCTATGGACACTCACATTGCCAGAAGGCTCGCAAGTGCGTTGTCGACCTTTCAAGAATTGGTACGCTCTTTTCTTGAAGGACCTTAGTCGATACTTCAGTGGGCAGCTGGTTCCACAAAGCGGAGGTGTGCAGCAAAAACTGCTTTAGAAAACGCTCAGTTGTGGAAAAAATTGTTTGTGTCGGATATTCGTCTTTCCGTAGTCTAAATTCGCACCTACATTCGCGCACTGGGATATCTTGGGATTATATTTATTTATTTGTCACCTTTTTCAGTGATTTGTCTAGTTCACCATATGGGTGATTGTTTCTTTCGCACATGTAATGACTAATCGGGGTAGTCTTAGCCAAATGACTTAAGCGTAGGGCAAGTCGACCCTTGAGGCTGCTGATTTTAATCACGGCTGTGCCACCAATGAAGATGAAGTCATAAGTGTACAATGTGTTACCCATATGATTAAATGATTTTTGAATTTTGAATGAATTTTTCTTTACGCTTTTATACTGAGCCCTATACGGCTTAAGTATTTCAGGACATAGGACATTTCATAACCTATTAATACATTGTTGTTGTGTTTCAATGTTTAATAATTTAATCAAAAAGATATTTAAAAAGGGTTCAAGGTCCTCTTTGGTTTTAAAGCACGTTAAGTGGACACAGTAAAGTGAGAATGTAAAACATGTATCAGGAGCACTAAACGCATTCCGAAACCTTTTTGTTTATTTTGGGGAATCCTTATCGAAATAAAATTTAAATATTTTACAAGTTGTCTTTGTAAAATTAAGAGCAATAAATATAATAAAAGGAAGCGTCTGTTTTCTTAAAAAGAAATAAAACAATTTATTTAATTACCATTTCTTTTCGTTTAACCACATCACGTCTACACAGAAGGTTTCTTCGGAAACTTGGTCTGAAGCCAATTAAGCCAGCAGGCTCCAACGTCCGCCTCTTTTCCGGCCATTCGTAACCGTTAAATTGTTCCAGCTATGATCTAACGAGATAATATAGCACACGTTTCTAAGAATCCCGTTCCAAAATCAATTTAATTAACCACCTAAAAGTCCAATCAATTGAAAGTCAATTTAATTACACTAACGAATCACAAGGTGCCAATTACAAAACATTCAAAACAGCCATAAATTAATTAAAAACAAGAATCGATACAATAAATTTTAATCCCTAAAGTAGATCGCGTAACAAAGTAGCAATAACGAGTTCCAATACTGGAACTTGCCTCGTTTACATTTGGATTTATATGTTTTTAACGCGTTTATGTACGAAACGTCCTTCCAGAGTCGTTGCACTCAGGACTGTTTTTAGCGAATGTACAAGGAAATTAAAGCTCGGGACCTACTTGGCACGGAGATGTATCGTTGCGCTCATAAGTCGTTTAGTTGAAGAAATAGAGATTCAAGCAGTGCGCAGTGCAGCATGGTCTTGTTCGCAGTGCGTCGGGATGTCGGCGCCGGCTACTTGGCAGTGTCCTCGGTCAATGTACTCGCTATAAAAGCCTCCATAAGCTTTAGCCAAAACAATTTCACCGAGATTCTTGCCAGTTACACGCATGCCTTTAATTTTACGATCTATGTCATTTCGAAATTTACTTTAAGCTTTTAATGGTGTGCGATTTAATGATCCCACTTATGCAAACATATTCCAGAATTTTGAATGTTTTGCGAGAGCTTATCAGATTTTAAAGAAGATAAAATGACTTTTATTAGTATTAGTAAAGTTACTTTATTGATAACCTAAGGGATATTACGTGATAACATATTAAACTACAACGTCAGTAAAAATAATATTTTTATGTGGATTATTGTAAATAGAAATATCCATATACCTAGTGTTTAAATAAAAGTATACTTTCTAAAGTATGTTTATAGTACGTTATGTTTATAACGTATTTTAATCTAATATATAAAATTCTCGTGTCACAATTTTCGTTCCTCCTGCGAAACGGCTCGACCGATTCTTATGAATTTTTTTATGCGTATTCAGTAAGTCTGAGAATCAGACAACATCTATTTTCATCCCTCTAAGTTTTAAGGGTGGTCCCCCCTAAATTTTTATTTTTGAGACAAAACTTTTTGTTTTTATTTTTGTATGGTACAGCATACAAAAATACATACAACCCTTAATTGTCACCCCTCTACGATCAACCCCTATTTTAATTATAGTAGATAGTTATTTTTAATTAACTAAAAAAATGTTTCCTAGAAATAATATATATGGCAAAACTACGTTTGTCAGCTAGTATTATTATAATAATAGTAATTATTGGCATTTTTTTTTGGCCTAATTTTTCGGGATATTATAGACACTCACAATTGTATTATATATAATAATTATTATATTTTTTTTAAATATTCATTTGCATTCGTTTACTTGATAACTAATATTATTTAATTGGAATCTCTTTAAAGAGTTAGCTTTGGTCCCGCTTACAACGTGCGTGTTAAATTTATATGGGCCCATATTTCACGAAAATAATGAGAGCGAATAAAATACGATTATCGACCAATAAAAGTACAGCTGTATTAATGGGTTTTGTAAGCAAATAAAACTTTTATTAGCGAAATATAAATTTATTATCACATTGTATAAATACGTATCTTAATCCGAAAAAACTAAGTTCTTATATCTAAATATAAATTATTATCTAATGTCTACACAGACACAATTTCCTAAAGGAACATTCATGCCTTGACAACTTTGTACTCATTTAAGCCAAGTTTTCAATTCATGATTTACAATGGACATAAATCTATGAATCACGGTTGACTTCACAGAATGTCACAAGCGTGAAGTTCGTGACTTTGCTTCAAATTCCAAGAGGTGCATGAAATGAGTTCATTACTGAGTCTACTTATATGAAAATACTGATTTACGTCATGAGGAATGTAATTTTTGGCAGGTATATTTAATTGTTTTTCTCCAACACCCATTTTCCTGAGTAGGGCGTTTCCAACCTCTTCACTTTGGGGCGGAAGCCGTTTTCGTCAGCTGTGTAGTCGACTCTGTACATGAATCCATCAGGACCAATATATTCGTAGAAACCCTTTGAAGCAATTCCCTCGTCGATCGTGTTAGGATTTTTCAAAATAGCCTCCTCCTTTCCACGGATTTTGTTTTCGGTCTCGAAACTGTAAAGAAAATTATTTGTTTAATACTTTTTTCTATATTATAATCTGTGTATAGTATAGATAATAGTCAAATTTAAACAGATATCCTATACTTCTATATGTAAAATTGTCGTAAATATAATCATTGTTAAGCTATCGTTCACAGTCGTATCATTTGTGACTTTGAAAATCAAATACATATTATAACCCGTGAATGTCAATAACTATGTCGTAAATGAATATAAATGATTTTGAACTTTGACCGCCACCTGTCAGTATTAAAATATGAGCGCCAATTTAGTGAGTCGGTCAAGGCTATATTTGTTTATACCTTTCTATAAAATACATAAGATTCGAAAGAGCAGTTGCTTCCGGGTGCATAATAAAGCAATTATTTAGTTTTTTAATTGCCTGCAATGCAAACTTGTTTGCTTATGAATAGTTATGAAGATTTAAGGCACTGACAGATTAATTTATGCTACTGTTATTAATATAGATTAAATATAGGATGGCGTCTAGACTAATTAACATAACGGAATAGCTATCTAATGAGTTATGCAAATCCAAAACTTACAATAGTTTTGAACAACGATGACATTATTTAGAAATCTTTAATTTATTTGCTAATATACTATTTATGCTAATACCATTTTATGAAGAATTAATTATTCAAATTTCTATTCTATATCGCCATAAGGAAACCATAAATTAATCCAGTTCTCGATTGACGTAAAATATTATAACAACAATGCGGAAGTGATATTGCAATTTGGTTTTGAAAATGGGTAAAAAATATACGATAGATGTGTTCGGTAATACTGAATCGGATTGGACGTAACATCTGTTTCAACTTTGTGACAAAAATATTTTAAAATAAATGCTGCTTTATTAAATTGTATTTTTCGATTTAACTCGTACACGTACACGAACAAATATCAAACAAAAGTGATTTATATTATTATTATATCAACTTTATTATAATTGGTATTGAATATGAATGAGTAAGTACTTAAAGTACCTGCTTTATAGGGTAAATGGTTACTTACTCGAAGTCATATTTGTCTTCCTTATAGTTGTGCTTTTGGCTGATAATCTTAATGCCGTTATTCTTGTAGTATCCTTCCTTGTAGAAGGGGTTATCTTCTGCTGCCGTTAACACGTACTTGTACGAGTCCTGGGTAGCGGCACTGATGTAGGGATCGTGTTCGTGGGAGTATGGTCCAAAGCCACCATCATAGGGGTTATCTATGTGGATGTATGGATTCGGAATGTGGATGTATTTACCCTCATTTGTCGGAATATATCTGAAACAATGATTTAAGATAAATATGCTATGTATGTTAACTATTTTCGATTGCGTTGTTAGGGAAAATAATATTTTAACGAAACGATCCGACAGTTTGCGACTGATGTATCAGAACGAACTGACTTAACTCGCCTTTTTAAATATTGTTGTTGTGATGGTAAACAGGTACAATTTTTTTCTTTCACAATAGTATAAATGCAGCTTTGTATAAGACCTTATAATGGCCATTTCTTTTAACAAAGCGACAATTATTAATTATACTATTATATATATATTATATTAATAATAATACTCGTTAGAACACAAGTAATACCTTTAGGTGACCTTACCCCTATGCATTGAAAGTGATAAAACCATGATCGTAAGAGTGAGATAAGGCTTTTATTGCCACCTTTATTGGAAGCTATATTTTTAAAGAAATCCAAGTTAGAACAAAAGATATCGAGCATATTTTTTCAGTAAGCTCCATTTCTTGGCAGCTGTTATCTGATCTTAGCACCTATTCCTAGGAATATATTAGATTATACTTTATCGCACCCTTTTCTGAGAATATTGTTTTACCTTGCAAAATGTTTACTGTAATATGAAAAATAAATTTAGTTTAAGAACTGTCTTTATTACTCGGAAACATGTTAAAGTAACGAAAATATTTACGAAACGTTGAAACCTGCTATTGTTTCATTGAAGTTGATACATAAAGTTATTTTTTGAACGAATTATTTAACTAATTAAAAAACTCAAACAATATAAAGTAACAATCGTATTGGCCTCATTTCTGTCAAGAATTCTCTGGTAAGAAATGCCGATTTTGCGCTGGACGATCAAGTAATATGTATATGTGTGTATCTATAGGGACCCCGCAATCTCAAGGCTAAAATTAATACACTCAAAAAATGTATACATTCTTATAGTCAGATTTTTTCTATTGATACGTATTTTTGCGCATGAAGTTAACACAGAAATTTGCATTTATCATATTAACCTAGGTATATACTTGGTTGACGTTTACGTACTTGCCATCGTCGCCGTATTTGTAGGGATTCCACCGGCCGTTCTCGATTGGCGAACTGACGGCTGCTCCCGCGCACAATGCGATCACACACTAGAAAATAAAGAGAAATAATTAATAAAAATATTTCTGCATATTTATGTTTATTTTAAGTAATTTAAATTATTTATTATTAATTACATACATACATACGATATAGTATGCAAATAAATAATAAATAAAAAAATAGTATACAAATAAAATATTGAATACAGTTTCTCAGTAAAGGAATATTATGAAGATTGTTGGAAAACTCAAAACATTTCCCAATAAAAAAAAATTTTAAAAAAATATTACCACTAAAGCGATCATCCTGAATGCACTAAAAGTTTTCCGTAAAAAAATCACAACAGTTCAAAACACTTCACTGAATTGATCACTATGCGGAAATCTATTCACTTGTGTGTACACTCGTTTGAGAATTTCAAATCATTGTGTTGATTTCGAAATCGACGCTTCGCTTTTATACATTTGCAACATCAACTCATCCTCCGAGAGACCTGTGTGTCATACACGCACACATGCATACGGCCTACGTATTTTTTTCTTGCATACCATTGTTGTCTTTATTGAGGCATATTGAATTGTTTTCTGGAATGGGTTGAGATATTTCCTCATGTACCGTAGCTTTGAACCTTTCAAAAATTCTTACACTGATTATGAATTTTAGGAAAAGCTTAACTTTTTTCACTGTTCTTTTTGTGTACGAATTTAAAAGTTTAGTTCTTTGTTCTACAATTATTATTTTCGGGTCGTAAAATTTAGATCACTAACCCTTAAAAAAAGGTGTTGCTACGAACTCTACGATTGCTACGAAAAAGTTAAACATTTCTTGTAACTAGTAAAGAATACGAAGCCCAGACTTAAATGCCCGTATATGCTGAAAATATATAATTTATCTATTTTTAATAATTAGGTGATTGTAATTACATCCAAAACAAGACTTTTTTATAACGAATTATAAAGGATTTTCTTGTTTACTTTCCTTGAAGTTGGAAGTAGTTATTTCTTAAACTTTTTTTAGTTCTATTGTATGATATATTGAATAAGTGTTAACAAAGAAAGTCGGTATAGTTTACGACGAAGACAAAAATTCAATAAATTTTAATTATAATGAAAATAAATAAAACACAAAATTGTATATTGTAATCCATAAATTTATTATTCTCATTCCAATAATAAAGAAATTATATCGATGATTCATCGCATGAACGATATTTTAATATCAGTAGACTTTATCCGGATATCAGATAACCTTTAAGGTCAAATTGTATTTTAATATGATCATTGAAGAGAATGTCAACTTCTTCAGAAATTATTTCACGACGTTCAGTTCTGGGATTACCAAGATTTGTCATAAAATTTCTGGCCTTGATTCATACACACTACAATTGAATACATGTATCTATTGATTAAGCTTGAAATAAATGAAGTCGAAATAATTTTGACAGAAACTGTGTGTAATTATGGGTCAAAGTAAATACACAGAAGTGTACATATATAAGTAAAGAAAAATTCACAACTTTTTTGAAATCACTAGTTTAAAGTTTTTTTTAATTCTCAAAACAATAATTTCGGATGAATGGCAAAGATGAATGGCAATTTCTAGCAAAAATTAATTTATCGTTTTACTGAAGTACCGTACTCCTGCAACCCCCAGAACAACTCCAGGTTCTATTGAAGGTTACTGAGATTCAACTCAATGCATAGTCCGGTCTATTTAAGCCTAAAATCAGGAGGAAGGTTACATAAATTCCCATAAAGCTGAATATTGGCATAGTTGTTCAAAACATCATTATAAAGAAAATCTCAAAAGTCCTCATCGTTCCGAGGTGTGCTAAAAATTTGGCACGGGGTCAAAGGTCAAAAAAATGAGTTTTTTGCGATTTTTAGCGAAACGGTGAGTTTTTTCGCAAAATTACCCCAGTACAAAATTGTAGATCACAAAATTCTCTACAAAAAATATATTAATAATTTTTTTCCTAAAAGCCACCATTTTGGAGATATAACGTTCCGAAAAGTTGGATCAGTCGTAATCCCTCTATTTTGCACACGTACGCCACATATGAAAGTCACTAAAGGTGTAATAGAACTAAAATAAGTTCGCTATTATTTATTGTAACTTGCTTATGTAAAATATAAGTTAAACTACGAGAATCTCAGGTATAATGAAACCCCGTTCCTTAAACGCGCTGACAAAGTTGTTCCTCTTTTAGCTATGAGTAGCACCGTAAAAGTTCACGAAGAAAAAGTACCTGTTGACCCAGTGTTATTATTCCAACGTATGAGTGTTACTGCGGCTTTTCAAGATGAAATTGAGAAATATTTCGAGTATGAATTAGCTCCTTATCCGTTAACATTATTTGATGACATTGGAATGCGCAAGACCCAGAAGTCGGCTATTTACGATTGTTTTCAGACTATAAATGTTGATATTAATAACACTAATTCAACGTACATAATTGACGGAGGATTCTTATTACATCGAGTGGTGTGGGATAGCGAGGAAACATTTAACGTTATCTTAGATAAATACGTTCAATATGTACGTCGACATTTTGGTTCCAGAGTTACTGTCGTATTTGACGGATATGATGATTATACGAGAAATATTAAAGCAGCAGAGCAACGCCGTCGAAATGCTGCTTCATCAACTTCTTCTGATATTATATTCGATGAATCAATGACAGTTCCTACCAGTCAACAGAAATTCTTTGCAAATAATCACAATAAATCTAGGTTTATTTCGATGTTGAAAGCAAAATTTACTGCTGAGAATATATCCGTTGAACAAGCTAATGATGATGCTGATGTATTGATTATTGAAACAGCGATAAAGAAATTCAGTGTGACAAATACAACTGTTGTTGTTGGTGAGGATGTTGATTTACTCGTCTTGCTTACTGCTCGAACTCCAACTGAAAAAATTATTTATTTTTTTAAACCCGGAAAAGCCCAAAATCAATCGGAAATATATTCATCAAACAGTTTATCCAATTTTCCTAAATGTCAAAATCATGTATTGTTTCTACACGCAATAACTGGCTGCGATACGACATCTGCTTTTTACAGGAGAGGAAAAACAACAGTTTTCAAAATGTTTGAAAAAAAAGATTTACTACAATGTGCTGAAGTTTTTAAAAATAGTAATTCAACTCAACAACATGTTATCACCAACGGAGTTCAATTTCTTCTTGCTATGTACGGAGCCCCCAAAAAAACCACTTGCTTAGATAAGTTGCGATACACATCTTTCGTGAAAAATACGCGTAATAAAAAACAAGTCAACTTAGCTTCTCTTCCTCCAACCTCAGTAGCTGCTCATCAACATCTGTTTCGGGTATATTACCAAGTTCAAGTGTGGCTTGGTAATCAGCTGGACCCTAAAGACTGGGGTTGGAAGTTGATCGACAATACACTAGAGCCAGTTCAAACTTTACTTCCACCAGCACCTGAGAAACTTCTCAACACAATATTTTGCAACTGCAAGAAAGGGTGTAGTGCAAAATGTGGTTGCAGAAAAGTTGGACTGTTTTGTTCCCTGGCATGCACACACTGTCAAGGCCGATCATGCTCGAATGTTGAGTCACCAACTCTTGAAGATTCGTTTGATACCGATCAGGAATCGCTATTGGGGCAGTTTACGTGTGAAATAGAACAAGAAGAAGAAAAAGAACAAGAGGATGAACAGGAAGAAGAAGGAGAAGAAGATCAAGAAGAAGAAGAAACAGAAATCTTGGACAGTTATGAATCAGACGACTAACTTTTTATTTTAAGTATTTTATTTAATTACACCGCCGTTGTTTTTGCCCACTATAATATATAATATTATTTTGCAATAGTTTTAAAACATAAAATCTCAGCAGACCCGTGGAATAGGCCTACTGGGGAAACCACGTTAAAAAAAACGCGCTTTGTACACTACCTCAGGTGGCGTGGAAACGTGTGCAAAATAGAGGGATTACGACTGATCCAACTTTTCGGAACGTTATATCTCCAAAATGGTGGCTTTTAGGAAAAAAATTATTGATATATTTTTTGTAGAGAATTTTGTGATCTACAATTTTGTACTGGAGTAATTTTGCGAAAAAACTCACCGTTTCGCTAAAAATCGCAAAAAACTCATTTTTTTGACCTTTGACCCCGTGCCAAATTTTTAGCATACCTCGGAACGATGAGGACTTTTGAGATTTTCTTTATAATGATGTTTTGAACAACTATGCCAATATTCAGCTTTATGGGAATTTATGTAAACTTGAATGTGTAAATAGACCGGACTAGCAACTCAAATACTACACATTAAAATCTGTAGCGAGACATAATTTTTACACTTAAAAATGTTATTGTGGAATTCGGCACGACCTTGTGAAATTTAACATAATTGATTACTTTTTAGAAATACATGAGATAAAATTTTCTAATGATTGGGATTGCCCGCGAAAGTAGCACTCAACACGACTTGCGAATCGATTTATGAATTTATTAAAACTAAGTATGCTTTAAGATTAATTGTGGAATGAAATTTGTAATTAGCGGATACTCACGACTGTAGGACGGTAAATAGGACGTGAATACTTTTTCTTTTCTAATCCAAGTAGTTAAGATAACATTCTATGTTATTTTTTGACCAATAGGTGCTTCTAATTCTAGAAATAAGAAACAGAAAAAATAGAAAGTCGTGATGGCAAATGAAACTTTGTCCATTGGTCAAAATCAGTTTTTCTTAATTAGTTGTATTAATACTAGACTATTGATCACATATATTACGCGTCAATGCTTTAGCTTTGTCTGTTCAATATGATTAGAAATAAAATTCCTTAGAAACATTTTGGCTAATATTCTCATTTCCACTTTATGACGTGTCTCTTTCTTTTCCTTGCCATAGAAAGAGACTAGACTTGGCTACCATATAAGCATAAACTACATTAGATGAGGATAAAATAATGACTGACTTCCTGTAAAAGTATTCATGGTATGGTAGACACAAATACTTGAGAAGGTATGTGAGATTAAACGCAAGGTATATCGAACCGGTGACCTAATTACAAGTCCCGACCATCTTACGGCCGCTAAAAATGATTCAAAAACAATAAAATTACCGTATCCCTTTAAAATTGTAGGCGTTCCGGCTGAATTATTGTATTATACTTTATGGCGTCTTCTCAATCAGGTCAAGAAGGCCTTAAAATTGCAACCCGTTATACCTCTCTCGTCTGATTGCACTAAATATATCGTTTTCTGATAATTTGCTTTCTTGTTTCAAGTCTAAATGGACCTTGGAGTACAGATAAGTGTACCTTTAATGGTAATTTAACATTTACAGTATTACACAAGTTATTTACGATATTTCATGCAATTTCTAAATAGGGTACTTGTATTAAGGTAGTTCAAGCGAATCTATTAGTATTAATGTTATTTATTTGAATTAGTTGAAAATGGGAAAATCGAATGGAATCGTGCTTGAGAGCGGGATTCTAAAACAAAAGACGACAGCTAACAGTCATTATTTGATTATGATTAGTCAAACGGAAAGACAGATGTTGCGTATATGTGAATAGATAGGAGATGTTGACCATTGAAAATCAAGCAAAACACGTCATCACTCTACCTTTCCTTTTTTGCAAGTTCTGGGCTTTCTAACTCTTTTTAGAACAAGAAATTTTAAAATCCTTTATTAAGGGTGATTTTATAACAAAATTGTATTGATTTATCTGTGAGGTTTTTATGCGTGTATGGATATGATTTTCTTAGGTAAAAGTTGTAATATTGAACAACATGTGGATAAATTCATCGAGATATCTAGGCAAAACAAAATATACAAATTTACAAATTTCCAAAATAAATAAATAAATAAAATATAAAGCTGAATTGTCTCGATGTCCATAGTTTCACAACTGAACGCGCATCGCCTCCATATGGAACCAGCTGGTTTTTGAGGTAATTCTTAACTTAAACAATTCAAAGGTACCATATTAAAAAGCGAGAACCTGACGAGCCTTCTTGCATAGTGCGTGTCTAAAGGGATCACCTAATATCTCAGAGCTTCAATTTTCTCTTATGTATTATAAAATAACATACCGTTAAAAAATATCTACGCCGGTCTGATTGTGATACAAATATCGCGATAATTAACGATTAAATTATACAAAATAAATACATTAATTTTTATGTTTATCCGGCTGACGATTTTCCATTGAATATTTGTGACGAATTTATATCATGGAATTTGTTAGAAAATTCCATATTGCGACGTGACGCAGCCTGCGCCGGCGCCGGCTACCGGTTAATAAACAAGATATCCTACTGTTTCTTGAAGTTAGAGTGACGGCGGATTTGTAATGTGGTTGTTACGTGGAATCTAAAGCTATACAAAGATTTCTATGAATTCATACAATTGGTTTTATACGATGGTTAAATGAATGGTTTATAAAGGTTAGTGATTGACATCCGTATTTAGTAAACTTTGGAGGTCAGTTAAATCCTAAATGGACCACAATATATTTACAGTTGTTAAAACTATGATTTATAACGATGAAGTTAAATTAAATTACATTAAGTTTATTGCTATTTGAGTTCCCGCTCTATGATTTCCCCGTATCTTGTATCAGTTCTGCACATGGATATAATCAGTAAGAGTTTAAATAGATAAGGCAACCGTGTCCTACTTTAATAGCACAATATTGATTTAGAATCCAAGACTGCTAATTAGAACGTCCTAACAAGAATCTTAACAACTCAACCAATATATCATCTACTAACAAAGTTATCTACAATCGTAGTTCATATTTCATTGACAATTTACCGTTGCCTATTTTAGCGTATCATAAATTTCATTGATGGATCTGGGACAGATAAAATTTTATCTTCATATGTACTGTATGCGTCATGTATTGTTTTATATTTAAGAAAGTTTAATTAAGAACATTGGGAAAAAGTATAGACTTTTTCCTAATTTAAAATGTGTATAGAATTGTGTGACTTTGAAATATGCTATTGAATTAGCATATTTCAAAGTCGGGATTGATATATTGATGTAATGATACAAGCTTATTAAAGTGCTACTAGTTTAATTATTATTCGCTATTCAACACACGTTTATTTTTAAAAGAAAGATCATCCAAATATCTCACAAATTATGGCTATTAATTTTCACTTTAAAACGATTTTCGCTAAAAAAATATAAAGGCTTTTATTCTCAAAAATTGTAATTCTTGCTAAGTAAGTATTGTTTCCGTGACAGCCGCTGTAAATATTTTTGAGTAGGCGTAGGATAAACTATATAAAATCTTTCTTATACAAATGAAAATATTTGTATTGTAGAGGAAATAAATAAATATTGATTAAGATATAAAATACTTCTTCATGCTTTATAAATACTTTGTGAGATCCTTACGCTCTGACAGTCTCTTCCGGATACATCATATTATTTTATTGAGGCAATCATACAATGTATAACAATTTATGTACCTATATACGACCAGTGTGATACTTAATAAAACGTGTTTAAATAAGAGGTATTAAAGGCTGATTACCTGTTGACTTACCTCTAAATTATTAAGAAATGTCCCATAACTCAATAGGGGGTTACGGGATTTCATTTACACAATAATCGTTTCGCTTCAACTTTGTTGCTAAGTTGTATCATACCCTAACTACACACCTGCTTAGATCACCATTGCCACTTTATAATGTGTATATAGAAAACATTTCTATATCTGCCCCATTTATTTTAAATGTATGTACCAGACTATATGTATATAATGCAACTATTACTTATAGATTTTACCAATTAATACGCATAAATTTTTGACGACTCATTGGTCTAGTGGTTTGTACCCCTGACTACGAATCCATGGTTACCGGGCTCGATCCCCGGCTGAGACGAACATCGATGTGATGAGCATTTGGTGTTGTGCTTAGGTCTTGGGTGTTTAAATATGTCTATCTATCTATAATATGTATGTATATCCGTTGCCTAGTACCTATAACACAAGCTTCACCAGCTTAGCATGGGACTAGGACAATTGGTGTGAATTGGCTTAAAAAAAAAACTAATAAGGTATTTATTGGATTTACTAATAACGAACGAACTGTGGACAATTTAAGTTATGCAATTGTATTATCATATAACAAATTTATAGTTATCGTCGTTTTTGTCTTCATTTTTGGGATATTTAAAACTCCGCGCAGAACTTCCCTACCACGCCAAATCTTACCAAGCCTGTACAAACATTTGATTGTACATTCAAAGCGAAGGTTCGGTTTATCTATTCCCAATAGAATGATATATACCCATTCTGGGCAAATATTTGTGTTGTTGTGATTGTGTCCGTTTGTTTACAGCCCTGAGATTTATATTGCATAATACAAAGTTATAATTACTACATAAAAAGTATTGGTGTATCATTATCGGTATTAATATATATTATCAGTGGTGGTACGTGTTTAAATTGGGACTAAAACGAAGCCTGTACCAGCCCAGCATAAGCCCATAGGCTTAAATTACTGGATTTAATATATGTATTTAAAAGGTTGATTTAAACCTGCACATCGTTCAGGCGGTGTATTGTGTGCACAGTCTTGAGAGAGGCAAGAAAAAATGCACTTTTGGCACAAAAACGTTTGTTTGTAAAACTTTCTTAAAGACTACGTATAAGTGGTGCCCTACGTATAGCTGATTGATTTGAAATTAGTTTTTCTATGATTATAGTGCGGTGTATATTATAGTTATTATATTAATTTCAAAATTTATTATTTAACGAAAATTATACAAAGCTGTATGATATATCAAAATGCGTGTGATAAAGGCATTTAATATTGGTTAGAGGCTTATATTATGTTTATGTATTAGGGACTTATTTAGCCCTGAATCGATAGTAGGACCTTCATGTAAATTCCATCTACCTACACTTAACCAACTTAATCAATGTTTCTGTCAATAATAATATTATAACGTCAGATTAAAGTAATACGTAATAATAATCAGAACTTATCGAGTTGTTTTTAGGTTTAATTTCAATTTCGTAAACAACACATAAAGTATACTAAACGATAACCCTCGACAAAATTCAAAACAAAATTCTTATCTCTTACACACGTTTACAATATTCCATGTATTGTTTATTTCCTGTTTTTGATTTTCCGTTTTACCGAGAAATAAATTAGTTATATGATTAGCATTATCACTTTTCGGGAATAATGACGATGAAACATATTATTGGGTTTAGTTAAACTACTTAATTAAAACATTTTAACATTTTATATATTTTACCCCAGAATTCTCTATCAGGCAACCCTGGTAAGGTAAGAAAGACTATGGATAACTATTGTTGCGTTCACGTATCATGTTAACATACAAAACACTAATAATATACATTATACAATTATACAATGACTTAATTTATATAAACCACGAAATTTTACTTATTTTAATAAACTTAGACTTAGACATTACATAATATGTGTCTATTAAATAATTACCTGTTCTTCTTGTCAGGGATCGAAGCAAAATAACTTTGTTATACACACATTTTCGCGAATTCAAAAAAAAAGTTCATCATTTATTTCATTTAGCAAGAGGCACTTTTGAAAGTCAAAATTACGAGTTAAAAAATTACTAGTTGCCCATTGTAGATGGTAGTTTCATATGGAGATGAATGGGCAAGATACTTCATGAAGACCATGTACCTAGAATAAAAAAAATACTGTACAAAAATAAAATAGGCGCATAATGTTATAAAAAACAATGCAGCAGATAACTAAATTATTATGTATATATATGGTACTCACATGTTCACAAATATTGAAGCAAATGCAGTTCTTTTTTTGTGCGTATTTTTCTTTGTGTCTTAGAAATAAGCAGAAATGCAACCTTACTATTTCATTACATAATATTATTTACTAGCATTGATACAAAATGAATATTTATAGTTCATATATCAAATACATCCCCGATTGAATAAAATGAAATACGATACTGAGATTTACCTCGCAGCGGTATAACATTAATTTTGTCACAGCCCTGAAATATGAACGCCTACATAAAACAATAAAAAACATCCGAACAACTAAATTCAAATATGGTTAAAGCATAAAGTCACTCTGGGGTTGCCAGAATATCGGTAAACAGTACTAAAAGTTAAATAATCGCATTAAAATCCTTCATAAACGCATTTACATCGACATATCAGAATTGTCCTAAATCGGAGGATGACCATTTCAACAAATTTTATTGAAGTAATGACGAATCATGATTGTAATGAACCCGGAAAAGATTTTAACGGAATCTGCTTCAAGAGGGACAATTCTAATGTGGGTCGGAATAAATTTGACAATTATTTTTCTTAGTGATAAATAACACTTTGCACGGCCTTTTGTACCTTAACTGGTTCTCGAATCCTTGAAACATTGTTGAGTAGGTGTTACAGTGAGCTTTTAATGCATTTGCCTTTGCTTTTGGGTCAGAAATAAATTTTGGGTAATTTAAAAAAAAAACAATTGACATCTTGCCCTACAGGGCCAGTACATTACTGAAGCATGTCCAAGCAATTGGAGAGCTAGCTATAAGCACAAAAACAGCTCGAAGCATTATTGTTTTATCCCCTAGGTCTATGAGTGAGTTTGAGATCGATCTAGTCCAACATAACCTTACCAAACACAAAGAGATTTTCTTTTTCTTCTATGAAAAAGATTGGAATATTTCGTAAAAGTTTGACTTCCGCTTAAAGAACTTCAAAAATATAGGACGTTTGCTTTATTACACGAATAATGAAAAGAACAAGTATACTGTTAATGGCTGGAGAAAAAATTTATTAGCACTTTATATTAAGGACAATAAAACACTCAGTGGTCCAATTAAGACCAAATAATG
This sequence comes from Pieris melete, assembly GCA_963693345.1. Lineage (NCBI taxonomy): Eukaryota > Metazoa > Arthropoda > Insecta > Lepidoptera > Pieridae > Pieris > Pieris melete. The sequence goes on along the minus strand of CAVNZK010000361.1, from coordinate 195,500 downwards.
TTTCTTCTTACCTTGTTTAATGTCCCTAAAATTGCTTTGTATTTACAGGTTGTATTTACTTAATTTAGATAATAATAGTGAATGATTGATATCAATACTTTGTTGTTAACACCATTTCGTAATTCTAGTCGATTTATTTAGTCCAAAATGTCTTTGAATTTCATACAATCGAGTATGAAGAATGAGGTTTTCGGTTTTTTTCTTACCTATGTGTTGACGTGACGATCATAATCAATCACATAAACAAATATATGTGAAGTAATTGAAAATAATGAGGCATTTTTGATTTTATTTAACACAAATAAATATTCATATTTATAATTAAGAGAATCGAGATAGACGAAGAAACTTATCATTCCGGAAGTAAACAAATTTCACTAGCTAGAATGGTCATTTAAATAGTATTTTTGAATAAATTAATCCAAACAGCCTTGACTGGCCCTGTTTTAAATGTATTTATTGTGTCGAGAAAGTAGCAACGACGTCAGAAGTCACGAACTTGTAAATTTATTCAGAACTAAAACGTAGAAATTTATTGTTTCGTTATTGCTTAATCGGAAGAACATAAATACGTTTTAATATAATCATAGTAGGAGTTGAAAGGCTTCTATTGAGAGAAAGGTGTTAAAATTATTTATTGTTATATCGGGACAAATACTTTCTATCTATAAAACTTTACGTCTAAAATATTTTTTATTTTATTCTTATATCTTATTAATAAAAATATCACTATTTTTGCGGCAGTGCAAGAACTTACTTTATCCAATGCGTCCTTCTGGGTTTGATTTCCAGTGAGTCAATGATGTTTTAGGTTTTGAGTTCTGTTGGGAAGACATAATATAAATAAATATTAGAGGAACAATGCAGAAAAGCATTCTATACTTACCAAACTCAGGGGTACTAGGATTAGTTATTTAACAATAATTTAATAAAAATTGCTTTGCTGGGAGGCAGAATTCTGATAAAGGACAATATAGGCATTACCCATGTGGGCCAAGGACAAGTCTGGTGACAGTCGTCTTTTGTTTTAGTTTTCCTCACTATGTTTTATAGCAAAAGAAAATATACTAATTGCGCATATAGAAACACACCAATTACAGCCTTTAACACTACGTTAGAAATCACTAAGCCACTAGATGTCTATGTACAACCTAGTTTTAATACATATATGTATTATATCAACATGAAAATTCAAATCCAATTGATTTCCAGTTGTATATTACAAATGACAATAGGTCTACAAGTTTATAAGTAATATATCATCTAAGATTGTGCATAAGTTTGGTTAACATTAATCAATATGCAAGTTAGATCTACATTACTACTGTTTATTCAGCCATAATACATATATAAACGATCATAATCCGTACATAATTTAGTTGGTGTCTCTATTATTTTAATTAAATCAAATCTATATGTCAAATAATAATAAACAAATCAATGACTACAACCTCTATAGGTCTGGGGCTTAGGTGAATCTGTTTCATGATCATTTTTCAATATATCAGGCAAGTAGGTGATCAGCCTCCTGTGCCTGACACAGTCGACTTTTTGGGTCGAAGACAAGTCGGTTTCCTTACGATGTTTTCCGTCACCGTTCGAGCGAATGTTAAATGCGCACATAGAAAGTCCATTGGTGCACAGCCGGATCGAACCTACGACCTCAAGTATGAGAGTCGCACGCTGAAGCCACTAGGCCAACACTGCTCTCTATATGTCAAATAATAATAATTGAAAAATTATGATTTTTATACAACTGAAATCCTATACTATGTACATAGGTAGATATATAGTGTTGGGGTAGTAGGACTCCTTTCTCCGCAATTAGACTCCTAATTGGTCCGTTGTGCGTGTGCGTAGGTAGATATATATAATTAACTTAAAAGCTTTCTAAATTAAATAGTATGAGGCTTTCCAGGTATAAACGGCTAATCGTTGTTGAGATTGGCCATACACGAGATATTTTAGTACTTCCGTGTTCTGATGGGATGTCCGACATGGCCGGAGAACAAGAGGTTTTATTTACCTATAGTTATTTACTAACATTGGTTATGAATCATATAAAATATTCCAGAACATTTCGGCTTCCGGTCTTTCAAAAATCTCCAATTAACGTCGCATAACCTTTTATTATATCAATTAGCATCATTCAACGTAACTAAAAATTGAAGTGATTAACGTCACTGAACGGTCTACTAAGCTGCTATGATATTTCAAGACTTTTGAATAGATCGCATACATTAACATATCCTAATACAACTATAATAATGTCGACAATCGAGGTCGTAGGTCGTCTTCCTGTATAGACGTAATCTATAGTATACCTACAATATACAATAACTAAAAATTTAATTTTTTAAATTGTAAATATAAATGTCACCAACGGATATTGCTCGTCATAGTTTATTGATTGTAATCACTAACTGAGAATAATACGTTGATACAAAAATTCGTTGCATTAATTGGTGAGCATTTCGGCAAATAAATTTTTAAAATAATAGATTTTTCTTACTTTGCTCAATGCTTGCACTATTTTATAATAATGTATCGCTTTTTTTGAAAGTATTGGACTAGTGGCAATCGTAGAGTCGAACACCGACTGTGCACCAATATACTATACTTTCTAGTATGCATTATAATTATAACAGCGAATTTAAAAAAAAAAGCTTATTTCCAAACAAAAAAATTAGCAAAGAGAATTACGAGGAATATATTTATCCATTAAATTTAACTTTGTTTCAAAGTTTAAATAATTTTAAAGTCCATGTATACTTGACATTAATTCATGTAAAAATATAAATCATTTAGGCCATTATGTTTAATTGTCTTTTTATTATGTTTACTTGACAACTGGAAAATTGATTGTGAGTATAAAAATAAAAAATATCGTTGTAGTTTTCTTTTACAGTCCTGGAAGTCCCTTTACACAAAGTGTTTTATCAATGTCGAGTGAAATTATTTTTGTAATTGGCTGCGCCACTTTGGAGTAAATAAAAATCTTTGTCACCATTTAGTTTTAAGGTTTTAAGGACAATTTTGAGTGTATATACCGAGTAACTTGCTTTAACGATAGAGTAAAAGCTAATATAAGCTCATAAATTCGCAAGTCAAAAATCCTGGAATGGAATGGAAAGTCAATAAGGAGCAACGGTTTACGTTCTTCATTATTACTACGACCTAGAAAATAAATAAATTATTATTATGTATATACATCAAATACCAATCATTTTAAAATACTCAAGCCTTTTCACGTGTGTCGTTATGGCTAGTTAAGTACACTCTTTGAAACAAAAAAAAACATAGCACTCCGGGAGTGCCGGCAGAAGTGAAAACTTCAATATTAACGTTGTGTTTAATTATAAGTATAAAAGTACTATCATTTATGAGGTAGAATACAATGTTTATTTATTGCGCTATCGTACACATATATGACAATTTATATGTTGTTATTTATAATATTATATCGTTACTTATATATTACATTAAATTTTATCTCTCAGAAAAATCAACTTCCATCCATAACTTCGACGACTTATACACCATCGTTATTATCAGAATCATCATCGCAAATTTTTACAACTGATACAATTGGTTTATGATAACTGAAGTAAGAAACAAACAGTTTTGATTCGAACCTATTTAAGTGTCTAATAAAGACCGCATCAATAGTAGTTTTGTATTTCGTTGTGCTAAAATTGCGATCATTTGACATAGTTAAACCAAATTCATTATTTAAAAATTCAATTAATGATTGATCATTCGCGCAAGCGCCCTGTGCCGCCTAAACAGAGCAGCACACTCAGGCACGGTAGAAAGAGTGGGAGATACTAGTTCCTCTCCCTTCCCCTCGATCTTACGCTTTTTCGATCAGCATCACGTGACCCTGACGCGAGTTTGAAAGTTTTTACCCATACAAAAAGTGCTCAGCGCCGCTAAAGAAGTTTTCACTTCAATAAATTCGTCTAGTCTTCGATTAATAGGGAAAATTACAATACTCCTCTTTGTAGTAGTACGAGAATAAAGTCACGCGTTAATTGCCTTGAGACATATAACTGATTGTCTCTTCTTGTCTACATTTTCCAATGTGTATGCCTTAGCACCCATACCATATATACCTTTAGGTAATAAATTGCACACGAAATTAAGTTACTCGCCATCTTTTACTATATTTATTATTTAATATGGAAACGGATCGAGGCCCGCGCCGGCGCCAACGCAGACGACTTAACATCGAAACAAAATTTAATAGCTGGTACATTCCAATCATTCTTGAGGATTCAAGTTGTGCGTAATGGTGTCAATTTTCAGTGGCGCCGCATCTTTAGGATTTGGGAAAAAATAATCCCCACATTCTCGGAAGAAGGTGAAATAATTATGAATCAGGCGTACGTTCCGTTGAATTAGAATACATAAAAATATTTCGTGGGTGACTAATTTAATATATTTTTATTTATTTGTTGGATGAGAGTATATCAGTGTTTGTTAATGGACAGTAATTTATTTGTCTCTGGGTTTGAATTCCTATTACGAATTTTATATACTTTATTCTAGTAGGTAACATTATTGTAATTAGTCTATATAACACTGTTATAATTAGTCTATATTTGTTTATAAAAAGTGCCTAAACTTGACTGTACTTTCACTAAAAAACAAATAAAATATAATTGAAATTAATTTTACACTGTGGTCCTTAATTTAAACAATTTTCAATCAATAAGCTAATCTTTGATGTAAATCACATCCTGATATTCCTTAGTATTGCAATAACGGGATTCGTAAACAGTACGATAGTACCCTTTTCACTCCATTCAACACTTTGTCATTCAAATAAAGCCTAATGGACCGATTTATCTCCGCAAGATTATCTTATTTAACTTCAAGTTTAACTGTTAAGGTGAATACTAATGATAATATGCATTTATTGACACACATAAAACGCCTACACAACGGTAACTTTGCTAATTTTAACCCGGTAAGTGCAATCTTATAAAAAAATCAATCACATTGAGTAGGTCAAATAAAGAAAAATTATTGTGAACCTAGAAAACGAGCGCATGAGTTCATGACCCCTTTATTTTTGACATTATTAGTAATGACAGTTCCGTTAGTTAATTTCGTGAATCATATTACGTTTAGATTAAGTAGCTATACCGGATTTTTTCCGTTTCTAATTATTGTGTCATTGGGAATAAAGGGCGTGTCGGTTAAAACTTTTGGTATTTCAGTGTATGTCAGTGTAAAAGCGGGAATATTTTTTTATTGCACCACCACTATGTGGAACCAGCTGCCCACTGAAGTATTTCCGAACCAATTCGACTTAGGGTCCTTCAAGAAAAGAGCGTACCAATTCTTAAAAGGCCGGCAACGCACTCGCGAGCCCTCTGGCATTGAGAGTGTCCATGGGCGGCGGTATCACTTAACATAAGGTGAGCCTCCTGCCCGTTTGCCCCCCGTTCTATAAAAAAAAAATTGTGTTATTGGGAATAAATGGCGTGTCAGTTAAAACTTTTGGTATTTCAGTGTATGACAGTGTAAAAGCGGGAATATTTTTTCAAGGATAAGCAGTTTTTTACTGTTTTTTCGTTTTCAATCGAAACAAAGATAACCTCCGAATTGGATCACTTTTTGTGCAAATTCCACACCTACATTATTAAATAAAGAAAAAGGTATATTTTTACAACCCAGCCAATGTAAATTAAATTCTATTACCCAAAAATAAGAGCTTTATTCAACTTATAACTTTATTAAGTGTTGCGATGTTGTCTTAATGTCAAAGGTCGACCGGCGACCGACAAGGCCGTATAAATGCGATGACCTCAGTGTGTCAAGTATGAAGTTTAACGTCTCCGCATTCGTAGAGACAACGTAACAAATAGCATAAACAACTTGCATAATGTGCGTAATGTGAATATGATAGCAGCGAGAATAATTGACGAACTATGAAATTTATTGTTAAAATTATAAGTTGGGGACGAAAATTCAAATACATCCTAATACTAAGAAAACAAATTCAAGTGTTTTTAGTTGGGTTTGAACACGCATGAGCTGCCGGTGCTGCCCTCTGGATAACTTTTTTATGTTTTTACGTGTTTCGTTAACTAGTAAACAGATTAGAGCAGATTTTTATCAACTTCAAATTTAGCAGCAGCTATCCAAAGAGTTTTTCGGAACACTTTTGATATAGAAGATGCATAGAGAGCCATCAATATCTATTATCTATATATTTAAAATTATGATACGCAAAAGAGTTAGAGTTAGAGTACATAGGGTAGCATCAGTCCATGCGCTAGCCATTAATTCAAATAAAGAAATACTTACAAATCTTTTACAATTTTTCTTAATATCGACCTTGTAAATGTTAAAATTTGTGCGTAGATTATATATGACTCTAATATAAAATCAAAGGAAAACAACCGATCTAAAAATGGAGCAAACAAACAACTCGGCAAAGGTGCTATAGTATCCACATTCCATTTGGTTCATTATATTTGTTTACAAAAGTTTCTGTGTCATTGAACGTTTGATAGCCAGATCCTTGTTAAGTGGGTCTAAATTATTTTCATTGATATTATATTATAAACAACTTCATTAACTATTATTGGTGGTCACTACAGAAACATAACGCTTCCATTAAAATTGTTCAATACATTGTTATTGGCTTCATAGATATGCACCATCTTATCCAAAATAACTCACTCAAATTGCACAATTTTAACTAAATCTGTGTCTTCTTGTCGTAAACGCAGTTTAACAGAAAGAAACGAAAGAGCACATTACAATAGGGACAACAAAACATCACATTTGACATCTTTAAGTTTTGTATTTATAGAGAAGTGATCTGCTTAAAACATTGTTTAAATTGAATGAATCGATACGAGCTTGAAACATATTTGTATTTAATTCAGTTATTATGAAATAGTACTTTTACTAATTTTTGATGTGATGATTTTACTATTTCGATATTTTTACATTAAAATAGTAATATGTATAATCACAACGAGGTTATGTTTTTTTTGTTGCTTGAATCAACTTGAAATTTTTTGGGTAATTAAGACAAGAAAAAAGGTTCACTGACCCAATATTGTAACGTCTTCAGTTCTCTTTAGATCAGAAATCGTTTATTTTTTATTAGAGGAAATAAATCGTAAAATTACCTTCGTCATATTACAATAAACACCGGAATTAAAAAAAGTTCAGTTCAGTTGGAAGAAGCAATTGTGCAGTTCTAACTTAAAATAATTATGTTATTACTGCCGCCGATAGAAGGCTTTATTTGGCCCTTTTGTTTCATAGTACAACGTTTTAAGTAGACTTATTTAGTGCGTATAGGTTCAGGTTTCGTGTATCATATCAAATATTTATAGTATACTAGCTGATCCGGCAAACGTCGTTTTGCCATGTATATCATTTATAATCAAAAATAGGGGTTGATCGTAAAGGGGTGAAAATTAGAGGTTGTATGTATTTTTTAATTCTATATCATAAAAAAATAGAAATTAAAAATGTTGTCTAAAAAATGACAAATAAAATTTAGGGGTGGACTACCCCTAACATTTAGGGGGATGAAAAATAGATGTTGGCCGATTCTCATAGATACCGGATAAGCACAAAAAATTTCATTAAAATCGGTCAAGCCGTTTCGGAGGAGTATGGCAACGAAAACTGTGACACGAGAATTTTATATATTACATTAATACATCAGTCAAATATCTGTTAGTTTGTTGACATAAGTAACAAAATAAAGTAGTACATTAATATTATAATAAACTTAGACTTAATTTAAATCTGATGACGTCATAAAGTTACTGGGACATTAAAAATACATTCTTGTTTTGTTACTATTTAATGGGGTTAAAGTCTTATTCTGTATTTAATTTAAGCAACGAACTTATACTAAAGTTTGTTGGACATTAAATCAATCAGTCTTTATCATTACGTGTTTCCATTAAAAAATATCAATAAAAACTTGCATTAAACACAAAGTTTTATTTAGAAATTAAGTCAATGTAGTGTACAAGTCAATAAAGCATACGCATGCCAATACGTAACTTAATAAGAGACAACTAAAACTTTATTTAAGAAAATAAAGACGCAAATATAGACGCATGTACTACTTACTTACAATAATCTAATATATAAAATTCTCGTGTCGCGGTGTTTGTGGTTAAACTCCTACGAAACGGCTCGACAGATTCTCATGAAATTTTGTGTGCATATTGAGTAAGTCTGCGAATCGGACAGCATCTATTTTTCATCCCTCTAAATTGTACGGGTCCACACCTAAAAAAATTTTTTTCATTTTTAGACAAAACTTTTTGTTTTTATTTTTTTATGATACAGCATTACAAAATACATACAACCCCTAATATTCACCCCTCTACGATCAACCCCTATTTTTTATTATAAATGATATACATGGCAAAACAACGTTTGCTCAGCTAGTATAATATAAAATGACAGTCGTCAGATTAAGTACGCCGAAAAGCTTTGAAAAGCTCCGTAAGATTAGCTTGACGCTGGCATTCAGCTATCTGTTAATATTGTTTAATTTGTAAATTACACAAATTCCTTAGTCTAGTAGTCAGTTTGTTGATAGAAAAATATATATTAAGTAATAATTATTAATAAATTTGAATTATTAAAAAATTTAAAAAATTATGATAAAACTTTAAGATAAACACTTTATTTATAAATACAGATAAAGATACTTGGACAAAAAAGAAATGTCTTGAAATGTTATTACCGTAAAGACAGCGGGGAGTAAGTCTGTTTTACATAAGCCAAATAAAAGAAGCATGTAAAAGATAAATTGGTTTAATTTAATTCCATTTAACGCGTGTCATTATATTTTTCAGTTTAGCTATTTAAAAATCATTGAGTTGACGTCACCAGGAAGTGTCAGTTATAAGATATGAATGGAATCTTTAAATATTTATAAATTAAAATTAATCGGGCATAAATTTAGCTTATTTTTGTTTAACTAAATCAGATCGCAAATCTTGTTTATTTAGTAAATTAAGTCAAATGAAATTCAAGAGACATTATTAATTAATATGAGTGGATTTTGGCGCCAATGATTATTATTGCGTAGTCTATCAAAATAGTATTCTTAATTAATTTAATGAGTTTATGGTTAATATGGCATCTGAAAATACAAAAATAAATGTTCAGTCTCTTTACTAGGTGTATATATTGATTAAATCACCACATAATATATTATGCTTGATAAATTCAAAGTAAAGACACATCCTAATAGTATAGTAATAGTAACTTAATATTAGATGGCAGCATGTTCCATTATATGCAAATGTGAATGTGATAACTACACAATTTAATACTTATAGTCTTTACTATCTAGCAATAAATGCGCTTAATTTGATTTAGACCCATTAAAACATATATTTTTAGGTTCTTTGAAAAAAACAATCAAGAATCATGAACAATCAAGTGTGTGAAACCAGAACTGTAACTAAATATATTAATATAAACAGTAACACCGCATCCATCAAAGCGGCTTACCGGTTTATCTTAATCAATTAGAAACTTGAAGCCTCTACTGAAGTTCGTTACAACTTGCAAACCTTCATAGCTTTAGATATTGTTCTGATATAATTTAATCCCAATAATATTCTAATATATAAGCAATATCGAAGTGTTAAATGCTTAAGAAAGAACTGCATAGTATTTGTATTTTATTTAGGGGCAAAGTGATGAAAAAAAACAAACAAATAAACAATTAAGAACAAGTTGCGTAAAACGCGACGGTCGCTGAACGGGATGCGGTGATAAGGCCTTGATCTTACCCAGCTTCACCTAAGAGCTAGGAGATGACATCGTGGGGTTTTAGTGGGTACATACAATTACTGAGTCCCACATGCATCACGCATGAAGGAATATGCATAACAGCATTACCCTACGCTAAAAGGCCAAAGTGATGTTATTTAACTACGAGTATTTATCGAAAAGTCTTTCTATTTATGGTATATTTGCGCTTAATCATTGACAAGTAGGTTCATCTCAAAAGTAATACTTACACGACTCAAAAGTCAAAGGTCAAAATCATTTATTCATTTAAGTAACACAATGTACACTCAATAAAGAAATGCATGCTAAATGCTTCTAATTTTACAATTACTGCCAGTTCTCAAATCTAGGGCGTAGAACCGACCAAAAGAACTGGCAATAAACTCTCCGCCACTCTTTTTATCGGCAAGTTTTTTATTTTACACAATCTTTGTATGGAGCTGCAACCATTACACTGTGTTCCACATGACTTCTTAAGTAATCAATAGTTAATTTATAAACAATTAAAATCAAACAGTTGTTCTCTATCAGCAGTAGGTATGGTGAAATGGAGCACGCACTTACGTTCTCGTGGGAACAACACGCAAAAACCCTACTACTTAATAACCTCCATAGATTAGTAGTAGTCGTAATATTTTTTTTTTTAAGACAATTCACACCAATTGACCTAGTCCCATGCTAAGCTGGTGAAGCTTGTGTTATGGGTACTAGGCAACGGATATACATACATATTATAGATAGACATATAAATACATATTTAAACACCCAAGACCTAAGCACAACACCAAATGCTCATCACACATCGATGTTCGTCTCAGCCGGGGATCGAACCCGGGACCCATGGATTCGCAGTCAGGGGTACTAACCACTAGACCAATGAGTCGTCAATAGTACAAAGGCATACTGCCACAGTATCGATTTATATTGCTTTCTATGAGCGGGTAATAAGTAACTTTGTTCTTATTCCTTTTTTAAATATCTGCCAAAAATATGAAGTTATCAAATGTATTATAAGAATAGCCCACCATGTAGATGTATGTATGTGATATATTTCCACGCGAACGAAGTCACTTGACATAAATATATTCGATTATCTCAAAGGTACACTTATAAAACAGGCCCCAAGTGTTGTTGTTTTTGAATCGCTTAATCGGCCCACAAGAATGTGGCGTCTCACCGTTGACACTTGTCTGGTTAAGTAAGGGTTAAGTTATACAGTTAACCTTTTGTTACAAAGTTCAATTATGTCTGTTTATACGGCCTTTCAGTTAATTTTATTAGTACAAAGTTACATTAATATGAATTGTTATTGTATGTGGATCGCTGAGCTTAAGTAATTGGAAATAATATATTTTTCCGAGCCTGAAGGTTAGCTTAATGCCTGTGGGAGTGCAAATAAATTTAAATTTGTTTTCCGCTTCTAATGAGTTTTGAGGACCGGAGTGAATAATCCTCTCGTATGGTGAAATAACACTGTTAGAGCGTCTACTTAGTGTAGACTTGGGCGGAAACTTGGTGCATGTTCTTAAACTTACAACTGACTTCTTTCCACCTAAACAAGCCAACTTATTTGTTTTACTTAGACTTCTTCGAACTTTTCAGAAACAATGTCCTGTAAATTGCTTGCAAAAATCAAATGCTAAAGTGACATAAAAACTTTATACCTAAAGCATAAAACGGCTTAATCTTTATTGATAAAACTTTTACATTGTATAACTTTTTTGCAGTAAAAAACAATGCCATATAAACTCAATCTTGTGTTTCTTTTTTGAACTAGTTACGTCAAGTAAACTGTAGCAGAAAAAAATCGAAACAGATAAAAATATTTATTTTGTTTTTATTGGGTACTTTCAAAACCGTCTCTAAAATACAGGCATACAATACTGCGCCTAAATATATCAGACTAAGGGGCTGTTTCACAATGTATGGATAAGTTCTACATAAGTTCCAAATTAGCTATTTATTACTTATTGGTAGGATAAACACTATTGTTGCATTTCACAACTGTCAGATTGCGCTATTCGTCACATAAAGTCCATCATAAGGTATGAGTCCGATGAAGTGTCAAATAGCACAATTTATGTTCCAAATAATGTGTTGCAAAGCTATTTGGTACTTTATCCATACATTGTGAAAAAGACCCTAAGTAAAACAAGCGAAGATTTAAATATTTCCTGTTTTAAATCAAGTTTAATTTCACCCTACTAACCTAGAAACTAGACCTAGCCTAGATCTAAATCACACCTAAAGTCTTCCCAAGTCCTATTAAGCCCATGAATCTGCCCAATATTTATCAACATGAAGCCGAAACCACGTAGCAATGGAAACAGCAGATAAGCACGTACCGTGGCCGCAGCCAGCCGTGCCGCACGAAATAAATGCGTGATTTATGAATTTAGTGCATACAAGTTTATTGTTCATCAAAATACACTGTAACACCTCGCGTGAAGGGTCAGAATCGTGTCATAAAATACCACGACATATGACACTACGCATACCATAGATTGAACTTAAAAAATAATTTCCGGGTGCATCGGTATATTTCATTTAATTTATGTACGCTTACGTAGAGATTTTTATTTGGAAACTCTAAAGGGTGAAACTATAAGAGCAAACTTAATGTATGGCAAAAAGATTTTCTAATATATATTCAATATTAAAAGAAAATATGTCGTTGTTGTGGTATTGATTCTAAATAAATCAATACTCCTCAGTATTGATTTTTGGTTAATTAGAAGATAATGACTAGCTTCTAATTAAAGAAAATCATTAACCTTTTTAAAGAATCTCTCGATTTCGTTTGCGTTTTTTTTTAATTTGAGACAATAATTTGAGATAATTTTTTTTTAATTTTTTCCTTTATAAACTATGGTCTCAGTAGCTGAGTTGCTAAGGTACCTTATATTTTATTCGGTTACCAGTTTGATTACCAACGAAATCACAATTCTTTAGGATTTGTAGGTACAGTTAACTGAAAATGTCTGTACTATACCGATTAAGTTTAAAAAAAATACTATTAATAGGAAAATACGTATCAAAATAGTCTAAAAATATTGTAACACTTTGATCAAAAGTCGTAGCCAAGTTTTAGATGAAAGGTCTAAAGGATACTGCAGAAAAGTATTTCTTGATTAAAATCAAATGCGGTAATCTTTATGATTTTTATTTTTACTAAAGCTATTGTATTTCTAACTACATTCGTTGAATCAAAGGCAATAAAATCATTTTATTTAATTAGCTCGATTCTATTGCATTTAGTAACATAAACATAAAAAACTATCAGGGATCTAAAAATTAGGAAACGATCTTATCCCTATTCAATTATTGTTTAGATTACTCTAAAATGCACAAAAAAGCTTCTAGTTTACTTGTCGCATGTAGAACTTATCAAGTAATATTTTGGATATTGGTACCTTCTATAGGAATAAAAAAACTTTAGAGGTGTCAAGGGACACCCGAATGGAACGAAATTCCTTTCGAATAATTTATATGTTGATTGGTAATTGGTATCATAACAGTATGATAGATTTTCTCGACACCAATCTTAATTATTTAATTCAGTCTCATCTGGTTCATCTCCTTGTATAAGCTGTTCTCGTTGTGATATTAGTTCACAAATTTTTGAATTCGCAGAACTTCATGACATTTTCCTGAACACATTATTTTTTTATTCATTTTAATGAATATTTTAAATACAATACGTATTTTGCAAGGAAACTAGGGACCCCGCAATTATTAATGTACAGGTAATCTGGTGTACGTTTACTACGACTAATTTAGTTAAGTGATTCCAAAAATAATTTTCATTTCTTATCGCAACAAAAAATGAAAAAAAAAGCCAACATCACGAGGTATTCCCAGGCGGTGACCCATCCAAGTACTGACCTGGCCCGACGTTGCTTAACTTCGGTGATCGGACGAGAACCGGTGTATTACAATAGCAAATAGCAAAAAAGTGTCGTGACAACTTTTCGTAAGATTTTTTTCCGTCTAGCCCCCTTTCGCAACGCGCGATAAGGAACTTCGTTCCAAAAAAACCTTTTCTTTAGATCTGTAAAGCTTGACAGTTCAACCATCAAAAACGAACGGAGCCATGTGTGGCAATATAAAACAAAATAATCACGATGAATTGTAAATAAAGTGCAAATATTTAATGTATTGAATCGGATCGCATACTATTTTTGGTGCTCTACAAATGTGTTATAAAATCTACAAATATGAGGGCGTAGAAGTCACCTTTTTAACTATTAATCTTAAATATCAATCGTTTATATGGAATGTGGAAATATTTGCAACTTTTTGCATAAACAACACATTATAAGAGTTACATCGAAACAGGAAGGCCTTATATCATATGTTATTTATAATTGTTGTGTCTTTATAATTGTTTATTTAATTACTATTAAGTTTATTAAAAACCGGATTTGCGTTTGGAAACACCGATGAATCAGTTTGTAAAAAGTTCGCTTTGAAATCTTTGACGTGAAGACGTGAAGACTACAGGTTCGTTGAAGTATAACACACTAATTAATATTAAATTGTCTCATAAATTCTATATTTTGTATTTTACAGTAGACTTTTATATGAATGTGATTTTTGACAGAGCTGAAATAGTTAAGTTATATTTTATAAAATATTATAAAAATATTGTTGTATAACATTGTGTATCAAACATTAATGTTCATAATATTTAAATTCAGTGATTTAGTTGTGAACCTAAATTAAAAACTAGAACATTTTTTTATCAACTTAAAATTACCGAAAAATGAAAAAAAAATGGTGCGTGTACTTATGTACGCGCGTAAGAAGTTATACTTCTTTGGCTTTCTTTATTTTTTTTGAAATATTAAATAACTAATAATAGATATTTAGCGTTAATAATTTAACAATATTTAATATTTAGTATATTGTTCAATTATTAATTAATATTAATAACAGTTATTAATTATTATTTTATTATATTATTAATTTAATTTAATAACTAGGTATGTTTCATAACCTTTTAACTAAGTAACAATAGGTCTTTGTGAAAAAGCATTGCTAAATTTCTTTGAAAAAATAATTAAAACTGCTTTATTTGTTTAAAAGGTACTACAAATGTCATTATGGTCAAACGCCACGCATATTCTATTTCTTTTTTCGGCATCCATACTGAATTTTGTGTCACGGTGCGTGCGCATCGTAAAAATTCACTCTCATAAATTTTTCATAACGCGCCTAAAGAAGTATAACTTCAAAAAGTACAAAACTCTCGTTTAAATACGTTTTTAAAGCTAAATAAAGCGTTCATAAACAATAAACTCAACAATTGATCAACTGTCAACGTCAGCCATTTTAATTCGCTTTAATATAATAACAGAGAAACTTTGCGAGATTTCTACAATATTTGAGCGGTGAATTTGTCGCTGGCACCCCCATCAATCACTCCGCAACTCTTAAACGGCGGAATTACTTTTATATCAGCGATTTTGAGATGTGCCCGAATTATTACCTTAATAACATTTACGTATAGACGTTGAACTAATGAAGTCTGCAAGCTTATTTCCTTTATAGAGAGGTGATGGATGTTCGATGTTTAAGAACTTAAAAATTGGATCGGGGTTAATTACCCCTAAAAATTATACTTTCATACTTAAGGATAATCTGACCCCAATGGTGGTTTAAATTCGTAATCGTTGTCCCTTAGCTTTTTAGACCCAATGTTTTTTTTTTACTGGGCCGAGGTGTGGCCACAATTCTACTTGATAGCCTAGTAGTAGAATGAGGCCTTTTGTAGAGCCTGTTCAGAAGATGCCTATTTATTCGACGCTTGAATGCTGTTACTTCTTTGTTTTCACAAGAAACGACGAACCAAATCATGTAGTATTACGTAGGGATGTCAACAACGAAGGGGAGAAACTCTAGCGTTACTTTAAAAACGAGCGTATATTTTTGGTTCAACTAAGTCGTGTTACCGTTAACATTAAGTTGGAATTTCGGAAAATATTGAAAACCCATTAAATGAATAAAAATAAAATACGTCGTTTTAAGAATATATCACTATTTACAACCACGGCGAAGAGCTGTGCTCCTAACACAAATATTATTAACATAATGTTGAAGTGATGAGGCGTAATATGACTCACATTTTTAGAAATTGTTTCCACGTTCTTACAAATAAGCGCAATTTAATATTTTTAATATATTCATGAGAGTTTACATGTTTAATCATGTAAATTATGAGTTTCTTTTTTGAATATTAAAGTTTTATGGTCTAATTGCCATGACATGATTTAGAGATTCTTTACATGAGTTTTGTTTATAAAAATAATAATTCATTTCCAGACAAAAGAAAATATTGGCTCGTTAAACTTAACCAAAATATCCAAGAAAAACAAACATATTTTAAACAGAACATCAGAGTGTAATTATTAGCTTATTGTATACTTTTTGTAAATATAATGTTTATATAATTAGACCATATTGCTATAAGGCCAACTAAAAACACTCAAATTATCTTAAAACAAGTTTCTTAGTATCTGATATTATTTTGTCCGAGAAATAAACTTTTTGCTATCCCACTCAATTAAACTTTAACAATAATTGCGCAGATAATAAATGCAATCCCACGCAGTCACTTATTAATAAATTACCTTCTTTATTAACTGTATATAGACTTTATAAATTCTAATTATCTAATAAGCGAATAAATAAAGTGAGGATTACGACAGAGTAGATACAACATCGAATCAAACGCTCCCACGACGGGCCATAAGCGGTGAACCGGACGTAAATATGTTACAGCCAATGCAGGAACAACATTTTATTATTCCCTTGGCAGATGGTTTGATAGAACGCGTCTTAAAACCCTATTATTTTAAATTCAAAAGAGAACAGCGTGTTATAAATTTGACGATGAAGAATAAGTTTCGTCCTTTACGCGCGGAATATTTCTAGTGACTTAAGATATCTTGTTTGGGCCACAGTTACCTATATAGCTACCCTATACTCTTTTAGTATACACATTACATATTGCGCAATTAGTTCATATTATTTTATATATATTCATTACAGATTTTTTTATAATACGGACAAATCATTTTAATCTATTAAATGCTACACAAATTCAATACGATTATTCTCGAATGAAATCATGTCGATTTTGATTTCTACTTTGAGCAAGAATTTGTCTTTAGACAACATAAAAAATTCATTTTAATTTTATCAACGACTAATAGAGCAACTTTTACATTCAATATCGCACGTTCTCGAAGAATTATGACATTAGCTACAATTAAATATAATTTTATGTGAAGTTTTCTGTTTATACAAGGACATAAATTCATTGTACTGAGACGGGTGCGTCGACTCATTACCAACATAATGGAAATTAATGCATAAATATTCGATGTTATGCACCTACCTGTTCATACAGATACATATCTAGAACCAGCTAGGGCTCGATCAGACCAACTCATCTTATAGCAGCTGTTAGTTATAATATTTATTTAACAAATATCTGTAAATGTTATAATTATAATTATGTAATACGCTGCGTCCAACTATTTGTCTTCTTAATTGGTCAAACCTTACGCCCAATTAAATATTTTAATTGTTTTATTATTACATAAATCGTAGGCTTGTTAATTTATACAAAAAAGACTAAAGTAGTCGTGTCAATTTACACAAAAAAGACTAAAACTAATTAGTCTCCGAACTAAAGGTTAGGAGCTAAAAGACATCCTGATGTTGATAAAAAATATTTTTGGCATTTTAATAAATGTCTCTATTACTCTTTGTATACAAAGTATTTCTTTTATATTGTAAAATATCACGGCTCCCAAAGTCACCATGAAGGTCATATCCTTGCATTCTCGCCTGCTCCAATTCAATAAATGTCCGAATTTAAATTTGTTATAATTAGAACCTTCAGAGGCTTTTGTTTTTTAATAGACTACGTCTGTAATATAATTTACAATTCATCTTTTAACTTCTTTAGCCTTAACTTCAGATTATTGCGAATTCTTTATGATTTATTGCTAATAAATGAATAAAGATGCGATGAACGTAGCGCCCAATAAATCCTAAATTATACGCTTACGAGCGTGAGGGAGTCAATTTGAGAACTGATTCTGCCTTTCATGGCCGGCCCTTAAAATATTATTGTCCCGTTATGGGGCAAGGACCACGATTTTAATTTTCCTTGCTTTAAAGTCATTGGCCCCATTGCCCTATAATTGGCTTGTGTGTGCAATCAAGAACAATGAACTATATTTGTTCATCAATTGAATTTATGAAAAATTAAAATGAAACAAAGACTTAAGTATCAAATGGCTAAAGAATTAACTTACTAATAGTTGCGGAGAAGTCGATATATAATTTTTTGCGGGAAGGAGTTTCGTTTGTTGAGTAGTTTTTGACTTCAAAATGTTCTGGAGATTCCACAAATGACAAATCTTATTTCCGGGAACTATACCTAGGTAGATAAGAGTCTAACTTAAAGAAGAGACCGAAATAACAACATCACATACTTTTTAAATCTTAAATATTTTGAAAAAATTGATACACATTTGTATTTAATATATTTGACCTTACATTGTTTAAATGGTAATTTTGTAAGACGCTTATACTAATGAGATAATAGAACAGTCAAGCCAATTACCGCGACAGATTGTATTTGTATATATCAATAATAATCTGCATACCGATGAGTATTCATAAACTCTAAGGTCATTTTTTAATTAAAAGAGCTATATATCTGTACTATTAGACGCTATAAATTATCAAATTTATGGTTATCAAACGTTACGAAATATATGGTAAATTTTATTTGATTTAATATCTAAATTTGTTTTCTAAAATATATCAAGATTTAATTTTCGAAAAATGCCTTGATCATTTATGTCAGTATACCTGAAATACAATAATAAAAAATAACTATCCATCCATGCAACAAGGCAATAAAGATAGTAAATTATAAATAAACAGAATCTTCGTCACTGCAGTTTAATAGGGCGGTTTTGCTGCGGAATTGATTTGATTAGATATTGATTGTAATCTCTCTAATATTTAAAATTAGAAATTATATTGTTGGTAACAGAGTGTACACACCCTTAAGCAATAAAGCCATGCAATGTCTATCTAATTCACAATTCACTACTGCCATCTAGTGTGTCCAAATTGACTAACAGGATAGGCAAGTAATTTCGTATGTCATTATCTTCGACCTTCACGGTCATTTATAATAGATCACTGAATTTTTAATACATCATTTCGGTAAAACCTGCTTAGCTTGTTTGTGAACATCTGGTTATTATTTTATTCAATCACTAAGTCGTTATTATATTTGTTAAGTGCTGGATCAATAATTATTTTATTGCCTTAATGAACTAACGCACTGCATTGGAATTCCCAGATTTTCGCGCAAGATTCGGTGACCAGGTTTTTGTATTAAGTCCTTGTTAAGATTCTGTTTGTATGTTGTTTTTGTGTCAATTGAACAAAATTTACATAATACTTTTATAAAAAAATATCCATACTTAACTTTCTTTATGGGTTTCAGCCTCGCGTTTCTGCATCTCTTTTATGATCATTTCCCTTTAGCAAGTAAGTAGAGCAGCCTTCTATGGCTAACCTATGCGCCGATTCTATAGTACATATATTGGGTTGGATCCTCATGATTTTTCTTTTCGATTACGAGCAAGCGTTATTAAAAAATCGTTGGGTCAAAACGCACGAATACTACAGTCAACAGACTGACACGGTGATACTCCAATGACTTATGACAGAAGTTTTTTGTTTCCTTATTATGGTTAAATACACTACCAATTATAAAGAAATTATTCCGGATCCTTAATTTTCTTAAGTCGTGAATACATAAATAACAAAACGTTAACATGGTTGTAAAAATTAAAAACAAACATTTCGCAATAAAATTCAGCGTATGATGGCAATCAGGGCCGACTAATTACCAAAATAAATTATGAACGATTTCTCATAACCCCTGCCGGTACCTAATTGCTAATAATTAACTTCAAACCTTTGTTACCTGACATTATTGACTCACGTTTAAGCAATAATAATTACCATTTAAGAAACAATAGACAATCTGTCAAAGTTAAAAGGTCTTTAACTATTTTTTTTTGGAAATAAAATTTCTCTCTATTTTCCGAAATTAGGTTCATGCAGTCTTTTATAGTTATACTGCCTTCCAGTGTGATTGTAATCGAAAAAATAATTGGCGTTTGATATTGTTAACATTGTTCCTTAGACAACTTACCGTAGAAAAGAAAGCCGACCGACCTAAAGCTACTTTCTAAGTTCAAAAGACGTAAATTATTACAATTCAGAAATCAGTCGCGAGGTTTTCTTCCATAAAAGTCACGCGTTGACTAGTAGGACGCGGTAGAGATAAAAAAAATATGTTTATTATGGCATATAAGATACAGGTATCACTTATTCCACGTCATTAAATTTGTATCCCTACTCATCGGCAAAGAAGAAAGGGTGTAGGCCGAGAGAAAAAGCCGTAAAAAACTCTCAGTACTCTTTTAAAATAAATCATCATACAAAATTACTATGGCAAACATAGAAGAAACCAGAAGTAGGGAGATACTGTCCGCTCGTAATAATAATTAAGATAATCTAACTTGAAAGAAACAGTCGTGTTAGCGAAGACTGTTTACTGGTATATATTTTTATTTTTTAAGAATTCTTCAGTGAACTTGCAAAGTCATATAATGTAACATAAATAAACTATAGAATTCTTGAAATGCGAAATAATAAATTTCATAGCTCATTAAGCATTAAAGATAATAAAATTTCAACGAATAAAAAACTATGCGTTTTTTTATGTCTGAATAGTGCTGATCAAGATACCTAGCGTCACTAAATTTGATCTAATTTATCACTTAGACATTCTTGTCCAATTAAGCTTTAATTGGAAAGACGATCTTGTTTTAGCATACAAACCAAATATTTAAAATGCCAACATTGTATACTTGATGATAAATATTTTTGATAATGTCAGAAACGAAATTTACGCAGTTTTTCATAGTAGAAATTAAATGAATTTTCACTTTCATAGGGTTTAGTTAAAATTGAATAAAAAATAAATAAATCAGTGGCACTACAACCTCTTTAGGTCTTGGCCTCAGATTTCTGAATCTGTTTCATGATCATTTTTAAATCTAATAGGCAAGTAGGTGATCAGCCTCCAGTGCCTGACACATGCCGTCGACTTTTAGCACATGTCGGTTTCCTCACGACGTTTTGATTCACCGTTCGAGCAAATGTTAAATGCGCTCATAGAAAGAAAGCCCATTGGTGCACAGCCGGGGATCGAACATACGACCTCAGGTATTAGAGTCGCACGCTGAAGCCACTAGGCCAACACTGCTCTAGTTAAAATTGAATAGTTCTAAAATTTATCAACCTGAATCGGGTGTTTGTGTCATAGCCAAGATATCGTAAAAAAAATCATTCTAATCAATAAATAAATCATAATATAATGCATATAAAGCATAATAAGGTCGGAAAATTGTCGAACTAAGTTTAAAATAAAATGCATTTATTCCTTCCTGATATTTATTTATGAAATAAACATTACTAATTCTCGATAATATAATAGCGTAATCATTTCTTGAAATGGTATACAATTCAATGATCTGACAATTATATGATTGTGGTCAATAAATTACAAGTGATACTTTAGTTATGGTCATTAGTTACTATCGGGAATCATTTTTTTCATTATTTATTAATAACATATTGAATTGTTAAATAAACCTTTGTTGTATTACCGCCAGCGTAAAACCTTTTTTACAGCGAACGGTTCTCTATACACATAGACTGTGACTAATGTGCCAGGCTTTTTGAGGAAATATAAAGTAAATAAAAACCTTTAAAAAAATATATAATTATTGGAATAAGATTTTACAATGGAGTCCAGATATAACTGGAACATAAAAAAAAATATTCTATAGAACTATGAAGTTTGACATTGATAGATAGAAAGTCATTGTAAAACGATATTTAAGAACCTACAGATAGAAAGTAGATATATTATATTGTTAGATATGAGGTTTTAATACAGTATCGAAAATATATAATATAATAATAATAAAGTCCAGTAATTTTAAAATAGAGAGAGTGAGCAACTGAACTCAACAATCGATTCAACGCACCACTGACAAATCGACTTTGACATATTGACAATTTACAAACTGTAAGAGGTCTATGATATTTCGTGGTATTGCCATTCTAATAAAATTAATGACATAATGTTCTCTTATAACATAATCTCTGACATACATAAGACCGTTTAAAATGGATTGTTCCAGAGCATGTGACTACTACTTTTCCCTCGGAGGTACAAATCTTAACATAGATAAAAAGAGATTTTTTGGAACGAAGTTCCTTATCGCGCGTTGTGAAAGGGGGCTAGACGGAAAAAATTCTTACGAAAAGTTGTCACGACACTTTTTTGCTATTTGCTATTGTAATACACCGGTTCTCGTCCGATCACCGAAGTTAAGCAACGTCGGGCGAGGTCAGTACTTGGATGGGTGACCGCCTGGGAACACCTCGTGATGTTGGCTTTTTTTTTCGTCGTAAGATTGGTGTCGAGAAAATCTATCATACTGTTATGATACCAATTAACATATAAATTAATCGAAAGGAATTTCGTTCCATCCGGGTGTCCCTTGACACCTCTAAAATTTTTTTTTAATACCTTAAGTCCCACTTCGAGTCTTGTTTTCGCCCGAATAAAGACATAGGGTATAATTATTATCCGCTGAAGACCTACAACTTTTTAATAGGAACATATTTCAAATTGTTTGTCGTACAAAAATATTACAATATAAATATGTCGGAGATAATTAAAAAATCCGATGTAATATACTTAGACAAAACACCACGAAATATCATAGAAATCTTACAGATTATGAATAGTCAATGCCAATGTATGAACGACACTGAAAACCACGTGGCTGAAATCAATCACTCCGAATCTTTGACAACTATATATAGAAAATATTTAGCGTGTTATCAGGCGGGTCGCTAGTTTAAAGTAATACACAAAGCGTCCAGATAATTAAATGGGATGTTGATGCAACAAAAGCATTATCATAACAATACAAAAGTTCTGGTCTGTTTGTGGTTGACCATAATTTCTACAGTGCTTAACGTAGACGTCCTTTGAAGAAATCACGACTACAAGAGACTGTCAACAGACGGAGCACAAGCCTGGGCCGGTTTTATATCATTTCTTCCCTGAGACGCTCATAATTAACTTCATTTTTGAAAAGTATTATTTGATACAATATATTCGTTAGGTTTATAATTATTAATACTAGCACTGGAAAGCTGATTATCCTGATTTCTTTAAATTTGCTAATAAATATATTTGAAGGTCACGATATTTAAGATCAAGCTTTTTAGTGATGTATAATTCATTCTTATTCATAGAATATTTTTCTTGAATTGACATTTTTGTTTTATATCCTTGTATGAGTACGTACCTGTATTGCCTATACTAGCGCCACTGTTGTACCGGATGCGGTGCTAATTGGATATGTCAGATGCCAGTGGCTTTCACGCCTCCAAGATAGTTCCGAGTTGTGCTTACAAGACATTAATTATTAAGGAACTTCTATATTATAATGTCGTGCCGCGAACCAGCTTAAATTACATTAAAATTGCACAGTTAAGGTAGTTTGAGAACATTAATTATGACATGAAACTATAGAATTAATATCAAACATACACAATTATTGGAATGTTGACAATTTTGTTAGCATGCGTTTGAAAGAAATAGGAAGTTTTATATGAGACTTTGTACATAAAAAATACATAGTTTTCCATTCTACGGTTTCCTAGAAAAGCGCCTGCCGTTAACTAACGGCATTTTACGGTTTTTAATAACGGCCGCCTTTACGGTGGCCAAGCTGTGGTTTCCTAGAAAGTAGTGCGATCGTATTTTTGAAGTGTTATTCCACAAATTTTGCTTCATCTGAGCTTGTCTGTACTCTTTGGATTTGATATTGTACAAAGCTTCATAATTTTTAACAAAATCAATTAATTGTTCATCATTTTTTCTCGTCCAAGTCATTGTATTAATTAAATATGCGCACCGCTACACGCGAAAAACGTTGAACTACTGTTTATCACCGCTATGACGGCCGTCATGCAAATGACAGCACCGCTATTTGATGTTACAGTGACAGTCAACGTTCTCTAGAAAACCTACTCCGATGTTATTTATAGACAACGTATGGGTGACGTCACCCAACGTTACATTACGGCTGTTAGATACCGGCACCGCTTTTCTAGGAAACCCTAGCTTTAGTCTATCATGAGCTTTTTTCGTTAGGTTTTGTAGTAGTTCAGCTTTAAACAGATGATTTATGTTTTCTATGAAATTTATGCTATCATAAAAAACGCCTCAGTACAGGTATTTTAAGGTTTTATACATTTTGGTATCTAATGGAAGAGAGCTGCTGCTTAGCTTATTGGACCAAGCCTAATCGATGGCGATTCGATGAGGACTTGTTGGTAAATAGGCCTCATGAGACTGGAGCAAAAAGAGAAAAGAAATTACACCTCGAATTGTTATCACTCCTTCGGGTTTTTGGAGCCGGTTAAAAGATGAAGAGGTACAGGCAGGTTTTTATATGACTAGGCTTGATAATATATTTATTGATGTGTCCTTAATCTAAATTTAGTTATTTCTAATCAGTAATAGTTCTACCACGAAAAATAACCACAATTTACGTCAAGGTATATTTTGCCTAAAGTAAGCTTTTGTTACAAATTTTAAATAAAAATTTACAATATTTCACAATACGTAAACATTATAATCGGATAAATTTTGTAAAGTTTTCCCGGTAACAAAAGAGAAAATTCCCCATTTGTCTATTATTAAAATTCATATGGAAAATTTTGCTGATAAATTGTGATACTGAAGTATAATTTGCTTTAAATTATGTAAATTTTTTATATGTCACGTAATGCGGTAAAATAATATTACCATTTTTTTGGATAAATCCAACTTGCTTGACTTGCTAATATAATACATAATATTTTAGATGCTTTCATAGGAAATTGTTATACGCTTCAGATTATATGACTTCGTTCGTTCGTTTCGGCTATTTTCAGGTAATTGTTTTTAGTCAATTTTGTTTCTTCCTGTCCTTACTGACACAACGACTCTAGACTAACTTCAGTTCCGTGTCATATTGAAATATTATTACTTAACATTTGCTATTTCATATATATAGAGTGAACGAAGACGAAAGAGAGTATACAAACCGTACATTGATAAAAAAAAATGTTTACTATTGAATATAAGATACAGGTATAGATTCCAGGTCATTAAATTTGAATCTGTAGACATCCCTACTCATCAGCAAAGAAGATAGAGGGTGTAGGCCGAGAGAAAAGCCGGCGTAAAAAAACTCGGTATTCTTTTAAAATAGCAAATCATCAAACAACACTTATTTTAAAACAAATATCGCAAATTAAGTAGAAGTAGCCTGTCTAGCACTAGTCCCAGGCCCTTTTATCAACTAGATAATCGTTAACTTTATAGTAAGCTTTTTACACAGCTTTTCACATTTCTTAAATTTATTAAAAGGCAGACATAAAAGAGCTTCTGGAATTTTATTAAAGAAAAGTGTCCCTTTTCCCAAAAAAACAAATACTAACTTTAGATTGTCTAATACGCGAAAATTGTAGCCTGCGTTTGTTCCGAGTATTAACATTAAACAATAATGTAATACTCGTATGTGTTTACACGTCTGAGTGGGTTCTCTCAATGTTTCTCTCGGGAGAAGAATCCAGGAATCTTTGCTGCATTAATCATTGGTATCATATTCATTAACGACTTACAATGCACTTAAGTATAATCGTTAAATTATATAATAAATTGTTAAGACACTAACAGGTTAATAAATAACAAATGCGGTTTTGTGCATTTAAGATTTAGTCTAATCAAGTGTCCCGGTTTCCCATGACGCTGGCACAATAGGATTTTAGTTGAGAACTTTGTTAGCGGGTGACCAAGATTGCAAATTTCCCACCGGACCTAAGCCAGTTCCAACTTCGTGGACTATATCGATAACTTCCGTTGACGATCTAAGGTAGCACTTGTCTATATTATTTAACAACTCTTTACAATAAAGTATACAGTATTTACAAATTTTTAAACCTACAAAGTAATAATAGAAGTAATTAAAAAAATCAAAATCAAAACAAATTTAAAAAGTTTGGCCCCTGTGGCAGTGTACCTTTAACGCTGGCAGCATTTCATCGCTGTATTGCGATACTTATTCCTTGAGCCAGGAAAGTGCCAGCTCTGGGGTCACCGGTACTATCTACTAGGCGACAACTTAAATTTTTAATAAGCGCCTGTGCACTTGAACCCCACGGCCCAAGAGTCTCTACTCCAAAGGGAACAAAATGGAAGTTGGAGGAAAGACTCTTACATTTGTGCCGTTTATTATTTTCTGCCTGCTCTGCGGCCGCCCCAGATTTTTTGCTTGTCCAAAGGAGGTGAGACGAATATATATAAAGAAAGTTTAACAATTCTTTATATATACGAATTTTATATATCCACCTCCAACTTAGCCTTAATCTATGGCCTGGAGGTTGCGGGTTCGAGTCAGCGAAACGTGTTTTGAGTCTGTTTATTGACCTAATATATAACTAAATAAAAAACAAGTTCTTCCCTCAAAGCGTTATAATTAGCTGGTATTAATTATTATGAATGTTATAATTATTTGTGATCTAAAATGAATTTTGCTAAAATTTGCATAGGAATGTTGTTTAATATGGAATTAACGAAAAATCAACTTTGTTTTGGCCCTGATAACAGACGGGTGGCATAAATACATATGATATTTACGAGTGTGGCTATCTAATCGAAGAAAAAAAATCTTATACATTTTTCGAAATGATTTTTATTAATTCATAACTTAATGCATGTCCTTATTCCTTAAAGCTTTATTATAAATCATGAAATTAAGGTTAAGTCACCTTCGCATGTCATATTTAAGCTTAAAACGAATAGCTTTAAATGAATGTATAAGATTAATATTAAGGGCGTTACAAACTAGCGTATTTTTCTGCGCGTATACGGTCATTTCAGAATACGCGCTTCAAAAAACCCGACACGCGGAAACGGAATTATTTCGGCATGTGCGCTCGCACTGGTAGTGGCGTCGGGTCAGTATCAACTGATTCTGACGTAGAAACTTTGCTATTTCCGTTACTTATTCGCCATCGACTGAGAAGACGAAAAAGATGCTGCCATCGATGGTTGCATCAAGACGGAGAACCGTTCTCTTTAATACACTCTCACCAGAACTGCGAGCTTATACGAGCTAATTAGCGCGTCAACGCTCGTACTTGTTGCGCGTGTGCCAAAAGGCGTATAGATGCCTACATGCGTTTCCAAAGATGAGCTTATAAGCGCGTAAAAAACGCTAGTCTTTAACCGCCCTAATACAGACAGATGATAGCTGGAGTTTAAAGTGTGAGTCGAAAAACAAAATGTCTCGCTTGATCCTGAGTAGGATACAGATGTTTTAAGCCCACGAAGCAACGTCAAACAATTGATTCTCAAGCTCCTCAGTAGCCGATGCAACGCTGCCACCACTGACCACATCTGGTTATCAACCTTGTCATTCTACGGCTCTGCGCTTGTTATACACGCAAGATGAATACGAATTAAGCAACAGCTTATACCGAAGAACGTAATCTATGTTTAAATTGTATCTTTAAAAAAAATACTAGCAGACCGTCCAAGCGTTGCTCTGGCTAAGGTTTTTGTTACATAGTAGTAAACTATTCAAGGGAAACGGTAGGACCACAATGCTTTTTTGGTGGTTATGCCATTAAATTGTAGCTTATGTGAAACGTTGATACTTTCAACACAGCACCATCTGTTAGAATGGTGACTATCAAATAATAAACAAATATTTTGCAATTAAATAATATTGCGGTTATAAATTGAGATGTAAGCTACTTTTAAGCTAGATCAAACTGCACACGGTGTGCAAATTTAATTGAAATCGGTTCAGTACTTTAGGAGTCCATAGTGGGCAAACAACGTGACGCGTAATTTATATATATTATGATAATTCTGTTTAATAACTTATAAAAAGCTACACTTATTAAATATTCATTGCATTTAATATAATATATTGTCATATCTGGCGTGAAGAGCATTTATAATGATTAAAATCAAAGATAAGAATCTCAAAACGATCAGTACATTTCACTTTCATAAAAGAAAAAACAACGTTGAGCAAGCACTAAATTGAATATAACGACCAAATCACAGCCATTTCTTTTGTAATTTAAACAAAGCTGGTGGATACTGGAAAAAGGACTTAATTTCTGTAGTAGATCGAGAAAAGTGTTATGCAAATTTGTACATCGTATTTTTTCTTCCATTAACTTTTCCGACGCCGTGTTCAAAAAGAAACGTTGGAAAAACAGGCTTTTATTCGAAACTGTAATTAGGAAATTAACGACTTTGGCTGAGAAAAATAAATTTTCCTCTCGTAAACAGTTCAGCAAACAATATTTGGTTTTTCATTTAAATTATTCCTTTCGATCCTCACTCTATATAAAAGTTATTCCTTATCGGATTTATGCGCGTTTAATTATAACAATTTCATAATTATGGTTTGTCGTGACTATGAGAGTGCAAACACGCGAAACTTCGGCATAATTTTAAAATCTATTTAAAATTATTTATTAATTATAGTGAAAGGCTTTGTTATACAATTCTATATATCACGGAATTTATTTTTTAAATACAATAATATGATCATAAAATATAGTATTAATTGCATCCAGATTTTAATAAAACTTAATGTATACTCTTTAGATGCTAAGAAATTTTGCGTAACTTATTTGTTTCCGTCCGTCCGTTTAGGTCCATAATCCGACTATAAAGTCCCGGTTCATTCCCGGCAAAACAATTATTGCTTTGGTACGATACTTAACAAAATTTATATTGTATTTGCTCTGATAACAATATCGCTACCTTATAATAAGCAGAATTCAGTAATAAAAAATAAGCGCCTGTTAAAAATATACAAAAATTTGCATGAATATTGTCATTAGGCACTAAAATTTAGCGAAGGTTTAACTTTAGATAAAATGTTAATATAAGTTAAGTTAAGTAAGTTTCATAATGGTGTAAAAATTATACACACACATTCTGATTCTTATTTATAATTTTTAATAAATTTGCACCTATTGTTCACCGGAAGTCAAACCCAGATCAAAACATTTCACATATATATAACAATTTTGAGTTTTTTAAGAGTAAACAGATTTTTTTCTGTGCACAGTTGTATACTCCCCGGTGGTATAAAGGAATACATCTCCGCTATGTCGGTGTAAAAAATCGTAGCATCGAGAACAGTTCACCTACTTGCCTAAGAAGAAAAAATAAGAAGTATAGAAAATAAATTGCGTACAAAGTATTTGTCACTTGAAGCACCCATGTCGATCCATCAAAACAATTGTGGCATCATTTATTATAGCAAATTACCTTTTCCTTCATGATCAACGATTTATGTGTATTAATATATTTGATTTCTATAAACATAACTAGGAAGATTTAAAGTAATAGCATAAAATTGTGTCTCATTGTGTAAATGTAATGATGTTGTTTTTTAGACATTACAAATATTTTTTTCATCATTTATCATAATAATATAACGATAAATAATCTGAAAATAAATCGGTACTTTTGTGATGTTTTAACCAGCCAATATTTAAAAATGTCAGAGCAGAATTTAAAAAAAATATATATATTTTTAAATTACGTGTTCAAAACATTCCAGGTGAAATTTATATATGCGTGTGTATAAATATATATGTTCCTTTTTTGAAATAAATACAATAAATAGATTACTTTTTCTGTCATTACGCTTAAGGCTTGATTCTTGGACCTGAACTGTGTGAGTTCAAACGACGGTGGGTATTAGGGTCATAACGATATTTACCTTCTTGATGATGTGTTGAAATGATCAAGGATTACAAAAATCTGAGGTCTTTTATGGATTTTTATGTAAATAATTAAGTGTCACGGAGAATAATACCACGACCCAATTTCCCGTAATATATTCGGCAAACCCACTTTGAACATACTTAAAACCAAAGTATATAACAAAAGGGACTCTAATTAATTGAAACTCATTAAGGTTGACTTCATTCTTTCCCGATTATCATTTGTTTTATCCTCGCAAGGGCTCGGAAAAATACATTACGCGCGCTTCTAGCATTTGTCTTCGTCGCCTTCGAGGCCGACATTAATTAATATGGAATACCCTTTGGGCTTCTAACCATTCTCTGATTTATGTCTTTATTAAGATTTTTTATTTAATTTCCGGGAGCACTTAAGTTCATAATTGATTTAATTCGATTAGATATTTTGTCTAGAAGTCAAATTGAAAATTTTAAACGCAAAGTTTTTCAGATGCCTTTATATAGACTTACATGTAATGTGAGTCGTGTATCTGTTTCGTGATTATTTGTTTTTTCTTCTGTGACTGACACTAGTTTTCGATTTATTGTCGTTTTCCATTACCGAGTGTTAAGTGTGTACGTAGATATCGAAAGTTCATTAGTGTCCAAGGTCCGTAGGCACCGCCGGGGTTTGAACCCTACGACCGCAGGGATGAGAGTCAACCCCTGAAATCACTAGGCCAACTCTGCGCTTTATGTTTTTAAACTATTAAAAAATAAAGTATACCAAAAATTTTAAACATGAATAAAAATATGCATTCTAAACCTACATAGTATAATACTAAGTAGTTTCTCATTGTCTGAACGCATAGATCATGAAAACATATCATTAGGAATGTTTTTTAAATTCTAGAATAAATGGAATAACATAAATTCATTTAATAAAATCCAGAATTAATGGCACATTTAAAAATATAATCGACATATGTATTTAATTTTTTATAGGCTAATATGTATAAGGGTTTCCAAATTGCGTACTTTAGAACTAGCAACCACTTACCACAGCAATATCGTTGTCCATTCTATACTAGCTATAAGGAGCTTTGGTCTGCTTGAATAATCATTGAATGAACCACATTGTGTAAGACTTGCACTGCGCAATTCACCCGGGTCCGCCTGTCCGGCGTGAATTCACTTAGCAGCATCTGCTATTGTATTCCGACTTGCGGAAGCTTGTGCGTCCATTTTGGGTAACTATCCTGCCAATATAACACAATTCACGTTTAAAACCAAACCACATGCGTTTCCTTAGAGATATGAAGAGTATAGAAAGGTAAAAATTACATTAATACAAATTTCACAATGAACTAAGAAAATGATTATTTATCCTTCACAAACACAAACCCTAATAAATAACAAACATGCAAAATAGTTTAGTTTAGAACATATTAAATTTAAAGACTAAGACGAAACAAAGGCAATTACAGTACTGCAACAACTATATTAATTAAACAAGTAATTGGAATTAAAACAACATCCGCTTATTAGAAACAGAAAATATATCGCAACACACGCACGAATTACCTCTTAGCAAAGTAACAATAATAAAGTTTCAATGTGCAACATGACACAAGTTATGTACTTAATAAGGAAGTTATCGCTAAAAGGTTAATAAGTTGCTGTCGAGTCGAAGCTTATAATTATCTTATAAGCGGGACGTGCAAGTTAAATTATTTATATTAGTATCATAATTTATAAGAAGTGAAGAATACCAACACGCACTCCCCTTGGAATAATTAATGAGACTATGAAATATTTTGAACGCCTCGACACCTCCAGGGAAGTTCGTAGAATGCATATTATGTCTATATAATCAGGAAGTTGGAAGTTGTGTAATAATTTACACTTACTTGTTGAAAGAGTTTCATTGCAAAATTGTTTATTGATTATCCATGAGTTGCCCTTTAATTACTTTTCAAGTCAAGTCAAGTCCAAAATCATTCATTCATAGGTAACACAATGTACACTTACGAACGTTAAAAAAGAAATATACATTAAATGCTTCTAATTTTACATTTACTGCCACTTCTCAAATCAACGGCGTAGAACGAAAGAGAAGAACTGGCAATAAACTCTCCGCCACTCTTTTTAATCGACAAGTTTTTTGTTTTACAAAAAGTTTGTTAGGAGCTGCAACTATTACACCATGTTCCACATCCATCTTAAGTAATAAATAATAAATTAAAAACAAAGATTTGTTCTCTATCAGCAGGAGGCATGGTGAAATAGGAGCATGCACTTGATGATCCTAGAAATTTACTTTTTAAAAATGTGTTATGTATCATTTTCTTTGTATTTTTATTCTCTGGCAAGCAAATAGTTCTTAGATGCTCTGTAACTACTAATAGCGATCGCGATATGGATCCTAATTTTTATGCAATTCCAATGTAACAACAACGTGCAACATCACACAAGTTATGTACAATTAAGGAAGTTATCGCTAAAAAGTTAATAAGTTGCTGTCGAGTCGAAGCTTATAATAACTCTATTGAAGCAGGCATCGCTATCACTATCCCTATTAAAAGTTACAGAGTACGGCCTCAGAGCGTGTTTTTGAAAATTTTGTTAATTACGTGAAACTATAGAAAAATTAAAATTCTTAAATTTTAATGATATTAACAATTTTTTTGAATTACATAATAAAATTATTCTGATCAGAGTAAGAATAAAGTATAAATAAACAGTACTTCACAGTCTGTAGACGCTTTTTACGTTTTAAATGCTTTTCGAAACATTATTTACTGCATCATATTTAAAGCAATAAAACTATTCACGACTGTCAGTTATATTAAAATTCGTTAGCTAATAAGGTTGCAGCGCAGCGTCTGTTTACCCAATTTAAAACGATTGAGTATAAGACAGGCCTGCCCCGGCCCGGTTTAATTTGATGTCGCCTGCCGTCTGCTGCATCCGCTGATTAACTTCCTCTTTCAAATTTCTATTAACTTCTCCTTTACTAATCACATTATCTTCGTTTAAAATTAAAGACGCTAACTTTATGAAAGCGGAAGGCGAATTCTGAAGGCTTTATGAATTTGTTAATGTATGATACTTTGATTTAATGAAATCTGCATTTTAAAGAGCATTCTAGAATAATTCAAACTCCTGTTGCTTGATAACCCGAGTCGTGTTGGCCTAGTGGTTTTAATGTACAACTCTTAATGCTTGCTCACTCCCTAAATCTCGTCGTAAGTTCAAGCCCCGGCTGTGCACCAATGGACTTCTTATTTATGCTCGCATTTGATCGTACTCGCTCGTACGGTGAAAAACATCATAACGACACAGGACATGCGTTAGACCTCAACCCACCCCCACATCTAGAAGGTTGTAGCGTATTCTTTTGTTGTACCATTGGGTTGTAGTGTTTTTTTTCGATTAATCCATACTCTGAAAATAATGTACGAAGCTTTTAGTACAACCTATATATTTTAAGCATTAAAATCATCAATTTATTTGCTTGACATTGTAAGTTTAAAATCAAAATACGGCTTAGAAATAGAATCATATAACGCCAATGTTTATAAACGGCTCTCAAGTCTAGATTTAAAAATGTAAATCTGAGGATGGACTTTAGAATAATTTACATAGTTTTTAGTCCATGTTTGCAAATAACCATTTAAACAAACTATTATTTGAAGTGGAGCAGCTATAATATCTCAGATTCACATAATTTAATTGAACAAAACAACTAACTTGTCAAATATAGTTGTATTATTTTAATTCTCTAATTCTTTGCGAATAAAATCATTTTATAGCAAAATCCAAAAATAATAGAATCTAGAAATTTCAGTCCTCTACCAAATACAAAAGCTCAACTCAAACAAACGATATGTCAGGTATTTTATGAAAAAGTCAAAGTTGAGTGAAATAGTTCAGATGAACCCTTTGAAGCGAGAGTGAATGATCTAAAAAGTTGCCAACATCCTATCCCATATTGGGTCTCATTGCCAAACTCGGTAACTAGTTCAGTGGTCCTCTGATTGATGAGCGGGTCTGAGCGACCCCGCACGTATTGATAACATTACACATTAATTTCGCTATCTGCCCAGAGCGGTTGGTTAACGCAATTTTTCTCACGTTCCGATAGAGCTCGCCATATATCATAAGGGTTGATATCGCCCTGACAAATAGTTGTTTTACGAATGTGACATATTAGTCGATTAATGTGGTTTTTGATATGAAATTTTTAATTGGACCCTATTTGGAGTGGGACCACTCACGTAACAGTTGAATGTGGATTGTGGAGGGTTATTATTTGATTTATATTCATACGACTTTTATTTATTGGATATGCTATGTGATTAATTACACAACTGGACGTGTTTTTTGTGACGATTATTGAAATCTAGTACTGTTTTGTTTACCTATGTTTACACTTAAGATGAAATACACTTCGACCGGACTGAAACGTGTTTAATTATATTTTTACAAATTATCCGACAAAACTTTCCCGAAATTTTATATGAGGCGAAGAATAGGTGCCGACTAGACGTTTGACTGAGGCATTAAATACAATATGTCAGACATTAACAGACCACAAGTCTTAAAAGGCCAGCAACTCACTAGCCAACCCTCTTGAGAGTGTCCATGGGTGGCGCTATCACTTAACATCAGGTGAGCCTCCTGCCTATTTTTTCCTGGTAAAACAACTATTTTCTGGCACCACCTTATTCTTTTGATCCGCAAAATTAGTGTCTTGTTGACGAATGTTCTAATTTATCTCTTTCTTTCAAATAGTGTTAAGGATTTAAAAAAATACACTTTGAATTGATTATCTCTTCTTTCGTATTTTTGAATTGTAAAGAGGATTAATCAAAAACCTTGAATGTTTCGCGAAATTATTTAAGCAGTTTGGCAAACGTACCGAACACATATCATGTAGCATTTTATCTAAACAATTTCCCGTTGTTTTGAATTTACGTTTAGATAAGTATAGGCGATTATTTTCCGCTTTCGTTTGTTGTTCTAGATAGCTGAATTGGGGGATCGTGATAACACCAATTGGTATAAATCAACCGCCCCTACCACTGATAAGAAACCGCTGTTGTAAATCATATCATGTTTGGTTTAGGCATTTTAATAATGTACGTATATTTTGGGTATTCAAGTTAATTGGCGGATTCTAGAATTGCTTAACATTTTTATTTCTTTAGAGGATTTCACACTGAAATATCCGTACTCCTCCTTATTTCCTTCATATCGCCCATACGTATAAATACTCGCCACCTATAGATACTCTAACATATCACACATAACATACATAACGATACATAATACACGCCTCTATTCTATTTATTTCATCTATGGTTTTGTGAATATATTTCTAATTATTAGTTACTTTTAAACTTAAGTTTAAAGAGCTTACGATACACAACAATTAACTATAATTATTTAGTACGTACGGAATGCTATTATTATTTATTTTATTCATTGCGTAGTCATAATATATTAAATTCTACATAGATTATATACACATGTAGTGATAACTTAACAACCAGCGATCAGTTAAATAAAACCGTTTGAAACTACAGTATCTTAATTCGAAAGCGCTCAAAGGATCAATTAAGTAACGAAGTTCGCAACAGATTTGACCACGGGCGGCTAACTAACCAAGAAGCGTGCTAAGCTGTCAATTGCAATGTTTGCGAACTAGTCACAGGCAGAGAAACTTCGCGATTAACACTAGATAAGTAGCAAACGTCTTAAAATTTGGTAAACGTCTTAAACACGATTAAACTGGTGAGAGAGGTCAAAGTTTACCAAACAAATTGTTTAATTAATTAAATTATGAAATACAATCTGGTCGAATAACATCTTTTTTCATCAAAGGTAATAGATAAAAAAAAATACGAATATAGCTTTATTATAAAATAAAGTATTACTAAGCGCAAAATATAATTCATTTGGTCACACTGAACGCTTATAAGATAGCTATTAACGCTAAAGGAAGCTTTTCAAGTTTCATCCATCATTGTAGCTCGTCACTCACTTTGGCGCATTAACGAGGAAATACTTTTTAGCGAAAATAACATTCTTATTATTACATTATTTTAGTTTCTGATATTTGATACCTAATTTATAAATATAAATATGTTTTTCAGATATTGCTAACAACGGTATGTAGGTTTCTTATAAACAATTCTAATAAAATATCTATACATAAGACATGACGTTGTTTTTTGGGTTTAAGACATGATTTCTTATTATATTTTCCTTTTCTA
Source organism: Pieris melete (assembly GCA_963693345.1). Classification (NCBI taxonomy): domain Eukaryota; kingdom Metazoa; phylum Arthropoda; class Insecta; order Lepidoptera; family Pieridae; genus Pieris; species Pieris melete. The sequence goes on along the minus strand of CAVNZK010000361.1, from coordinate 159,447 downwards.
TACATCCAAGGTTGTCTGTACACTTAGAAATTTAAATTAATTGGTGTAGGTAGAAATTGAATCCTCACAGTTTAGAATGTATTCCTACCCTGCGATTCTGTAACTCACTTTTCGAACTCACACAGCGGTTTTCAGAGCGGCGGTTGCGCTCAAATCAGTCGTAAAGCAGTCATTTTACGATTTGGCATTCTGATAAACAATAAACTACAAGGAGGGACAGAATCGCAAGGCTGCTCTTAAATCACTAATTAAAAATATTGTTTAATTCTTATGTATTTACAATAGGACACATAAACTAGAAGTTTTCTGGCCACCAAGACGTCGAACAAAACAACAAACCGTGTACAGTAAGTACACTATTTGAAATATTTCGAACTAAGTAAACCTTTAAAACTAAATGAAAGCACTATACAACTATTGACACTAACGAACACACGAAACTACACCAATTACTTGCACCGAGAACGTTTCATTTAGGTAAATAATTCATATCAGTTCTTAGTTTGTTATTCACGGGCGAAGTTTCGTCTTTTATCAACCCACTAGCGGTGTAGTTTGTTCGACTTTTCTTGGCAAATCTTCGAAGCGATCATGTGGCAAAACAGCCTTATGGATTTCGCCCGGGGGAACTTTGACTCAAGAGTTTCAACCTACATCGATGTTGGCACTATACGACATGTTTAAGAGCAAACCGGTGTTCGAAATGTTACCAAGATGCAGTGTTCTATACAACGTACACTGTGACGTATGTTAATAAAATTAAGCGTATTACTGCAAGGGATAATCTACATTCCTTAGAAGGTTTATTTTAAGTGCACTTCTCTATTATTACATCGTTAACTGAAATACAGCACGTAAAGTTTGTTGTATATTAAAATTATATCTAGTTAAGGGTAACAAATTGTCTAGCCAATATATTATTTATTGCCAGACTATATGATCTTTACTGCGACTAATATATCAATAATTGTCTATTACTAATGATTGTTTATAGATAAATGTGTTTGTCGTCTTTATATTAACTAACAGCTTCAAACTAAGCAAATTTAAAAATAAATTATCGCTTTTGCAGAGTAGGTTACGTTATCCTTATCACGATGGAGAACACGACATTTTATAAAAAGTTTTAGGCAATTTCACAGTTTCGTTGAGTTTCTATGAATTGTTATTACGTGGCTATTATGGAAGCGCTGTCTCAGCAATATGTGAGCGAGCCGTTTAACGACGTCAGCATTAAAGATAATAAGAAAAAGTTAAATTATGTCGATGTCTGAGAACCGCGGTTATAAAAGTGGAATTTATGACTCGAATTATTTCACTCTCGCCCCTAATTTCCCTTTTCTGCGCTCAGGTGCATGATATGAACTTTCAAATAGAGTAAGGGACCGTCTACATTTCGCTTAGTTAATTTCGACTTTTGTTTGACTTGGGGTCCATTTTATTTCCCTTATTAATTAAAAAGTTCGTAATTGGCTTATTCCAATTTTCCAAGGTTAAATAAATTCGAGTTCTTTCTGTTAAACAACTGAATCTACTTATTTGGTATTGACAGTTATATATAGCATGTACCCATTCATATAAAGTTAATACATTGAAATATAAATACAGTGATTATAAAAATAATGCTCTTATCTTGGAGAACCTTATTTGTTATTCTGTCAAAATAAAATCAAATTCAAAAGAAGATTGATTTATGTGTATAATTACGGAAAGTAGATATAGTCAACAGTACGAAATTGTATAATAATTGCCATAAATTAACAAGAGCTTTCAAGCAAAATCAACACCTAATATAATGATTAATTGGTAATCCTAACTTAAAATGAAAACTGTTACAGAATTTTCTCTAGATTTATCTTAGCAGGTCACAAGGAGCGTGGCCAGCCGGTAATCCGCCGATCCTCAGTCAATGTCCTACTTTGGACAGATTTAGTCGACGTGTATCGGGATTAGTTGAATTCAATTATAGCTTTTAAAAATGTAAGACTAATGTAGCAAGTTTTGTACATACCTATTTATTCCGGCAATAGTAATCTTCACTTTAAAAGATTTTGCAGGTTTATGACTTTGTTTTTATAAGGGAGACGACGTCAACCGATTCCCAATTAATTCATTCGTGTAGAAGATCTAAGTAAGAATACAATTTAATACGAATGAGCTGGTGCGGCTTGTAAAGCGGCTTAAAAGGCTAAAGATTGCAAATACAGGGGTCTAGTTCCTAATATGATTTTGTCCAATTCGGTGATCGAGACCCTTGGTCATTGGGATCCTTGCGCTATAAGGCTTTTTAAGGAAACAGCTAAAAGATTAGTCGACATCAAGGGAGGCCGAAGAGCTGACATCTACCTCGGACAAAGAATTAGTCTAGCTATTCCAAGGGACTTCCTTTTAATAATATATTTTAGTTATTATATAATATTTTTTAAAGTTTTTAGGTTTAGATTCAAAGAATGTTAGTTTTACTTTTTAATTTGTAGGCTGAAAATATAGTAAATAATTAAATCAATGTAAAAATATATTGAAAAGATTCAATATCATATGAACTGTTAGGGCACCTTAAATGTATCCTTATGTATGCATGCGTGTAATTTGCAATACAAAATTATGAAATTTAGTCTTGATTTAATCAGATGATGCTCACATTTCTATTAATGACATTCTAATAAATATCACGTGAGTATTTGGGAAAAGGGATACGGGTGTCTGGTTAAGGCACCGTTTTTCTTACTTTGATTAATTCTCTACATGTTCGAAATCAATCAGGAGAAGGGTTAACAAATTGTTACATCTGACCATCAATAAACTGTAAATTTTCCGGGATTGAGAGTTTTCCAAGGGCCGAACCACATTTTACCGCCGAAGCCTTAAATCCGAACATGGACGTTAATCCCGAGGTCACATAAAACACAGATATAAGTTTCAATGGGAACGTTAGAATCTGTCGTGTTTTCGGTTCGATAAAATAATAAAATGTCATTTAAAGTATGAAAATCATACGTATTACCTTATGACTGAAAAAAGTGGAGGATAAAATCGAGGGATACCTAATTATTACCAAGATTAACGTGATATAGTATTTGAACAGTTTTGTGTGCTGTCTACATCACCAGATGTAGTTTTTCACGTGATGGGATATTGCGTGCTGACAACCTAACTTTGTGTGACGTGACGGACCAAACTCTTAATTTTTTTTTTAATTTTAATACCCTTCTAATCGTCAATAAGTCATTATTACATTCCAATACTCTGGTTGTGAAACATTACGCCAAGAGAATTTTGCTTAACATCACACCATCTGATTTGTTTCGTAACTGTTTTGTTGAAATATGAATAGATATATTTAAACAAATTTTTAAACACATCAGCCCTGCGATTCTGTAACTCACTTTTCGAACTCACACAGCGGTTTTCGCATCGGCGGTCGCTCTCAAATCAGTCATCTCATCTTATTTTATGATTTGGCATTCTGAAAAGGTGGGAGCTATTAGTTTATTGTTTATCAGAATGCCAAATCATAAAATGACTGCTTCTCGACTGATTTGAGAGCGACCGCCGATGCGAAAACCGCTGTGTGAGTGCGAAAAGTGAGTTACAGAATCGAAGGGCAGAAACTTAATTCAATGTGACGAGTGTAAGGTAGCATCTTTATATGACATTTTGAGATCATAATATTTTCGTATCAACCGATTCGTGATTCCGTGAACCGTGGTTCTATTTTATTGTTGTCGAAATTGAACGTAGCTAAAACTTTGACTTTGACAAAATTAGGTATCATTTCTTCGGTTCCCATTTTTTGTTCTACCTTTACTTTCTATGTATATGTCGGAGCAATGGCGCTGGTATCAACTGGCATTTTGATTACTTAATAACTTCAAAGTCAAATTAGATACCAGCGCCATTCCTCCGACATATATAATATTTATTAAAGTAATGTATCTATGGTTAAACTTGTCTATGTTAAAAGGTTTGATAGCGGACAGTGATAAAGTGTGGGTCATGAGATTACTAAACATTACTGGGCCACACTAACTCTTCATGTATACTTTATTTATTCCATTTGTTGAAAAAATTTTGCACTATTATTCTATTACGTGATAGGATAGTAATAAATTATTACATTCAATCATATAGTTATATAATTGAGTTATATTGATTGTTAACTTGTTAATTTGATGTTTTTATTGATCTCAGTTAAAGCTTTAATTACTTCCCCTACCATCCATAGATTATTACATATTACAAAGCGTACCCTAGAACTAAAACAAAAATATTGTTTATACAAACATCGCATAATTAAAAATTGTAACTTATAATCACCTGCTCGCACAGTAGAAGTTCGTGACAAAATTGTCTTATTTTGAACTCTTGTTAAACTCTTAATTACTTTGTTCGGTAGCCCGCAACATCCATCTCGTTACGTCGTAGCCCGATGTAGTGCCGTAGCACATCGTAGGCTTCATTATTTGCCCTCACACGTTGTTTCTACAAATATTTACCTTTTAACGAGAAACCTGACGACTCCCCGGGTACATAATAAACTTTTCTATTGTACCGCGTTTCTAGTTTGTATTTCTGCAATGTAATCGTTACAATGTTGCTTTCATTGCTTTAATTAATGCCTGAAATATATGCGAAACTGTATAATGAGATTTTGGCGTAATTACTAGATATTTGAATATAATTCGTGTTTACTTTCAGAATAGACGCACCGTTTGTTAGTGAGTTTATTGAAAAGGAAAGTTGCAGACGCCAGGTGCTACGTCAACTCATGTGTGAGATTTTGAAATTAGAATAGCTAAATGTTAAATACGAAGTTTATTAGATGTTATTATCGTTTTGAATTTATTAAATAATGTTTTTGAAAATATGTTTGAAGAAGTTATTATTAGTATTAACATTTATAATACAAATAGACGTAGTAGTTTACTTGCTTGTATAATTTTTATCTGAAGACAATATTTACTCAAATAAACATTACAATTATTGGAACAAGAATATCTTGATGTTCTTTTTCTAAATAAATACAATAAACTAGGGCGTAATACCTCTCATATTATATTCGTATGAGGTTTTGTGTTATTCTTTACCGAGTTCAAAAACCCCCAAGTAGGAACCCCAACTACTAATGTAATTTTTTCTGTCAAACCTTAATAAAGCATGGATAACAAAGTCATAATTATTTCCGTTTTAAGCTATACATTATAATACGTGGTTGTTTCTTTCCCCTTTTACAATTATAATAATTTACAGAATTTTGTAATTTATCGATACTTATTTACTCTTGTATTTGTGTTTGATTTTCTGTTAAAAATTAGTATTAGTTAACTTTTACACTTAAAAGTGTGGCAATTCACACAAATGTAGTGCCTCAAGTAGTTGATGACTCCGAATCGGTCGAAGTTCTTATCGCATTGGTTCTTGGCAGGCGCTTTTTAAAGATTGCCAGTATTAAGCGATCTGTGCTGCCAGTTCCAAGAAAGCTCAAAGTATCTAGAAGCGATCCGGTACTCATTCTCTGTCCGCGATAGTTGTTAATCAATTCCTTAGCTTTGTGGTCCCGTATAGATTATCGGAATGAGATACTTATTGAGAGTAAACTTTCCTTTATTTACTCTATTTCTTATATTACAAATAGGTTAAATGGTTTTAACTTTTATTATTACAAATTTAGCTTTTTGTCAAAATTACACAATAAAAATGTGTACAAATAGAAAAAAACTACGCGTCCCACTTAACATTATTCCCGCATCCATGAATGGGAAAATTAATTCGACTTGTCCACGTTAGGGGTTGTTCTGCAGCTATGAGCGATGACCCCTAATGTCGGACGTTGACAAAGCGCTCAGCGGCTCCCATGAAAACGTTCAAATACATCATCCAACTGACAGCACGCTTCTGCGGACTCCAATTGCCATATTTTATTTCTACTACGCTGATATTTGATTAATGATTTCGCTTTCGCTCTCAAGTCACAGATCGGACGCTTAGAACAGCCGACGTTAGAAATTATTGTAATGCAAAAAAACACGTCTAGCGTTGACGTTGAGTGATGCGTTCCAGAGCGTACCTCATTGTCTGCGTTCTGAAAGAGATTGCACAATATGAAATACTTCAGTTTGAGCCGCAAGTGCCTCATTGAATACAGACGCCTCGCGTCTCAAACTAAAATATTCATACTGATTTGAGTGCATCATGAATGCGTTTTAGTGGTTGAAGTTAAGCGGTATTATGTAACTCGATTATAGAATTAAATTTTAGTACCTAATGCGTAGCGTTATAAAGTAATTTATAATTAATGAAATGTGGAGTGCCTAATATGACCATGTTGATACTATGTTATTAAATTAATCAAGAACCTACTGCTTAATAAGCCTTGATACAAAGGATAAAATATAATTGATTAAAGGCAAAAATAGATAATGTTAATTATAAATATTTCATACTGACCGAACATAAGACCTCAGGATTGAAATTTAGCCACCATTAGTAAGTACTAACTACTTATGACGATTGCAAATCAAATAAATAAATCCAGAACTTTCTCCAAAAATCAATACAGCTATTTGCACTAGTTTGTTTAAACCGTTCGATCAAAACTTGACCTAAATGGATGTTTTCCTTCAATAAGCCTTCACATGCCTCAGACCGCCACAGTTCAAGTGGAACTAATCCTGCTGAGAAGCAGTTTATTACGTTTGCAATATCGACGGAACTCGAACCGCAGTCGATTGATCAAGTATTTGTAGCGAGGCATGTGTAATTTGTGGTGTCTTCAAGTTAATAGTAGCTTTTAACTAACTAGGCCTCGATAATTGCAAAATATATTTATTTATTTATTAGAAATGTTACATCTAACATACATATTATAAAACAAAACACTTAGACAATATGGTAAGCCACAACAGATAACATAGATAAACAATAGATATGAAACAGAAAACATAATTAAGTACAATAATAGACTAAAATTAAACATTAAACATACGATAAACGATTCATAGAAAAAACTAGAATGTTACTGCTTAAAGAAAATCAAAGTCTTCCCGCATCTTCAAATATTTCACATCCTTTGGTGAGATGGAAAATATCAATATCATCTAAATTTGTGTCATAGTTAGATAAAACCCGAAACATAATAATTATAAAGTTTATTTGCCCCTTCACAATATTGAACGTGGTGACAGATCACCAATCTTCCATCGTTGATAGAAAACATACAACGAGGTCGCTACTATTGCTTAGATGATTATAGTTATGACTACAAATTGTTACATTGATTTATAAGTCAATCTCAAAACTTTATGTTGATCCAATACAATATAAGAAGACAGGGTGCTTACAATGACAATTGAAGTGACTATTCTACACATCTTAATACGCTATGACAGTTTATTATATTTTTATTCACAGAGAAACAATCAAGTCCTTCCTACCGCATGATGTTAAAATCCGAATTTCAAAAACGATTTCCACAAATAGCGTAACATTTATCTGATATATACTTACTCGACAAATAAGCTATCCAACACACGATTTTTAAAACGATACAGTACTTTTTCAGATTAACACTTACAATCTAGACCAGTGATTCCAAAAGTGGTCTATATCGACCCCTAGGGGTCTATGACAACCTGCAAGGGAAAAAAAAATTGGGGGTCCATGAAATGAAAATGGGGGTCCACGGTAGTGGATCTCAACATAAACACTGATAGTACCTGTACAGAACAGTAGTATTTACTTACATCATACTATCTTATAATATCAAAACATATACATTATTTATAAAAGTACCTACACATCAGATAAAAAAAATTATTTTTAGTAGTTTTAATTTAAATACAATTAATCAATGTATAAATTAACATGTGTTTTTACTTTAAGTTTTTAACACTACACTTCACTACAGTTAGAAATTTACAGGAAATCAATATCAGGTAAGTAGGGAGTCTACCCAACACGGAAAAACATGGCAAAGGGTCTACGACACAAAAAAGTTTGGGGAACTCTGATCTAGACTAAAATTTTATGTCCAAAAAACTTTACAGTATCGTTATCGCTCGATTCTATTGTTGATAGTTGACACCGATTTAATGTAATACAATCAAATACATCATAAAGCACGTCATAATTACGACGTATTGCCTTTGACGTCAATGGTAATACCATTTATCAGCCGATTGTTCTGATTCGCATATATTGGCCAACGTTGGACATGGTTGGACACGCATTGTGTAACGCCAATGTTGGAACATGTTAATTACGGAAATGTATTGATGTAATACAAATGGTTAATTCATAATATAACATTTTAACATATAAATTCTTGAGTTTTTAAACATACCGTATCTGTCAGCGTAGTGCGTAGTTCGCTAACCCGGTCCTTTGTTCGCATTTGAAATGTAATCTGTCACAAATTAAACTATTTAATGTACTGATTCGTCGCTTTCTATCGAATTGTGTTTATGCTTATGGCTAGTAGGCCAAAATAAATAAATTAACAAAGCCAAGGAGTTAAAATACTATATAATTTATGGGTAAATCATTTCAAACCTACGACTTTTACCTTAAAAGATTTGACCTTGTTTCACTTGAATTGCGACGTGATGTCATGGATGAAGTGTATCTTTAAAAGATTATTCATAATAATGTTCATACGGAATTGCTTGCTAAAATCCCTATCCATTGCAGTACACGGCTTACTACAAACAAATCTCCCTTTTACGTGTCTGTCTCACGTTTGTGCTCATCGTTTATTGGTCCTGTTAACAGATTGTGTCGAATTTACAATAAAACTGTGATTAAAAATAATTCGGTGGACAGTTTCATCAACTCCACCGAGACCTTTCGCCGACCGTTCTAGAATCCTTGCTGTGTTAATTTGCTATTTTTATTATTTACTTTATTTCTACATAATTATGTACTTACATTGTATATTCGCGGGAGCTTTACAGACCTATGCGACTTATTCAATATAAAGAGACCCCTCGTGAGTTGTGTGATGCGATATTGCGGGCTACTCGATTGTGAGGAAGTTGCATGGATCTGGTTAGGGCTGCGCTTTCTTTCTCTTTGTCATTTTCACACGTGTATATCCATTCTATAATATATTTTCATAAGTATCTAATTGTCCTCATTTTGTGTGATGTTTGAGAGTAAAAATAAAATAAAACAAATAGAAATAATAAAATAAAATATTGTCTTAGCTTAACGCGACTACTATACTTTAAAACTTAAATCCTAATCATAGATAGATATATATAGATATACATAGATCCATGGCAGTTGGAAGTTAATTAGAAAGCGTACGATGTTAGGGACATCTTTTTCAATAATAGAGGATATAAATTTGACCTTTTCAACTCAAATCCAACTGGAAATCAAACCCAGTTCACATAAGTACGCAATACGCATTTCCAACTATGCCACGGAGGCAGTTTATCAACCCAGCTCTTAACGCGTTATTCAGTTTATGAAATTACAACTTTAAAAACAAGTTTGCAAAACATTCATATAGAGGATTGCTTTAGCGCAAAGTTTTACGTAGTTTTGTGTGGACTTGTGAAGCACGTGCGGTATTTGAAATGAAAAATTACGTTATAACTGAAATTAAAACCGAGCCATAAGTTCTTTAACCCAAATTTTTAATTGGTTCAAGTTACGAGAAATGTGAATTGTAGGTGGAACGTGTTTGAGGGTTAGAAATCGTTGTGCTAAGGAGTTTCATAACTCAGTCAGTCTTATTAATAATAGACGATACGTTATTCTAATTACGTGTTTATGGCAATGTTCTTATACTTAAGTGCACACTTGTATATTATATGCAAGTTGACAAAATGTACTCAACCATATTAATATTAAATGTATTTACTTATTTCAAGAGGTCCGAATGAAAGCATGCATAAAAATAGTATTTCTATATTTTTATAAAATAGAAGTAAGAATGTGTGAATTCTATTATATTATTATTATTAGCGATCGAGAACCATAACAATTTTAAATACATATTAATGGAATAATAGTTATCCAGTACACAAGCAAATGCATTTTAACGGTAAATGCAAACATTTAAATAGCACAACGAGCTAACCAGCACATCTCCCCAGAAGTCGACGACCCATTAGGCCCCTAAAAACTGTATGAGTATATATTAAATTCTATACTCTGAAAATTGACATGTATAAATGATCTCACTTTATACACTAGCAAAGCTGTCGAAGCTGCTTAAAAAACGGCTAAAAGAGACCGTAAAGGGTATAAAAGCAATCGAATCGGCCCGGAGAATGAAAGGGGCGGTCAATCGAAACACTGAGACGACTCATTACATGCCCGCACTCATCCAAATGTACTTTTAAATTCAACGAACCTTCTGGAAAAGACATTTAGGAAACGTCCTTGTTTGCAACACTTTGAAGCCCTTTTAGCTTACGTTTTTTTTATCGTGCGCTTTTTACTACATATTTTATAGGGGAATTTTAACCGTTGAATTAAAAAAACCTTCTAAATAGACATTTAAGGAATAAATTGGATTTAAAATAGGTATGTCTAAAGGATGATTATATTATGTTTACATTGGTCATAGTTTTAACTGAATTATTTATATTTTTTTATTTAATAACACTTCGTTGCATACAGAAATATAAAACAATTGACATAATTAGATGAAAAGGAGGGCAACTAGCGGACATATCGCTTTCGAGCTAAAAATCTATATTAGGTAACTAACAAAAATATACATAAATAATAATTGAATAGGGGGTAATAATATGTTTTATATTTTTATTGTTTAGCTTTTCATATGGTGTCAAGACATATTAAATCATAAGAAAATATTTCCTGGTTGTAAAACAAGTATTCAAATTATATGAATCCATTTCGTAAAATATTAAATATTCCACCAATGACTGGAAAATTTGCAATTCCGAGCGTCTAGATTGAAAATTAGCAATCACAGGATAATTCTTATGCATAACGAGTTCGCAAAGATAACACAACTATTGCAGACTGGTTAATTTTAAAAACCATTGTCTCGAACCGGTAAAGAAAAGTTTAATAACGAAGATATCATAGTTTCAAGTTTTCGATAGCAGGTTCAGCAATATTCGACCACTTTTCTTCGACTCGCGTTCGTTCGGTTCGCCGGCAGTTTTAATGACTTATTCGCTTTTTAAATGAAATTTAAATGTTATCTAAAGGACTGTTATTTTTCAGTAAATTCGTGGTAGTAAAAAACTCTTCTATTTTCTTAAAAACTTTAGCCATTTAATATTGTCTTTGAGTACTTCAAATTCGTAACATGGAAATAATGTACTAAATTATATTCGTAAAAAAGTTTAATAATTAGTTTAGTAATTCAATGTTAAATAGTATGCTTCATGCAGTAGGAGATTCAAATAATTTGCTCCAGAAGTCTTTTGCATTTTAACAAATCTATAGTCTGGTTCAAATAATTATTTATTAAGCTTGTTAAGTCTTACTTTCGCCAAGTCTTTTAATTTGAGAACCTACTTATTAGAGCAGTGTCAGAGCACACATAATTCTTTTGCTTTATGCGCAATTAACACTTGTCAGCATCATCAGAAAAGCCCAAAAATTTAAAATGTCTTTCCCAGACCCAAGGCTAATACAATTTCAATCAACATTTCGATTTGACTACAAACCCCAAATCAGTTTGTCTATTGAATGCATTCGTAAATAAAAATCGCTCACTAAAATCCAATCAAAATCGCCGACAATTTGCTTTGCAATTCATCCTTTACTGAACACGATGAATTAATAACAGTCAAACAATATGCCTATTCGGATGCGGTTTCAAAATGTAGCGCTGTGTATGAGAATAGAAGATATCGGCAGGAAACGTCATTGTTTTGATTTTATTTTATTTTTTAAAGTAATAACTTGCTCCCCCACGAACTTCATTTCGCCTTAATATGTTTTTTTACTTAGCCCACCTTTTAGAAGCTACTTAGAAAAAAATGAGTTCAAGGAATGAATAATAAAAAATAGTCGCAGTCCAGTCGAGGTTTGCACTTAGTACGATATTTATTTACAAATCTTAATATATATAAATTACGTGTCACGTTGTTTGTCCGCTAACGCCTCCTAAACTACCGAACCGATATCAATCAAATTTGTACACCGTGTGCGGTTTGATCCAACTTAAAAGATAGGATAGCTTACATCTCAATTTATACCCGCAATATTATATTATTGCAAAATATTTGTTTCTTATTTGATTGCCACAATTCTATCACGATGGCGCTGTGTTGAAAGTACCAACGTTTCACATAAGCTACAATTTAATGGCATAACCACCAAAAAAGCATTGTGGTCCCCATGACTGGTGTTCTCCTACCGTTACCCTTGAGTAGTTTGCTACTATGTAATATAACAAAAACCTTAGCCACAGCAACGCTTGGCCGGTCTGCTAGTAAAAAATAAAGATTAATCGTCGGGGAGTGAAAATTTAGGGCTGTATGTATTTTTTAATGCCACATAATAAAAATGTATACAAAAAATAAAAATTTGTGGTTGGACACCCCTTATTACTTAGGGGTTTGAAATATAGATAGTAGCCGATTCTCAGACTTACTGAATATGCATAAAAACTTCATAAGAATCGGTCGACCCGTTTTGAAGGAGTATGTGAACGAACATTGTGACACGAGAATTTTATATATTAGATGTATACTTACTCCAACCATAACTTTTGCCGCAATTGTCACATTTAAATAGTCCTGTATGACCCGATTAAAACAAAACTAATATTTTTATGGTTATATCAAATGAAGGAAAACATCAATATTTGTTATTTTTATATGAAAATAAACAGACTAGAAACGGTTCTCTATTAAATCTTAGTTTTTAATGTTCGTTACATTTTATTTTATATTAAAATGAAAATATTTTATTACTATAATAAATAAATATCTAATATAATTTATATAATTAAATTACAAAATCCTACGTGTATCCGGACCACTTAAGCTTTTTACATTAATTTTCTCAATTGTTTAGGTGAAAATAATCGGCTTATAGCTCCAACCCTCTCAGTGAGAACGATCTTAAGGCTTTGTTAAATTAAACATAATACTATTGAACGGAAAGCAATTGTAACTAAATTAAAGCAAAATATAGCGACATAAGACTTTGTTCGTTATATTAATTTATCCCACGAGTTTCCCCTGAAGGTCATCGGAAAGTCCTTCTCTGAGTATTTTCCCTTCATAATTTATTATCATCATACATAACCTCTTTGCTGTGCGTTCGGCTCGCACTGTCCAGCGTCAACAAGCTCCCATTCCTCGGTTACTCTTGCTGCTTAATAGATTTCTCGACTCTTCACCGGAGAGCGACCTATTTGGGAAGCGGATGGGGGTGGTATACAGTGATTTGAGACTTGGAGAATGGCCTAGAATTTTCTGTCAATTTTGTAGATAACTTAATTGTATTTTATTGTGGTTTTATATTGTTTTTGTCCCTAGTCATGGACAAGAACATGGAACTACTTCTAAACAAACTCGATGAGAAATTTAAAAATTAAACCGAACTTATTACATACTTCGTGACTAAGAGCATCATGGAGGCTTTAGACGAGAAAATGAAAACTATCCCTGAGGAAAATACTAAACTCAAGAACAAAATTTCAGAACTGGAATTTAAACTTAAAAGAGCAGAGATAGAAAAGAGAAAAAACAACCTCGTCTTTTTTGGAATCAATGAAAATATTTAATTAGAAACGGAGATAGTGGATTATATCAAAGAAATAATTGTGAATATGGGAGTTCATATGGATAGCCAAGAAATTAGCAAAGTATATAGAATTGGGCAGAAAACTGATAATAAAATCCGTCCAGTGATAGTCACCTTCACAACTCAATGGAAAAAACATCTTATACTCAAAAATAAGCCTGACCTTCCACAAGGCGTCAACATAAAAGAGGACTACCCCAAAGAAATCGTAGACAAACGCAAACAACTGCAACCGCAAGTAGAAGAAGAAATAAAGAAAGGAAATATCGCCTATATAAAATACTGAAAAGGTGGGAGCTTGTTGTAAGTTGTTTATTGTTTATCAGAATGCCAAATCATAAAATGACTGCTTCACGACTGATTTGAGAGCGACCGCTGATGCGAAAACCGCTGTGTAAGTTCGAAAAGTGAGTTACAGAATCGCAGGGCAGGATAAGAGGCTTATTATTATTATTATATTGTTTTTAGTTTGAGTTTGGCCATGCATGAGCTGTAAGGAAATAAATAAATGTGTATGATAAAAAAATATTCAACAGAATAAGCATCCTGTGCCAGTTAAAGGAAAGCAATTCTTTGTTTTAGGGAATCGAATCCCACAGATATTTCCGCTTCTCTGTTATAGGTGTGACCATGAAGGCACTAAGCGTATTTGAATAATCGTACGTTAGTTAAGTTTCTTTATTAGGACTACAATAACTATAGTTCTAATAAGTTGTTTATACACTTAACTATTAATAATTTTTATATAATGTTGAGCGCCAAACAATCCTCTATATAAATATCGCAATAATTACATTAAAACAGAGTATATTGGTGATTAAAACGATTTAAATGAGATTTCAAAAAGGAAATTCACTAAAACGTTTTAAAATATGTGGATGTAATTTCACGGCGCCTGAGCATCGCCCGAAGGCAAAATCATTTTCGGAACTGGCGAATGGTAATTAACATGTTATTATTTTCTTTGTACTCATAACGTTTAATTAACTTTATACCTTATTTAAATAATCTCTTCGAAAATTTCCTAAAACATTGCTAAAAGCCGAAACGATTAAAATTGAAATTTTTCGTTAGTAAAGTAATTTCAAAGTGTAAATGAAAATATCCGTGCCTGATAGTATTGCAATACCGATAAATTTAAATTTAATATAGAAATTTCATTGCAATAATTTATATTATTGGAGTATCGTGTTATGAATGATAATTAATACGGCTTCATTTTCTACTATAATCATTTTGAATTGTTTAATATTATTTTATTAATATATATTAATGAATACAATTTGTGTTTTTCTAAGAACAGTGAATTTCGATACTTTAAATATTTACCAGAAGGAGTTGTAATGTTAACATTAGACTTAGGTAAGTAAAACCAATGCTCTTTTGATCAATAATGTATACATTAGGGGTAAGTGGTTTTCTTTTAAAGCTCCATACTTTAAATTTTGTTGTCCGTTGGTTTTTAATGCAAGAACTTCAAGCTCGTTCGTGACCGCGCTAGGTGATTCGATATTTTCTTAGTCGGTTAAGATGTTTGTATACAAAATAGTATATTTCTTATTTATAAGACTTATTGGAGTATGTATAATGCCTCCAGCGCAGATTTTTGACCTGTCTAAACATCCTTTTTTTGTTTCAACGCTGGCGTTCAAGACGATGTTTTTCATACTTCGCTGCATTTGCTCACACTAGTTGTTCAAAGTCAGTACCAAGATTGGAATCCTACTAAAGTTATATAACATAGGAGCCATCACATCAGCATAGGTGTCCAGGTGTAAGGTGGTTCTGGCAGTTTGTTCTTAGTACCTTGCCTTATGTCCCATAACCAGCAGCCAATATTAGGAGATAAATCAACATACTGAAAAACGCGTTGACCCTGTCTATATAGCCTAAACGACTTGTCTAATGAAAGCTATGTTCTATATTCAAAAACACAATGCGTCAAAGTGAATTTTCTAATACAATAAGGCTGACTATAACGAGGTCATTCATCTCGTCTAGGGCGGGTAACGCCCTTTAGTTTACTCTATTGTTAATGACAAGCCCTTGCCCCGCCCTACAGCCAGTGTAATGCAAATTTCGCGATATTTTGTTTACAGAAACACCAACAAAGCGATAACAAACTGCGTAATTATACAACTTGGCAACACTGATAGGGGAAACGTCATTATGACTCATATCATTCACTTCATTATTAGAATAGTTTATCATTTAGATGATGATGAGGGGCTTTCGAGGTTACCGAAAGACTAATACAATCAAAAAGTTTTCATAGAAAAAAGATAATTAACCACTACTTACCACAGACCAAAATACCCACAAAAAATTGAAAAAAGCTTTCTATAAGATCTTTATTTTATTACGAATCAAACTAAAACACATTTTCGTTTTATATCCAAGTGAACTTGTAGATAATATTTCTTTATTCTGTTCAAGTGTCTTTGGTATAATAAAAGCTCGGTAGTAACACGCAAACAAGTTAAATTTTATGGCTGTTATTATCCCAACTGGCTTACAAGTTACAATAAAGTGATTTGCATACATACAATATAATTGCACCCTTCACAAAGTGCAAGTACAATTCGTTTTTAAAACATTCATATTAATTGATCATGGTATTGTAGTAGTATTCTTATTAAAATATATGTGATAAAAATCGCGTGTGTCCGCCGTGGCATCATCATCATTAGGTAGCAATTAATATGATCTGTGATAAGCCTGTGAAACTCTAACTATAAGACTGAAGCCATAGACACGATTTTAAAAAAGAAAAGAGAATTTAACAATCAGACTCCACTGTCAGAGTTATTAAAAAATACCTATCAAAAAAAATTTACAAATTATGCTGTAATAAAGAAATATTTATCTTTAGATTTGCAGTTCGCATAAGGACCAGTCAGACCAATTTACCATTATTCTAATATCATACAGTAAAACTGAAATATATAATTTAATTTCATTGTGTTGGCTACATAAAATACATAAATTATAGTAGACCCAAAGGTTTTTTGAAGTCAGGAAAAATATACTTTATTGTGGAAAAGACAATTCGAACTTTTCTTAGACACAGACGAAGCCGCGAACATTAGCTGTTACATCAACTAGCTTGACTGCCAATTCTTTGGAAAGGCGAAATTCGTATTATAAACACAAAGCTCGTCTGGTTTTATTCATGATACAAGAGAAAATATCTGATCTTCAAGAATCGGAAATACTGCAATGCTGCAATTTTACTTAAAAATAAAACAATACAAAAGTTGAATAAATGCCAACGAAAGAATTGCGTGTCATCCACTCCTAGAGAATTTTGATAATCTTTTGTTCTGTTTTTTATTTAATTACATTAGTTTGATTTGATGACTGTGTAAGTGGCGATTACTCTAATTATTTCAATCACTGTTATTAGAGTTAAAGTTACCTCGAGTCCCTAAAGGAATTTTCCACATGACAGTTTTCCATACCCGAGTACAAAATATTATTCTATAGAAGCCTTTCTTCTAAAGACTATTTATTTTAATTGAGATTTTACATCTGGAATCACAGTTATTATAATAAGAAATTAAATAACTAACAATCAAAAATAACCTTTATGATACTAACGTACTTAATTATGAAGAATATAACCACATTACGGGATAAATCACAGCTATTTCCTATTATGTTATAAGCTTATTTTTATTTATTTAAAAGGTTACAGCGCATTACACAAAATCATGTGAATACATCACAAAAGTATCCAAGGAAAGGCAACAATTGGGGTGAAAACAAAAGTAACAAAAAAAATGCAAATATAACTTGTAACAACTTTAGATTACACAATATGTTTAACATAATGTATTCTAAAGATGTAAAAATAAAATATGTACAATAGAAGATGCAACAGTAGACAAAATATTATTATTCTTCTCGCTAAATATAGGAAAGGCTGTATCGTGACTGTTATCTGGTGTTCTTAATCTTTTCAGCTTGAACGCGAACAATTGCTTGCAAACTGCTATCACTACGCCGCCCTCTAGATGCATACAGTAGCAGTAACACGTTATAAAACCGATTATAATGTGATACCTATAGAGTGATTCGCATATTATTATTTTTATGTCCAACCTCAGGATCCTCTTGCTTAACACAATTGTAAAGCATTCAAAATCAATTCGTGTTTATTGAAGTACACGCGTAGACATAAGATGATATCAATTTTGGCTGTTAACAGGGTGCTAACAGACAAGAGGCTTTACCGGAAGGTTCGCGGATGCGCTGTTAGCTTTAAAAATATTATATTTTGTAAGTTATTTTGTTATATCTCAATATTATACTTAGTAGTAGTAGTATTTAAATTTAACTTATTTTTTACTAGAGACTCTCTCGTTCAATTGCACAGCAGCTAATTAAAGATTTAAGTTGGCGCCTGGTAGATAATACCGGTGACCCCAGAGCTGGTGCTTTCCTCACTAAATGAATAATAATAATTCCAGCGAGAAAATGCTGCCAGCATTAAAGGTCTCAACGGTAAACACTGCCTCACATCAAACTTTTAAAATTTGTTTTGATTTTCCATTTATCAATTTTTAATTATTATTATACTATGTAGAGTAAGAATATTGCAAATACTGAATATTTGTATGTTAACTTTTATTTTCTATGTTCATTTAGATTTTTACATCAACTCAATATTTTTCTTAAAATTCCTTTATGTACCAATTACAAAAGCCAAAGCTATTTTACTAAATAAATATGTAATCCTTCCTCTACACACTAGTCCTATATAAATGATACGCTCCTATTTGGTCAATATGGCGGCACTTGAAATATGATCTCAATAATACGGAGCTATGAATAATACGTACATAAAGAAAGTAATAATCCGCAAACGATACAACGCTGACTTGGTGATTTTTTGTATTTATGGATTTCGTGACGGGGCATAAACTAACATGGATTATATTTTTGTTATTTAGATTGCTTTTGCAGTATAGTGTATGCTAAGTAGATTTAGTTAACTAGATCTATATATTATATATATAAGAATTGATTTTTCAGTACTAAGATCTCTAACAATTTTCTCACTTTTTACTACAACATAAATTATGGTGTTTCGTTGTATTTCTTATATAAGGATTGAGTGTGAGTACCAGGAAAATACTATTTTGTTTCTTTATAATGAAAATACAGTAAATAAAAGTACATAGTACATATTATGGTTATCTAAAACAACAAAAACAATATTAAGACAAAAACGACATAATATTTTTAAACTATATAGTAATGTTTGTTATTACTGTAATTAATTAAATAATTAAGGAATTTTATCTCTCTAGTACAGACTTTATATTTAGCCTAAAACTGAAACCGCCTTATAAAAGATTAATTGTATTAATCCATTTAATTATTAAACGGCAATAATATGTAGATAATATAGGCCAGTACACATTCACCTAGTTTCGCCGTAGTCCAGGGATCTGATATAGCGAGAACAACGCTTGAATGCTTCGAATCAAAACATTTGCATTGGAATAATCGCTATTATATTATCTAACAATATGGTGCTGATGTATTCAATACTAATATTATGTAAAGTCATTTAAATTAAGTACTTCGGGTCTGAAAATGTAAGCGGTATACTGTATAAAGTTTATAAAGTATGTATGAGTACGTTTTAGCGTAGTTGATATTTATGCACTTACATTGATTTTTGTATGTTCGCGGAGGCTTGGCGGTCGCATGCAACGTCTACGATACGAAAACTCCTCTCGGGATTTGTGTGCGGGCTCGATTGCGAGGAAGTTGCATGGATCTGGTTGGCGCCGCGCCTTATTCCAAAGTTCTCATGTCCCTTTAAGACGTGTCTTATTTCTTACATATTTCATAAGCGTTTGATTGTCCTCGTTTTAACATGTGTGATTTTTGAGAGCATAAAAATATTATAACACCATTCTAAGTTGTAGCTATAAGATACTTAAACAAGATATTTTAAAATAAAATATTAATATTGCATTTTGTTTGGACCTTTTACAGCGTGACTTGAAAGCAAGATATTTCATATCACGCCCTCTTTAGTTCAAGATTGTACTTGACTTCCTCCAAAATCTTTAAAAATCTTACACAGTTATCTTAACTGTATCTAAGGCACGGTTTGATACTTGTTAACTTTGATAACAATAAAAAACATTGTAATTTTTAATATTTTTGACACTTCATAAACCATTTTTGGCAGTTCAATTTGTACATCAAAATGCAGTAAAATAAATGATGCACTAAGGTCACGAAACCTTCAGAACAGCAATCAAATTAAATTAACAGAAAGTATAATCCTATAAGTGAAGGTGTCACAATAAAATCCCCTTTCTAAGGGCGAGCCAAACACGCGATCGGCTCTGAAGTAACAATTATTTAGTCATGCAAGGTGGCGATTCATCAACTATTTGGCGTGCACCACTTGGGTCTACTCTGAGGCAATTTCCTGGGCCTTATCTGGCCATACTTATACTTGGTTTGTTTAACAGAATTAATCCAAGTGACAAGAATCTTTGGCAAGCGCTGTGCCTTTCTTAATCCATTAGCGTTTCACTTCGGCGTTTCTTTTCCGGGTAATTTGTGAAGGAAAATAATATTTAGGTAACATTTTTAAATAAGTAAAGTAAAGCAACTTATTATTGTACAAACCTCAACCCTATGATGTTTATTTTATAACCTAACACATGATTACTTTGTATGTTTACACGTTAATTAATATTATACCCTCATTCTAGTGATAAAGGGTGCCTTGTTAGGTACATATCTTTTTAAATCCCTAGCGATAATGCCATAGTATAAAATGCTAAGTCCTAATACAATACAAATACAGTGAGCAGACGGTCGAAGACAGGACCGCATCGATCAAGAAATGCAGATGTCGGTGGGGAGGCAGTCATTTGCAATTCGAATCTAGATAATGAAATAAATCCCTTTCTGCTTGTAGTGGAAATACGGTCAGTGCAATGTTCTTAGCGATTTAGTGGTTTCCTTTTGCTATGGGAAACGGAAAACACGAAGAGATTCTGTTTTTAAATATTTGTGGAGTTTCATTAGCAAATTCTTATTTCAATAGGGTATCTTTTGTGAAGAGTTAGAATTGATTAATTTCTTATTCATAGCTTTATTTTGCATAGTGACCCAAAACTATTCACTGCACTATGACCTTTGCGTGACCTTCATAGTATAACTTGTTTGTTATACTAAAAATGTTTGTTAATTTTTAGGCGTAAGGATGATAAAGCCATATTTTATTTAATTTATGTAATCAAGATCAAAGGTAACAATTCCCCTTTATTCGTCAAAGATTATGGTTATATGTACTTTCGTGTAAAATATTTGTATTGTTAACATGACGTCTTAAGTAGATTTTAAAATGCAAATCATTTTCGAATAGATAGTCTTGAAGACAATACTTGTTCATAAATTTTATATTAAAATTATTACTTATTATTATACTAATATTGCGTATTCTAACAATTAGTCGCTCAATTGCCCTCTTATAATTTAATTGTAATCTTTTTGTTTATGAAGCAACGAAGTTTAAAAATAAAATATTTTAAAAGTAATTTGTAGTCTTTGTATCGCGTAAACAAAATTTTATTTAACTCTTCGAAGTGCTGTGTGTGACCTTAAATCAACCTTGAATTCTACTTGCCCGTAATTTGCTCCGAAGCTAATTGAATTCCTTTGTTTGACGTTTAGTAGTTTCAATTATATAACAATATTGTTCTGCCGTATCTAAACAAAGGTCCAATTTGTAGGGACCTAATAAAAGCACTTTAACTTAATACGATATAGAGTTAACTGCTGTGACATTCAAGATGGGTTTGAATCGGCCATTTAACTTTGGTAATCGAAAACAATATCGCAACGACTTGGAAACAATTGAAAAGGAAAGTTTGAGGACAACGACGCCAGGTGTTGCTTGATAGTTCGGGAAACAGATCAGAATTTTACGTTTGTTTTCCATAAATGGCTGGTTTTGTGGGCGGTTTAGGATATTGTTTTGTTTTTAATGCAAATTACTATTTTATCAGATTTTAAACATAGTAGAGTAGGATACTCTTTTTGTAGGATTATTTTTTTAAATTTTTCTGTTCTTTCTTATTTTTACTAGTAATTCTCTAACATTGTGCCCAAGGCAGTTACATAGGCCCTTACAGTAGATGTATTAATAAGTTTTTAAGCAGAAACACCAGCAAAAGGAACTCAAACGATCTTACAAACACTACTTGTACTATTTTTTAAATTTATTAATATATATTTAGTTTCATTTAATCATAACAATCAAATATACAGTAATAACATTTTCTTAACCTACATAGTAATAATAAAAAGAAAATTAAAACAAATTTAAAAAGTTTGGTCTCTGTGGCAGTGTACCTTTAACGTTGGCAGCATTTCCTCGGTCTATTGCGATATTTATCCGTTGAGCGAGAAAAGCACCAGCTCTGGAGTCACTGATACTATCTGCCAGGTGCCAACTTAAATCTTTAATTACCGCCTGTGCACTTGAACCCCACGGCTCAAGAGTCTCTACTCCAAAGGGAATAAAATTGAAGTTGGAGGAAAGACTCTTATATTTGTTCCGTTTATTGTTTCCCGCCTGATCTGCGGCCGCCCCAGCTTCCTTGCTTGTCCGATGGAGGTGAGACGGAGCAAACGTGTCCACACAAGTAGCATCCCATTTATTAATATTGTATTTGTTGTTTACTTCTGTGGCTAAGTTACTTAAGCAATCGGTTACTCTATGAGTGATAATAGTGTCAAAAATGATTTCAATGTCAAAAACAGATGAATTAGCAAAAATATGTATTTTGTAAAACATATGAGACACATTCGTAAGGTCAAAGAACATCATAGACACTAATTACGCTTGCAATATCAATCTGAAGAATGATGCGCATCGCTTCAACATGCACATCTCGCGTCCCCTCTGACATAATCTCTCAAAATGTGTATTTTGAGTTTGAGTTTAAGTTTATGAAAGGCTACGTGGAGTTTCATTCACTTCTATTTCCAATTTGAAATCTTGCTTACCAAAAGCTCAAGGCTTAACTAAAATAAGCAAATGTGGAAACATCTAGACTCTAGAGTAACACAGTTAAAGCACTATATAAATCCAAAAACCACTTTATTCGCACTTTACGTTAACGAATGAGTCTCGTATCTTATCGTGCAAACGAAGGATATTATAAAATGTCGCAATAAAGCAAATAAATAGACAAATGTGCATACAATATTACTAATTTATGCGAATAGAACTTTTAATATTTAGACATAAAGTTCAAAATACAATGCTATCGTACCACATAATGCTGAAATGGCGTCCGTAAGAAATATTATGAAAACAAATTCGCGTTGAGCACGTTCGCTGCTAGTAATAAATAAGCAAAGCAGAAATAAAAAGTAAGAGGAAAGCTGCCCGCAGAATAGCTCTGTTCGATATTCTGTACAACAAAGGAATTCTTCTAATAATTACTAAATAAAAAAATCAATTTTGTAGCCATCTATAAATAGGTCATCCATTTTAACCAAATAAAATATATTATTAAAATTAAACAGTTTACTATGTTTAGAGCTATGATACGGTTTAAAAAAAAAACGACGTAGCTACGGCGTAGCAGTATCAGTTGCAACATGTGATGAAACGCTACCAAGCTTTTATTATTTTAATTATACACAAATGTATAAACTTGTTATATTTGGCTATTAAATTTATATTTATATCTAAAACAGCTGACGACATTAATAATTTACCGTCAAGAAAATTAATCCAGCACAGCCGGATAAAATGTCATTACGACTATTAATTAAAGAACCCTGGTCATCATCTGACAGGACAGCTGTCAGTCCGCCCTTTGCCCTGCTGCGAGTGACGAGTGGTTTTTTGTATACTGAAGTTAGAATGGATAAACATGAAAAAATAGAAAATGCGTATCTCTAAACAAGTTATAGGAGGTACTTTACATATTAACTCGAAATATGTAAATTAAAATAGTCTGTTCTTCCCATTGATTTGGTAGTGAGTGTTGGTCTAGTGGCTTCAGCGTGCGACTCTCATTCCTGAGGTCGTGGGTTCGATTCCCGGCTGTGCACCAATAGACTCTCTTTGTTCGCATTTAACATTCGCTCGAACGGTGAAGGAAAACAACGTGAGGAAACCGACAGGTCTTAGACCCAAAAAGTCGACGGCGTGTGTCTGATCACTTACTTGCCTATTAGATTGAAAAATTATCAAGAAACAGATTCAGAAATCTAAGGTTCAGATCTAAAGAAGTGGTAGCGCCACTGATTTTATAATATAATCATCTTGCCTGTTTTTATCTTATTTCATCCTAATCCTCGTAGAACCCAATAACAAGTGTATCGAAGCAAGAAACAGTTATATACTATAAACGCTTAAACCTCAAATCTCATATGAAAAAATTTCCTCGGTTGAATATTTTTAGAGCCAAGCTCGCTTCTACTTATAACCACTAAAGCGATGATTACCCAGGGGCGGCATCCATCACTCGACGACTCTTATTTTTTATTTATCGCTCCACTTGCTGAGATCCGTAATTTGAGTTAACTTTGTAAAGTCACTAACCGACATTTAAATGTATTAAAGAGTTCGTTTAAAACGTTCTTAGTTTTTATATCTAAGACTTTATTTAGAGTATATTACCAGCGTAACTTTTGAGTGAATCACTAAAACTGGAGACGATTTCAGATCATTTAAAAATGACTCCCTACTGAAATTATATAGGTGAATATAAAACGCTTCAAAGCCACATTAACCTAGATTCATATCAATCTGATAGACAAGATTTGAAATATGTTGCTAAATAATAATGCGATCGCTTGTTACCACAACATACGTAGAACAAGCCAATTATATTAGGTTTAAATAACTTCCGATAATGCATGGTATAAATTTTTTGAAGTTATACTTTTTTTGGCGCGTTAGGGAAAAATGATGAGTGTAAATTTTTACGATGCGCGCGCACACCGCGCTTTTTTTCCATTGTTAGTTTTTTCTACAAACGTAGAATAACATTTTTGGAGTTTACTCCTTAAAAAACGATTTGAGTTATAAGGCCCGGTACGGAAATTTTATGAGGAGTAAAATCAAGTGTAACACGAAAACTTGAGGCGTTATGTGTAACACGAAAAGTTGAGGCGTTATGTAGAAAGAGACAAATGGATTGAACGTGTAAAAGAATGAGATGGAATACATTACACAGTTAATTCACGTTTTGACGGCCACGTTACAACATTGTCAGTGTTGACAGGTGTAAAAAATAAAAGTAGATTGCCTAGCGTGCCACAGTTTTGTCAATAGTAATGGTCAGTGAAATTAAAACTAAAAAGATTGTTCATTCTTATTCTTCTCTTACTATAAAGGTAACTTTGGTCACAGAAAGAAAATCCTATTTGGGCATAGATAATGTAGGTACCTTTTATTACTACTACAAACATTTATATTATAAAAACATATACTCTTACCACCTCGTCGTAGCTGACACACACACACTTTTTTTATTTTAAAGATTTTCTTGTTACGCCAAAGAAGTATAACTTCATACGCGTCTACAAAAGTACACACACGATTTTTATTATTTTTTAAGAAACATGCCCGTGCTCATCCCCATTCCCAAGCACTACTACGCCATCTTCTAATACGCATATGAATTAATTTGCGGGCTTATATAAACATGAACACGTTAGTTTGGGCGTAACCCTAGCAAAATGACATCTGTGCAAGTCATTTGGAGCAAAGTGTCTACCTTAATGTGCCATTAGGCAGCATTGATGCAGGTGCGTACCCAACGCACATATTTGTAAACTTTGTTGAAAAAGTGTTCATCCCGGGTCGAGGGGACCATTTATAACGTCGGGGTTCATAAGTTTAGACGGAAATGCAAATGGTTATTTGAATTTCCTCTTAAAGTACCTCGTGTTTTAGAATGTAAACATGTTAATTCATATCCCCGGACTAAAGCTGACACTTCGTTATGGGAGGGCTGATTAGCATTTTATATGATACAATTTGAGCAAGAGAATCGATACGCGCTGGATTATTATTTATCTACGTTTCAGGATATGAAAGGTATTTCGTTCAACGCTAAATGGTTATACATAGATGAAATTCTTCGTTCACACAGTGATTTTGATATGAACATTTAAATAGTAGGAACATTAAATTAAATTTACATATTATAATTAGCTTCTTTTAGCGGAAAGAAATAACTGAATAGCATTTTTATTGATTGGATTTTTGAATTCTAATGAAATTCATTATTATTGAGAGATACTCTTTAATTAATAATATACAATAGTAGTAAAGTTATCTTTGGACGCCATATTGACAGTTTGAAGAGTTTTGACGCTAGCTGCTAGATGGCAAAAAGTGGAATTAAATTTAAATTGACAGGCTAGGCAAGTAATGAAACGTCATCGATCCAAGTCATTTGCCTAGCCGTTTAATCAACTGGCTGAACCTATATCAGGGCGTTAGTTAAACGGCTAGGCAGTTAATTGAACGGCTAATTAAGCTAGATGCCACATGTATATCACCTTACTATTTGAGAACTCTTAAAAGATATTTTTATAGGCATAAGGGACACCTAATATTATAAAAAATTGGTGGGCACTGCTTGCAAATACGTTGTTTAAATTATAAAATTAGTATTGTTTTGGAGCACTTACCGCGGTGTTCGATAAATGAAATTTCTGAAAAAGAAATCAGAAAGAATGAGTATCTTGTTAATCCGAATTCATCAAGTACTGGTTACTGGCAACGATTGATTAAGAGACATGTGCACCCGAGCGTGTTACGTCGTTAGGAAAAGCACAGAGGGGAGAAATATATCCAGCATCAATCGAGATGCCGAACGGACAAGACGAATTAAACACGGAAGACCGTGCAACCTATTATCTTCATACAACTAAAACATGTGCTCGTTTTACTGTGATTTATATATGGGAGATAGGTTTTTAGGGTTGGAGGGCCGGGGTCACTACCATCATGGAGGCAGTTAAAGGATGAGATTATAATGCAAATAATTTACTATCGCGTTGAATGGTACGTATAATATATAATAGAACTTAAATTACACGTAATAGTTCTCACCCATAAAATCATTCCAATACTTTTGCTTAACTTATTAAACGACTTCTTCTACCTTTTACGATGTATACTTATATTAATTACTAGCTGACCGGGCAAACGTCGTTTTGCCATGTATATCTATCATTTATAATAAAAAATAGGGGTTGTATGTATTTTTTAATGCTGTATCATAAGAAAATAAATATAAAAAGAATCATTTAGGGGTGGACTACCCTTAACATTTAGGGGGATGAAAAATAGATGATGTCCTAAGACAAACCCAATATGCACACAAAATTTCATGAGACTTTGTCAAGCCGTTTTGGAGGAGTTTAACCACAAACACCGCGACACGATAATTTTATATATTAGATTATATTCAAAGGGGGAATGCTGCCAGTATCTTCGGAACCTTGCCTAAAGGGACTCCTTTTAATAATATATTTTAGTCATTATATTTTAAGGTTAGTTATTGTTTTTCTGTTATTAATGATTTAAAAAAAGACAAATATGTAAATGAAATTTTAATCGAAGATGTATAATAAGTTGCATGTACAAGAACTGAACGACCCATACAGTTTTCAAGTAACTAGAAGTTTGTACGTGATATAACGTCCAGCATTTAACCACCACACACGGACCAGAGACTGTAGACACGGAGATCATTCTCAAAGCTATAACCACATATTGGTGCTATTGAAATAGCCCGCCGCTCGTTAATTCTGACGTGGTATGATGGGAATTCAGAGGGTCGTAACAGGAACGCGATACGAGCAATAATGCTGCTCACAATTGCTCCAAGATTTACTATTAACAAATAAAAGTTTCGTTAAATTATAATGCTGGTAGGATATTGGTTACTTGCTTATCGCCCACATCTGACATCTGACTTATCGCCCACATCTGATCGGTACATAGATTGTTAAAGCTTTAACTTATTTATAAAAACTAAACCAGTTTGATTGCGTTCTGCTGAATTTAAAGTACCTACTAACTCTTGCATTTGTTTTTGTGAGTCAGATGTGTATGTTAGTTGCAATGGTTTAGACATATTTGTTATGAGTATTAGAGTTAATTAAAACGATATTGAAGTATCCATAAAGGTACATAAATGTCGACTTTTGTTTGGTGATATCCGACTTTCATATTTAATTCTAGCGGTCTCTCCTAATAATTCTTATAAAGCATTCTAATAATGTTTGAAATCGGTCATGTAATTTTTGAATTAATACTAAACTAAAAAAATGCAATACTTTCTGTTTCTAATATGTATCTTTACTAATATACTAACATTTAAATAATACAGTAATACTTTTAAATAAAACTTTTTAACACGAAAGACTCCGTAAACTAATAAAGTGTAATAAAACACCCGAACCATCGATTTTTTCAACAATTTATTATGTTATATATGGCGGCTGATGCGGTTGTAGAGTATGTTTAAAGATAACACCGACAGCTACCGAGAGTAATTTAACGAGAGAAGATTGCTCTATCTTATTCACGTTCTCCTTTTCTCTCAAAGAGAGTAGAGTCTTTCAAGCCCTAAACGTGGTGAGCCTGCTCGATAGCTTTAAGAAAATCCCACCGCATTAAACGCCTCATACTACCCGTCTTTTACTTTAGGTATCTTGGTGTAGACAGCCCGTACTTATAGAATATTTATCTATTCACTATTTATGTGCACATAGGGTACAACTATAGCCTATAGGGTTTCCGGATCCAGGATATTAGGGCCTAGGTTCTCGGCCTCTCATGTATAGTGCAGCTTGTATATAGTATGTATATGTAATGTATGTATTAGACATACATTACATATACATACTATACAGATACTCCTGACGCTTTTTATATATAAATTTAAATACACATTTTACGGTCCACTCGCTGGCTATATCTAATAATAAAGTAAAGTAAACACCTAATACAAAAAAATGTTTCATCTGAAATATAAATAAATTATATTCCTTTGAATTACACTATTATCTTTGATGTTAAACAAAAATAAAAATAAGCAAAAGACAAAGGAATAACACTAATACTAACGCTAAAATATTATTTTCCCAATTATGACTGTAAATGTACAAAGAACGTAGTGTAATAATTATTTTCTTAGATTTGCGAGATAATATTGTTTCAAAGCGCGTGCGAACTTGCCCGGCGTCTTTGTTAAGATAATCTTGGTCGCTCCCACGGGACGTCAACAAAGAAAATTGGATGGGCAGTCAGCCAATAGCTTTTAATCCTCTCTTTTGACCCTCCTTATCGTACTATATGTTATAATCACATTCTTTTAGCCGTGCCGATGAACAAAGTAATCCTGGTTTTAGTGATACAAAGATATACTTACCGATAAGTCAGTGTTAAACAACGAGTAATAAAGCCAATTCCAATGCTAACATTGGAATCAGTGACGATAAAAATTAATTAGACTTATCTTCTTTAAAGTATTTTACGAAATAAGATTTATCTTTTGTATTCAATAGGCGAATCACATTTCTGTTTTTCTTTATTAATTTGGCTTTATTATTTTATTGGCTAAATTTACCTTTTTGGTAATCTAAGATAGGATCACTGTGTGCTTTACTATCTTATGGTGTGTAAAATTGTATTTCATCTGTAGTAATACAATTTAAATAATCAGCAAAGAGAAAATATACAAAAGAAAATTATAGTTTGATTTGACTCTTTACATTAACTTTTCCTATTTATTATTTAGAACCGATTACAAGTTCTGCATTGTAACACCTATATTTATGTATTTAGTTTAAAATACATTAACAACCTGTAAAGGTAAATTTAGAAATATGAAATATTATCAATTTTAAATGTCAGTTAATTTTCTTTCGAATATTTTAAGACCTACGTACTACGTACTACCTTACGTAATAAATGAGGCAAAATAAAAATGCAAATTTTAGAAGGATTAATTATTTATTTATTTATAAAAGCTTAAATTACATTTACAGAATTCCGAAACACTATTCTATCCACATTTTCCTCGGAAATAGAAGAAACGGTGAAATAAAACAATGTACACTGTCTTTTTATAAAGGATACTCTGTGAATTGCAAATCTTTTCAACTTCAAGGAGTGCTTGCCTTGAGACTGTGTAAATATTTAATGTATATTTCATGGGAAACCGACATTTGCTAAGAGATCGGAGAACAACTCGGTACTACGCTAAACGATATTTTTAAATTAGTCCCTGACTATTTGAATAGCAGATATTACTTGAGATTGCAAGAGAGACGTTTGAGAGAAATCTGATGGGAAATAATTGTTAGTTGGTACGGTATTATATTACCTATAAAAAGCTACTTTTTTATACTTCCCTTAACTCACAGGGAATTCATTTCAGGGTCCTCATTTATTTTGAAGACAAATATAAGTAAGCATAAACAGTCCCGAATCAATCAAGTGAACGATTTACTGACGTTTTCAACGTATTTTTATAAAAGTTAAAAAGTTCAGGCCGCGCTATTCAGAAGCTAAGAAGCTCTTTCGCTGACCTATTCTTTTTAATCAGTCATTACCTTATCGGGTAATTTCGTAGCAAAAGTACACCGTTCATTAGATATATATTATTATTAATATCTCAATAAACCGCCGTTAGGACATTGCCTTTATTTAATTTAAGTATGTTGCCATTTTCAGAAGTCTAAATTCATTTCCTAGCACATTCTATAAAGTATACATTCGTTCCTTTGATGCCAGATTAAATCACAGAGAAAACCTGTTTTCAGCAAGGCTTTTGCTTATCGCAAAATCTATGAATCGAAACACGATACATCCTTTATATTGATTCTAAAAGCAGGTTTTGGACGGATACGTTAGGTTAGTATAAAACTGGGCGACATCGTACATTTTGTGATTTTTGAGCATGACATATTAACAGTTGATTATCTATATATATAAAAATGAAACCCGTTTTCCGTTGTCACGACATAACATGAAACGGATTGACCGATTTGTCTGATTCTTTTTTTATAATATTCCTTGAAGTACGAGGATGGTTCTTACTGAGTGAATAAGTCTAAAAACAACACTTTTCTATATTCCTATACAAAATATTCGTAATCATATTTAAAGGCAATTTGAACTTTAATACCATATCATAAAGTTCAAGTGTTAGTGGAGGGGTTCGGGAAGGTAAATTTTTATTTTTTGACATAATGTATTTGTTGTATTATGAACTTTCTTTTTTTATCTTACTAGCTAGACCGGTGTCCCGAATAGCAGAATAAGTATTAAAAAAAATAAAGAATCGACTGTCAGGCGGTACGATGTTCGCCAGGCCAGCTAGTTACTGTATATTTTGGCATAAGTATCTAAGTTTATTTCTCAGTGTTTCTGTGTGAACTTTCGTGGGTGTCCGCACTACCACAGACACAAAACTCCGAGGTTTTAAGAGGAGACTCTTGTGCAGTTAAGCAAAGAAATAAACGCAATTAATAAGGTATAAAACAAATATATTGCAGCATTTGCAATTAAAATGTACGTTGCCAACGTTATGTGGCTATTTTTTATTTTAATCGAACGTTTTAAAATGTTCAGTATAATTGCTCTCGTGATGGGTGCAGAAAGTTAACGAGTGTTATTTAACCCGCCGCGCGAAGGGAAAAATTATTCTGCTTTGAAAAATTTGCCCAAATGACGTAAAACTCATATGAACGGACGAGTCTGAAATACGCTCTCTACCCGACTTTATTAACCTCTGGCGTCTGCTAGTAATTGCTGTTTTTTCAACGACGCGAAATACATCAATGTATATATGAGTTCCCGAGCTCTGCTTAATGCGGCAAATTTGTTATTAACGTGTGACGCTGAGTGCTTTGAATTTTTCTGGCGCTTGATGGGTTTTAAAAGTTTTTGAAAAATATTATGAAGAGTTGTATCAAATAGAATTTGTTTTAGAGGCTGGGAGTCAAATTGCTGAAATTAAGTATTAAATTATTGACTATTTCCATATATTATTGTTCTAAAAACGACTTTATCATTTGCGCACATATACAGGATAGTAAAAAAGTCGTGAATCAAACGGAAATAGGGGATAGATGAGGTCATCAGCTGCAAAAAATTGTTCTACGGGGTTGAGGTTAGAGACCTGCTGTAGGACAATATTTTGCAGCTAATGACCTCATCTATCCCCTTTTTGCGTTTGATCCACGGCTATTTGGCCACCTTGTATACGTAATGAAACCTACATGGCATGTACGGTGTGCTTGCTTATGGTACTCAGCCAGGATTCAAAAGCACGACAAATGTGTTGACGACACACTCTAGTGGCTAATCTGGCCTAAAACGGATTTTTTAAATGTACTTTAACAATTAGATAACTAAGCGTAATGAAGTGTATTGATTACCTTATTTTGATTGGCAATCACATAATATCATGCGAAAGCTGTTCAATATTTGCTTTAAAAGTAATAATTTATAATAACTAAGGCTTGCTTGAATAAATTATAGATTTGCGTGTTATTTGTTAAGTTACTTCTTATAATTCAAATTGTTGTTGTTGTTTCTACGTATTATATTTTTTTATATGAAATATGAAATAATATATTAGGAAGAAGTATTTAATTTCTGTATAAAAAACATTTAACGTTAAGACAATGTAATTAATAGCAATATGCAGACTTTTTTGGAAACTCTAAAAAGTACTAGTAGTGTACTCCTCCCTCAAAGGCCGGCAACGCACCCACTAAAAATGGGTGTCTATGGGCTGCGAAGACTGCCTTTTTGGTCGTCCCGCAAGCTCGTTTGCCCCCTATATATAAAAAAAACAAACATCGGCAACACCACATCATACACAGCGCAAACCTACATACCTACATACACGTATAAGCTCCAAAAAAACGCATCTTCGCCAACTTTAAACACTTGCTTAAAATACACATTTTCGCTAATAATCTTAAACAACATCTTCTGTTGAAACGGAAAATATACTTATTGTGCAAAAATAGTTTGATTATAATATAATGTAATTAAGTAGAAATTTCCGTTAACAGGTCAAATGGAAGAGACTAGCTACCCATGACACGGAATCCTAGTGTGGGGGCTAGTGCACTATCTTTTCAGCTAAACATCCTTTATTACAATGTTATTATGTTATACTTCTTTAGGCTCGTTATGAAAAATTTATGAGAGTGAAATTTTACGATGCGCGCGCACCGTGACACAAAATTAACAGAATGAAGTTGCCCACGAAAGATGCTACGGCGTTGGACATAATTTAAAAAACACATTCGAATAATAATAGAATTTATGTTACACATAATGTAAGAGAATAATAGTAAATATTTATTAATTTAATTTTTCAAATGTACTTGAACTGACTACTAACTGAACTTTATTGACTATAATAACTCCTTTTACAGTCTTTGATTATTTAATTGTAATTAATTATTTGCATGCAATCAAAAACTATTTTTAATAATGCCAAAGAAGTATAACTTCTTACGCGCGTACATAAGTACACTCACCCTTTGTTTTTGTTTCTTTTCTCCTTAATAAAGATTCTATAAGCATAAAGTTTGCATTCCTATATTGTTTCATGTACCTATTTGTATTTTTTATATTCAAACTGTAATTTACAGATCAATAATTTCACCGCATGTAAAGAACCACTGTTGAAAATGAAATAAAACGTTCCATTAACAAACGGCTAACATAAAACATAGCTAATAAGTACCTAATCCCATTCCATTTGAATCCAATAAAATACTCCAAGAGCCGCAGTGAGTTATGATCTGGCGGGGCACTAAATCTAAATTTCGACAAAAGTGTGGGGTATAAATCCATGAAATGTTATGCGTGACTCGCTCGCGTGGATCCCTTATATACAATTTATTATACGGGGAGAAAGAAAAACTGACGCTCCGCTGGGCAATGTCCGATTGCAGACCGCATTTTGATTTATCTAAATAAACAAAACAGTCCGTATTAAACAAATAGGGATCAGCACTTCATTGTGGTCTTATACACTGTAGAAAAAATTTGGATAAATGTATTATTCAACTATACATACGCATATATTGCACTATGTGTGAAATTCTATGTCGAAATTGACAGCGATTTATTCAATCAGCTAATTGCAGTTTAGGTTTCACTTGACAATTGGACAAATGTTTCACTTCAAAAGTACAACCCATTTCATTGAAGAACTGTCCCTCTAAAGCCTAACGTATATAGCTATATATAGTCTCTGATTCTATGAATAATTTATTGTTTTTTTTAACTTTAAAAACAGAGTTAAAATATTGTTAACACCGGAACACAAAGCCGTTAAAATTTTATTTTCATGCAAATTAATAAAATTTGAAACCTGGCGGGTATTAGGTGTTTTCCATTTAAAACAACGATAGTACATTTTAATTTAATAGTTTTTAGACAATTTGCAGTTATATGCACTAACATAACAAATTTATTGTACGTTTCGCTAGTTTTCGTCGTAATAGTTGCCTAAGACTTATAAATCAGAGCAATTCGAGTCATCGATTGAAACTTTTGAAAATATAAAATAAATAAGATGACGACACTTTTAAGGAATGTAATAAGAAAACTAACCAATAATAGAATGGATCACTCTAATGTCTTTCGAGAACTCATCAGTACCATTCTAGTGGATATTATGAAAAAGATACAGAATGTATATTTTTTCGAATTTCAATAAGAATTAGTAAAAAAAGTCAATTTTCTTATAAAAACGCAAAATAAATTATAACTCTGCAGGGCTTGAGCTTAGAGACATCCCGTGGAACAATTTTTTGCAGCTGATGACCTCATCTATCCCCTATTTGCGTTTGATACACGACTTTTTGACCATCCTGTATTTATATACCCGGTTTTCATTACCTAACTAAATACTAGGTAATAAAACTATTTATGTTCCCCAAAACCTAAAGCTATTATAATACATTTTAGTCCTTACCGAACATATTAAGTGTAATTAAACTAAATTCTACAGCTTAGTTTTAAGCATTACGTCACTTCCTGCAAGTAAATCCTATGTCCGTGGATCCCAACATTTCACTAACGACTTTGGTAGCGTCTTCCTTCCAGATAACGTCGTGAGCCAAACCGCTACCGAGACTTACCATTTAAATTATAATATGTAAAGTACGGTTATCGTATATCTCATGTGTGAGGCGAATTTTAATGGATATTAATAAAATACTTGCTGGTAAACGTAACTTGATCTTCTGTATTTTTAGCTAGGCTTCATTTGTTTCATCTTGAAAACGTAATTAAATATTCAAAAGGCCATCACGTTGATTTTATAATCATGGTTTTTTGCGGCGATAATAATTGTTTCGAATTGATTTGAACTTGTATATTGGTAACACTTAACATTTCGAAACAACTCAGTCTATACACACTTTTAATTCTAACCGAGACTGCATATAAACTAATAATTGATTCGCCTAAGGGTAAATGTATCCAGGTCGATATCATGGCTTTTGCTGGTAAGACATGGCTCACGCTACGTATGGCTAAGAGGACGAGACGACATAGTACTCCACTCCCAGGCCTAAGACTTATTCAGGATTAGGATACTGATCTAGTAAGATTAATTAACAATTATTTTAAAGCTTAAATCTTAATTAGCAGAGAAAGCTAAGATATAAAGATTCTTTTATCGCTTAAACTTCTACAACTCAAGCTATAAAATATAACTCGATATTAACAAAATGATCAGCGGAAGTTAGAATTTGGAATCATCATTGTCGCGGTTAATCAGATACTATAATAACATATTTGCATTGAGATTATCGAACATTTAAAAGAAATTAAGTTTAAAAAATACAATTTTTATCATTTTACAGTTAATTCTTAAAAAAGTGTTTTTGGGTAAATTTGAGAAAATGGCATTTATTTGGTAGAAAAATACTTATGTTAATTTGGTATCTACAGAAAAGTCATGTTATAATATCAGGTTATAGGAAACAAACGTTCGTTAATAATAAATAATAGCATACGTGAATTAACGGTTACTTTAAAAATAAAATCCCATTTCACTACAGTCTATTCTAGTCTATTCTATTATTATTCTATTTACCCATTCGCACATAGATGACAAATACTTTTATATATTTGAAAAGAAAAGGATTTAATAGCTATGTAAAGCTAATAGTATGTTTATGAATATTGTACGTGTGTAGTATACTTGACAATTTATCATCTGACAGAGCACGTAAAAGAAATTTCATTTACAAATTCGATAATGCCTGACGCAAAAATATATTGAAAACGGAGACACCAGGTGTGTAAGTGAAAACAAACATGCATAATAATTTTCTATCTACAAAATCTTTCATCTACCTTTTTATAAGACTCTTTAATTATTACGGCCTGTGTGACTCTCAATGTTGAAGTCATGCGTATGAAATTAGGCTGGGAACTAATGAGAAGGCAAGAAGGTGAAAGGTCAAGGAAATTTACATCACTTAGAATTAAAAATTAAGTTGTATTAGCCACAGAATGCCGCCTATTTAAGAAGTATATTCAGTTAAACAAATACCGGAATCTAGAGCCATCAATATGGTTTTAGAACGACTGTGTGTATGGATAACCAAAAAAACATTAAAAGAAATAATTAAAAAACTACTAGCATAGGCTATTAGAAATAGGCTATTCCGAAATGAATTTTTAATCGTATTCAAAATTTAATATTTTAAAATAATTCCGAACCAATTCGACTTAGGATCCTTCGAGTGTACAAATTTTTAAAAGGCTGGCAACGCACTCGCGATCTGGCATTGAGAATGTCCATGGGCGGCGGTGTCAGTTATCATCTGATGAGCATCCTGCCCGTTTGCCTCTGTTCTAATAAAAAATTAACACTTACAACTTATTCTTATATACTACTACTGTATATCATACATTTATTATTTTGATTACGCTTCAATTTTATTGATTTTTCCAAGCTTGAATTATACGTTCATAAATCAAAAAACAAAAGACAAAAGGATTCTTAAGCCACTAATCCATTAGCTAAAAAATCACAGAGAGTTGCTAAGGATCTTCAACTTCATAGGAACATAAGGACGTGATAATTACAAACAATAATACGTGAAAGTTATCGCAGTGGTATCGATCACATATCGCGTAAGCACTTGCCGACACAGTTACAATAGAAATTCAAGCTGGACTGTTACAACTCGGACATCAAGAGGACCTAAAGTACGTCATGGTTTCCAACCGAATTCCTGAATGTTTGAAGATTCAACGAAGAGCTATAGGTACGTGAAATATAGAGAATTAAAGGAAATCTATCCTACTATAATGGGTCATGGTTTGATCATTGGTTGGTTGTCTTTGAAGATTCATAGATCAATTTCTAGCGAAAAAAGTAATCTCGTAATTAATCATCGTAATCATAATATGATTTCAACACTGTACGAGTATTTTTATAAATCTTACCGTCCTGTATAAATTTATACGTATATGTTTTCATTAGGTTTTTTTTTTAATGAAGTCAATTTTAACTAAAAACTTTATTTGGGATCGCGGCATAACCCTTTTGTTATATAATGAATCAGAATAACATTTTTAAAATTAAAGAAATAAACATCTTCAATTGTTTCTGGTATTTTAACAAATTGGTAATAAATTTTAAGAATTTCGTAATGCAGACAAATAGGTCGACACAGCTATTTATATTTAAGGCTATTAACTGTAATTTCTGTTCCTTCATCCCCTATAAGTCAATAGCTTAGGCTGTGGCTGCTCGGAATTGGAATTTACGATCTGCTTTAGAGAGCCTATTCGTTCAATATGAACTTGTTTTTTAAACTGTATGCACTCCGAATGCCTTTGTAGTTCACCGTGTATGATACATACATAGGTTAAGTAAAGTTCTAAACTATAACCCACCCATAAAACAAACAAATATCTACTTATTTACGTTTATTCTTATTTTTAACTTTTAATTTAATTCTATTTATTAAACACCGTTACACACGATTTACTCACACTTCTAACTTTAATATTATTATTATTATTTTTCTACTTGGTATTATAATTATTTATTTTATTTTATTAGAGGCGCAAACTAGCTGCTGTGGTCTCTGGCAGAATGACCAGCGCTGTGGAACTTTTTGCTCCTCAGCATAATGCTGAGCCAGGGCCAATTACAACCACAGTACACACACATTGCACACTGGAAGCGAACCGAATGGCAAAAATTTCTTAATTTTAATTTCTAATTTTTATTGTTTGTGATGTCTTATTTTATTTTTTTGTTTTCTTTAAGTATTGTTATTTTGTGTTGTGTGTGTGTTTTTGTTTGTAATAAATGTTATGTCTATGTCTATATACCTTGGTGATATATAGCAATGTACCAACACAGCTCTATAACACGGAGAACTAATTTTATGCATAATTTAGTAAGAAAAAATTAAATCGAATACATTTTCCTAGCTAATATTCATATTTAATATAGTTTGATTCAGATCAATATCTAAAACATATAATATAAAGAAGATAGATTTGTATTCCACAAGTGCAGTTTCAATATATTCAAAAAGTTATTACAATAACGAAGTAATTCTAAAAACCTTAAAAATATAATTTATTAACTAAAATATATTATTATAAAAATATTTTATTTTAGGTAAGGTTCCGAAGATACGGGCAGCGATCCTCCTTTGAATAGTTAGACTAATGCTTTATCCGAGGTAGCAGCTCTTCGTTCTCCTGTGATGTCGACTAATATTTTTTAAAAATCCTTATAGTGCTAGGACCCCACGGACCAATTTGTATTTGTATGTTTAACTAAAAACTGTAAATCTAAAACGATTTTAAAAATCATTTCATGATTAGAAAATTATGAGTAACATGTATTTGTTAACTGCGTATATTAATAAATAACAATCGTATATTTTTTACACGTCTCACGAAAACACGAATTCCCTACACGCTCGTCTAATCGGAAATCATGGCCTTTCAAAAGTACATTATTAGAGAGTTATGTTAGTGTTCCGAGATAAGCTGAAGTTTGTCTGGACCGGCCTGACGGATGACTCCCACGAGGCTTCTACGTCGCATTAACTCAATGAAAAAGCCAGTGCCAAATAGATCACAAATAGGTGGGTATTTATTTATCCAGTACCGAATTTCAATGAAATATATCGTCTACGATATTCATGTCTCCGTGTATGTAACTTAATGTACACTTATGAACAGAAATTACAGTTCTATTGAAAGGATACACTATAGATCCTATGTATATATAGATTTCTACTACTTGTTTTAATATTGACTGCAATTTAATATAGAAGCTGGTTAGAATCTATGTGTTAAACCATATGTGTATTTTGTGTATGAAAGTGTATGTGTCTATGAATTTTAGAAGGTAGGACCGACTAAGAAGTCATGTCGAATATTTAAAATATATTGAACCTTAATACAAACATTAAAGGGAAAAAGGAAAAAGTAGGAAAGTGACGACATAGGGCTAATGTCTTCATCATATGTATGAAATCGCGTGTGAACATTTTATAATTGACACTTTAGACTCTCGATGAAAACTATACGATTTAGAGCTACTCCATGACATCATCTCAGACAAAATTTATTGTAGCTAACTACATATATAGCTAATTCATAGCGCTAAAAAACCTGCATCATAACCACACCCCACACACTAAGGGTGTGTACATACCTTCACTTTCACCCCATCACACAACACGGCCGAATTGGGTATTTCTTAGTAATACATAATTTTTTGATTGATTGATTGAATGATTTGATTTTTTTTTATTTCGCAAATATTTTAACCTAATAATTTATAACCAAATACTATATTTATGCATCTTTGGCTATATCTTTAGTATATTTGTTTTTGTTACATATATAATTTAAGTTAGCTGTTGGCGTAGGAAATAAATAAATTAAGATAGATATAAAATAAATTCATTCATATTAATATTATTATTTTTACAATTAGTATATTATAATTGTAAAAAAAATAAAAAAATTCAAAGCACATACTACTGTAATCCTAAATCAGGGGACCGTTGCTTGTTTTAACTAAAATATGTGACAATATTAAAACAATTCAAGTCATGAAATTATAACGAGTCAGTGAAGAAATAAAAGCTATAACATTGTCACAAAATGGAGATTTCCTCATAGTTAATTAATTGTTAGCACCAATACAGAGCGGCAAGCAAATAGTACTCTTAACCATAAGATATTAAACTTGCAATTTCATACGAATTAACTGACCTGAAATATTTTGACCCTTTTATTCGAGTGTAGTAACGTTGTGAATGCTAATAATGTAAGGGTTGCTGTTAAAATTTATGGAATAATTAAAGTTAATTCTTGCGACTAAATTGTTCAATAGTATAAATTTTGTTGCTGTTAAATTTATTTTAAATTTCGCGTTATTATTTACGTTTTCGAAATGGACCCAAAAGTTTAATTTGCGTCTAATCGTTAAAATTTATCGTTTTGGCCACGTTGCTTTTATTGTTATCGCGCCTGTTTAGGCTATAAAATGTGAAGGCCTATTTTCTTTACTTATTACCAACAAAACTATTTACATTTTAATTAATTATTTATACAAAAACTAAACTTAAAATAAATAAACCTATTTATTTACTACAGATTTACTGATAGAAATATTCACCCTATACACATTGTTGACAGTATGAATATTATCACTACAATATGTTATTTTAAAACATGCACTAACTCCGACTTGTAAGCGACTGAATTCTTTGACTAAAAATGGTAATATCTAAATATAGAAAATTCCTTTATAAAGTCAAAGATTTGATATACACTATTAAAAAGATCCTTATACTGCCATTATCGATTATAAAACAATAGCTCGAATGCATTCAGCACAAAGACTTGGTCTCGATCCTCTGAAAGGGGAACGCTGTATGGTGCGCCACAAAATGTTTGAACTGTTGTTGAGAACTTTTAGTCGAACTCCAAGCCTTTCTCGACACTTCTTAGGACACATGTCTTAAAGCAGTGTATAAATGGAAATGTGGCTTTGAAGGATGTTTTATGTATGTGAATGTATTACCTAAACTTAGTTATTGATGCTTGCGTAGTAGTAAACATAGTTCTCTATGTTCGTAGGAGATAAAAGCTATATTCATTCAAAGTTTTACGACAAAATTAAAGCATACGTATACGCACTATTACTATTTTTTTACTTGTGAGCTTATTGTACTATAATAATATTTACGACATTTTAATTATCTCGGACACATGAACATAGTATCCTATAATGACACTAAGACTGTTAATGAAAGGTTCATTCCTTAGTTTAAGCTCACTAGTATTGTACAAAATTTTGTCAACATATTACTTATTAGGCATAATTATTGCATAGACTTAAAACTCATGTAAAGCCACACTCTCTTTTGTTAACTTTTTGTGTGAAGATAAAATATCTATGAATAACAAAGGCGAGCCAATTTTACAATAATGAAACAGAGACCCAGAAACATCATGATTGTTAACGCCTCTACTACGCGTTCCATTTACTCCCTATATATTTCAGTACCGCAGAACTCAATGACAAAGCCTGAAAACCGTTCACAGATGGCACAAAAACCCTTTCTCCTGTTACAAGGCTTTATTAAAAGCACTTGCCTAGAGCGATATCATTCCATGAAAAGAAGCCATACAAAGGAATGTTCATCAGCAAGCAAAAGAGGCGGCGGTTGATATTCTTCCGCGTGATTATTGCATGGAAAACATACAGATCGGAAAGTATAAGGATTCATATTTACATAAAGCACTGTTGTTCACTGGCGTGAGTCATGCGCATGGAAAATTAATTTTGTATAAGCTATGGGGTATGTATTATATAGATTGTGTCGATGTACACGTTCAGTTTAATTTCCATCAACAATTTGAATAAATTTTTACCCAACAAAGGACTAAATTGTATTTATTTATTAACGCTTTATTATATGCATTTTACAAGAATCAAAAACAAAACAAAATAGCACAGTACAACGAGGGCTCTTAACGCCTTAAACCGATATCAACTCTAATGAAAGAAAATAACAATAGAAAGATTAAAGTGCGAAACTGAAAAATTGATAATAAAACAAAAAAAAATCAAACTATATTAATAAAAACAACCAACAA
The DNA here is from genome assembly GCA_963693345.1 of Pieris melete. Lineage (NCBI taxonomy): Eukaryota > Metazoa > Arthropoda > Insecta > Lepidoptera > Pieridae > Pieris > Pieris melete. The sequence goes on along the minus strand of CAVNZK010000361.1, from coordinate 117,464 downwards.
GCGCCAAAAAGCGAATGTAATAAAAAATACAAGATTATTAAAAATTACGACTTAGAATTAGAATCGTACGATACGAACGAACTTTTGAAGAACGGCAGTGAAGAACTCAAATGAATTTCAAATCTCTACAGCAGAAACGGTAAAAGACTTGCTTAAGTTTGTGTTCTTCAAGTATATTCCCATTTTTCTTTGTAGACCTACAACAATTAAATTTAAATTCAAAATCATTTATTCATTTAGGTAACATAATGAACAGTTATGAACGTCAACAAAGAAAAACATATTAGATGCTTCTAATTTTACATTTATTGCCAGATCTCAAATCAAGGGCGTAGAACGGACGAGAAGAACTGGCAATGAACTCTCCGCCACTCTTTTTAATCGCCGTAAGTTTTTTGTTTTATAAAATGTTTGTAAGGAGCTGCAACATTACACCACGTTCCACATGACATCTTTAAGTAATTAATAGTTAATTAATAATTTAAAAAAAAACAAAGATTTGTCCTCTATCAGCAGAAGGTATAGTGAAATAGGAGCACTAATTACTTATACAATTATTGTAAGGACATAATTTTCCGTCTAACGACAGTTTTATTAAAATTACAATTAAGAGGAACGTTATTTTTTAAAATAACAAAAGAATGTCACACCGCAACCGTTAACGCTGTAAAGGATACCAATAATTAGCCTTATTTTATAAAAAATAATGAAATGGCGCTACAACCTTTTTAGGTCTGGGCCTCAGATTTCTGTATCTGTTTCATGATCATTCCATCATGTTTCATCATGAAAGAAAATCAATTGGTGCACAGCGGGGATCGAACCTACGATCTCAGGGATGAGGGTCGCACGCTGAAGCCATTAGGCCAACACTGCTCAATTATTATTTTATATTAAAGATTATTTTGACGTCGTAAAAAAGTTATTTAAACAAAACAGGCACTGACATATCAAAGTGAACACCGTATGGCAAAAACGTCTTAGTATCAAGACACGAATAACTTTCAATTACAAAACTACGTACAAATTATACCTAGCTACACCCTCTAAGTAAAACCCTAATTTTCCGTCTAATGTGTTTCGCAAACAGTGTTTTTTCTTAATTAGCCACAAACATAAATTAATTTAGGTGGCACTTAATGCGTGCGAGGTGCTCTAATTCGCTCGGCTTAAAGCAAAGACGTGTACCATATAGACCTCTTGAGTTATTTAACTAATTTTACATGCGGGGTAAGTTTTAACCCCACTAGCACGTTTGCTAAATGGCAGTGTATAATAATTTAAGGTATGATTAGTTGTATTTAGCTAGCACTCCATCTTTCTACTCTTTATTTAGTTGATTTGACTTTTAATATAATTTTAACTTATTCTAGTTTATAAAGAGCAGTATTGTCCCAGTGGCTTAAGCGTTCGAACCTCATATCTACTGTGCGCTCGAATCATGGCTGTGACAGTGGTATTTTCTTTCCCTATTAACACTTGCTATTACGGTGAAGAGAACCGAAATGTCTCAAACACAATAATCGATGACATGTATCAGACATAGAAGGATAATCTCCTACCAGTTTTATAAAAAAAAACTAAGAAATGGATGCTATCTTTAAATAAACTAAATAAAAATAAAATATGTTTATTATGGAATACAATATACAGGTATCACTTATTCCACGTCATTAAATTTGAATCGGTAGTCATCCCTACTCATCGGCAAAGAAAACAGAGGGTTTAGGCCGAGAGAAAAACCCAGCGTAAAAAAACTCTCGGTACTGTTTTAAAATAGCAAATCATCAAACAACACTTATTTTAAACAAATATCGCAAATTAATTAGAAGTAGCCTATCTAGCACTAGTCCCAGGCCCTTTTATCAACTTGATAATCCTTAACTTAACTTTATAGTAAGCCTTTTAACACACCTATTCTTTAATACATTTCCTAAATTTATTAAAAGGCAGAGATAAAAGAGCCTCTGAGATTTTATTAAAGAAAAGTATCCCTTTTCTCAAAAAAGAATTACTAACTTTAGATAGTCTAGTACGGGGGAGTATAATATATGGACTACTACTATGGACTGTTTACTAGTAGGTATATGAACAAATAACACATACAACACTCTTCGTTATAATTAGTTTTAAGTTAAATAAAAATTGTTAAATCGGGCCATGATATGGAAGTTAACATACTTCATCGTGTATAACAATTATTTAAAACTATGTTACACAAAAATAAATCTATTCAATGTATTTATTTAATTATAATTCAATTTGTAATTCGAAACATAGTACCCGACAATTTTGTACTATGCTCCCTACATATTTGTTTTCCTAGAACGTGTGCGGAACGAGTTTCCGCGATGCCTTGAAGATAAACTAGATACAGCCTTCGAAATTAGCACTGACACTGAACCTATCTCTCTTGTACAAACATTCATTTAACTTGATGTCTGCTAACTAGATTGCTGCTTGTGGCATTAAGCATTAGACGGTATTACATCAATAATTTAATTTCTTCACTAATATTATGAGAAATTGTTTGGAAATATGTATTAATAAAGGCGATTCATCAGCGTCATCAGCCATCTTTGTAGGCGTCCTTCATTTTTCTCTGACTCGCTTTGCATCTTTTGCATCCATTGTACAACCTGGTTTGTGATGTCTGCCACCGGTCAAGTGGTGTTTTGTTTTGCCTCTCCATTCTCTACTACATTGTCCAGGTCCAGGTCCTCCATTCAAGGAACCTGCGAGTCAAACAGGTCTTCTCCATGCGCGCTATATGGCCCGCCCATCTCCAGTCTAAGTTTACTATCTTAGTGACTACATTACGTTACATCCGACTTTTCTCGAATGATTTCTTTACGAATACGGTCGGGAGATCCAAAGCATTGTTCTCTCTATGTCTCTCTATAGCGCTATAGAGCTTATAAGTCGCACATACAGCGCGACATTTACGACGATTTTCATTTTTATTTCAAACTTTATAAGTATTTTTTGTTCAAAACAGAGAAAGGATTTCATAGAAAGAATCGATTTTTTTACAAAAGCTTGCTGACGCTCGGCTGTCTGATACCCTGGTACGTAAAGAAAAATATAACAGAAGATTTAATGTGATACTTATAGGCAAACATAACAATTAACACGAAGAGAGAAAAAATTACATCGATTAAATTAATAATATAAATAATAAATTAATTGCCAATGCCAATCGTGGCCTATCACAGCTGAAATAATAAAGAAAATCCAAACATTTCAACGATCAGCCGAAAGGAGCATGTTAGGCTTGAATCTTAGAGACAGAATTCAATGTACAACAGTACGAAAGAAAATAAAAATAATAGATGCAGCTAAAATGGTGTGCCGCCTGAAATGGCGTTGGGCGGGGCACACAGCAAGAAAGTGCGACAACCGATGGAGCGAGAGAATGCTGCACTGGTACCCGCGCGACGCTGGGCGGATGACATCACCGCCGTCGCCAGGGTCACCTGGCCGCGCCTGGCCCACGACAGACACGAGTGGAAACGGATGGAGGAGGCCTATGTCCAACGGTGGACAAACCAAAACCTCACAAACAAATGATTATTCCTAAATGTTAAAGTGTATTTTACGTAATGTTAAAAGTTAATTTTTCAATTAAAAATCAATGAAAGTTCTAATTTATTATAGTTTAGTTTTGGAAATAAAGGCTATTATTATTATTATTATTATATAATCCTATAATATATCCCTTATATTCACTACTTATTCATCTAAAGAACGACATCATTTACATTATTAATTATTATAGTTGCCAACGCATATATATTTTTATTTTTATTCTACCTGTACCACATAAAAGCAGCAAAATTACACAATAATTAAATATATTAGAGAAACTAAACATAAAGTTATGTAAATAATCGAATAATATTATATAGTATTATTTCATCTACGTTAAACAAATTTTCTTTTGAAAGATTCTTTAGTTCGTTCCACACACATTAAATTGCTATTATCACATCTTTTACTAAAAGATAAACTAACAAAATGTTATACATAGAAAATATTTGCTACGTACAACAAATTTTGTAATAGTCCATAATACCTTACAGCAATATGTAGAAGATATCTCGCATTATTCAGTGTCAACAGGACGTGCGCCATAATATATGTTTTAATAAAACGGCACGAAAGAGGTAGGAATCAAGAGCGATCTTCGATATATTATTGGTACAGGCACCCTTATAAATCCGGGTTTCGGCATTAAATCATCTTCGTCCCTTTGAATGCTATTTTTATAGATATCTTAAATGGCAGTTTTTGGCTTTATCAATTATTTTCAAAAGTAAACTTGTTATTTAGTTAATTTAGAGTTATTGTTTAACTGCCTTATATAATCCCATTATAAGTCTTGCTTATCATTAAGAAATTAAGGTATTTTCTACCTACTTTACTTTTTTTAAAGGAGAAGAGAAGATTACTACTTTTTTTTTAAAGAAGAAGAGAAGATAATAGAATCATAAAATTTACTAATCGTTCAGTCTCAGACATTTATGCCTATTTCAATCTCACAGTGAATATCTAAATCACGTGTTAGTATTTATCTTTCATAGTTTCTTAGTGAGCATCACCTCGACGTCCGTCGTTCCACAACTGAGAGTTTTTTAAGGCAGATTTCGCCACGAACCACCACTATGTGAAATTAGCTGCCCACTGAAGTATTTCCGAACCAGTTCGACTTAGGGTCCTTTAAGGCAAGAGAAAAACCTCCTAATTGGCCGGTATCACTTAACATCAGATGAGCCTCCTGCCCGTTTGCCTCCTATTAGATTTTTTTTTAACAATTATCAAGAGCAAGCAAGCAGAAGTGACAATAAATTACATAGATGATGGACTAATTCACAAAGGTTGGTTCATAAATCTGAAGATTCTGCGGGTCATATTAATATTAGAATAATATGTATATGTACTAAGTTATTTTGATTAGGATCTGAAAATTTTATAAATTACTTCGCGCTAACGCGGTCGAAATTCTATTTAAAAACCTGATTTGATATTTGATATATTATATTAAAGACATTATATTGAAACTACCGAAAGCTATATATACCTATTACTCTTACGTCACTGACCTTCGCATTAGTAATTTATTTCGTCCCAAACAATAATGGAAGGTTCCGTAAAAAGTGTAGAGCTACCCTTGTCACGTTGGGACATCTTATTTGTCTAGTCACCAGTATTGTTTCCATAAAAATACGTCTTATTACCGGGCCAGATGACCTAACAATAGCTTTGTCGGAGGTTCTTGCGTATGACGTCATTGTACATAGATAAAACACGCAATTATCTGTGCTAATAAATAACAAAAAATACAGTATTTTAATAGTATAGCATAATATGTCATTCATTACATAAACATTTGTTAAAAATATTTTGAATTCGTATCACAGGAAAAGAATTAATGTTTGTATGTACCTACCCTACTACGAATTTTTTTTTAATCCGTTTATACAATTAAACACACTGTTTACACAATTAAATAATAATATTAAAAATAAACTTGAAAAGCGTGGTGCAACGCGGCCTTATCCTGGGTAAATAAAATAGTAAAAACGCAAGGATTTGTTCGTTTAGTTTGGGCATTTAAATTAGATTTACACGCCCGGAATCTCCTGTAATTTTCTCATTGAAAGTCTATACGAATGTGTTAATAGCATTGTCAGCACATTCATTTGTAACACGTTTCATTTAGCGATATTATTTTAGTGCCTACTTTTTATTTATTTACAAAATCTTGCCCACGCTCGGCACACTAATATACTGTTCTTAAGAAAAATAAAATAGGGTAGACCGAGGCGAATCGGATCACAGGGCGAATCGGATCAAAATTAGAAATGTGTTGATAATTCAAATATCACATTCACATAGAACGCACTCAACCGGCGTTTTGTGTCTCTCCATTTACTGAGCACCTCCCGACATAAGCAGTATTTCGATCGCGCTTGTGGATCAGTGGCAATGCCGCTCGTCAGCCACTCGGTTTTTTGTGTGTGTCGCAATTTGGCGCTCATCTAAGGTTACGTACTTACGTTTTCTTTGTGTCATATGACGGATTTCTCTTAAAATTTAACTACTTTGGTTTATATTGCTAAGCAAGGTGTTAATATTGAAGAACCAATTCGCTTTTAAGTATAATCTTAGAGGTTAACGTCTAACATATTTATTTCAAAAGTCTTAATTATGGGGCTAATCGGATCACATCCTTAGGGGCGAATTAGATGATACTTTTAAACTGATTTATTAAATGTTTGAGGTTATTGATTCATATTTATTTCATGACCACCGGAGAATGGTGTCAAGAAAAAATGAAAGAGGCTGTAAATTAAGTCCAGAACAAAGAGTTGACCTTGCGTAAAGCTGCTAAGAGTTTTTCAGTACCGTTCACGAGCTAACATAAAAAAAGAACCATAATATATATTTGAATTATGTGCCAATAATTAAAATTGATCTTATTATTATATATTTTTACTGATTCCAAAGTTATTTAACACTATACCTTAAAATTTTGTTATATTTTGTGCACGATCCGATTCACCCCGAGAGTTGGGGCGAATCGGATATTTTCCTTTTTTTAGTTTTTAATAGCTAATTAAGAGAATATATGTATGATTTAAGTTTTCAAATATTTATTTCATAGGTAATTGTTACTTCTTATGATTTTATCAATAAAAATAACATTATATAGCACTTTAGTAGGATTTACTCAACCCCAAAGAAAAAGTGATCCGATTCGCCTCGGTCTACTATACAAGATTGAATGCGACAAGCACTTATAGGCAATCCTAACAAACACGCAGACTACAATAAAAAGCATCAATTTATACATTATAAAAATCAAAAGGAAACTTGATTACAAAGTGTGAGGGAGCAACTATGGATATCGGTGAGTTTTACGTGATTCTTGCTACTATTCCATATTTCGTAGCAATGTAAAGAAGGAGTAAGCAGTATTCATTATCTGTAAAAAAAATCACATTTTACAATTTGGAATCAATGTCTAAATAAAGTCATGACAGTTGTAAGCAACCAAATTCCGTGAAAATAACTATACATTTCATTAATGTTACCTTCCAGCATTTTATTTGGATGGTTCTTATTACAAAAGCAATTTTGTATTAATATTAATTAGTCATTAGTTATAAAGCTAAACCCTTTTCAGGCCTCAGAGGGATTCATGCTTATACTTGCCTTGATTGATTTTTAATTTAATTTTATTTTACAAACCTACATAGACCGAATTCAAATAAATAATGAAGTGTCATGTTTCTAGGGGGCAAAACCTTATGTTAAATGACACCGCCACTCATGGACACTCTTAATACCAGAGGGCTCACGAATGGGTTGCCGGAACTTGTTATGTTAATGTTTTCATAAGAAAAAAACGTTTGATTGGTTGAATTCAGTTCAAAATTTTACATTTTATTAGACTTACTGATGTAAATGTACTAAGAGACATCGGAAACATCTTCAAACCAGTTATGGAAAGTGGCCTACTCGCCCTCTCCACGAAAATTCTCATATTTCTTTTGTAGGCACGAGGTTGTGGTGTCCAATCTGAGCTGTATATGGCTTGGGAAAGAAAACAACTCTGGAAATTAAAATTATGATTACAAACTAATATCATCTAATGTATGTTATGTTTTACTAAGGCCCGCTAGTGATTATATATTTTTTAAATTTGTTTGAAACTTGAATACACGCACGCTGTATATGGTTAATATATTTCATTTTATATAGTAAAATGTAGTCTTTATTTAAATCTTTAATAATTTTAAATAACATAAGTAGTTAAAAAATTACATATCTAATATCCCCAGAGCTCAGTGTTTATATACAAAGTATATAAATATCGTTTTTGCCACTCTTAAACCATATGATATTCGATCAAATAATTAAGCCGGTATTTCGCTATTTATTCATTTTTCATTAGAATAAACTAAAAAAGTACCTTATCCATAATTCGAGTTCCAAACCAGGATGGAACTAGGATTTGTATAATCATTATGAATATGTATGTTCCGAGAAATATGTAATATTGCCAAGTGGAAGGCTGTAATATGAAAAAAATATAGACCCAGATTTCCTATAACCCTGGTTTTAGGCATATTGCAGCAACCTTTTCATTTATAATTCTTTCTTTCGCTAATCTTTGATTTTTAGGGTGTGGTTTCTCACGATATTTAAAAAAACATCCATCTCAAGTTCGACTTTTATCTTGAAAATGCCGAGTAGATACTAGGTTCTAACACGACTTTAAATAAATTAAAAATAAAAAACGCAATGGCAATAATATAATAAAAATTAAAGACAACGTCTTTGGAAGGTTCTTGAGGGAGTATATAGGTTGCATCAGTCGGCACAATGTCATACAAAAAACAGCATAATATATGTTTTCCTGTATAAGTAAATCATAAATGCGATTTGGAAAGAGGCACTTAATGTATTTATAATATTATTTAAATATATCTACTTACCAACGTAAAACGAAATAAGCATACACAAATAACAGCAGATGCAATGCTGAATTGGACGAATAAAGATACACTAAATACTTCTTCTATCAGTTCACAAAACCTACAAATTAATACATATAACTGTATACTTAAATCTAAATTTAAATATTTTAAAAATAAACATCACTATGGCCTTCTTCAAATCATTTGTAAGTTAAATTGTATAAGGAAAATCTGCAAAAAGTACATATTTGTAATTTGTGTTTTTAAATACCTATTAGTATAATCGAGGCACTGCGTTCGATTCCCCGAAACAATAGCTTCGGATTGCCACGTTTGCCTTAAAATATTGAATGAAATGGACAAAGAACTGGGTCTATGCGATGCCTACGCATGAGTAATTATAAATATTTTATTCCTTCCAAGTTATAAATTAGAAAAATATTATATAAACTTACTTTGCAACTTCGTTGTATCGCTCTAAAGAACTATTCAATTTCAGGATTAAATTTTTGTCAGCGTCTGTACACTGTGATCGATCATGGTTGATCGCAGATGGCATATTCGTAACATTTTTCAACTTCACAGCTAGAATATCCAATTGGGCCATCACGAGAATCATAAGACCGAGAATAAATGTATCGACATTGACATTGTTCAACATATGAAAATGTATGCCGATGCTCTGGTAGAAATATATGGGATATATAAATGTATGGGTGGTATTCTCTGGTAAAAATGAGTAGCTACATACGGGGGGGGAGAGTGGAGCGCCAAAAACCAAATGTAATAACAACGGTGATGTGACGTGAGTTATATTAGATGTAAAGGATACCACGCCAACTATTCTCCAATAGGTGACATTAAATTTATTCGCTTTATATAAAATGTGGTGTTCCTCCTCGTTTTCTGGTTGAAATAAGTCACTTTTCAATATACTTAGTAGTTGGGTAATTTTTGCTCTCATAAAAACGAATGTTAAGACTTTCGAAACAACACCGACTGTTGTAAAATACAAAATGAGTTCTTCAATAAACAAATCTAGCTGATTTGGCATGAAAAAGAAATTGATTGAAAATAAAAAGTCGTATATAATTATAAAAACAATCACAAACGCAGTGGAATATATAAAATGAAATGTATTTTTAGGTTTCGGATGTATGCCTAACATATACCAAAATTTTCCATTTATTTGAAAACAATGTATCATGTCACCCATTGTATTTCCTCACGTGTGTGTCCTCGTGTTCTTTGCAAATAAATGTTATACGAAACGAACTTCTTTGTTCAATAATTAGTGTAGTAAATAAAGGTCTCAGTCTTGTCTTGTTATTAAAATGCATTGACTTTAAACGTACGTTCATATTAAAGGGACTTGATAGTGTAAACGGCATTTAATTGACTTATTATAAAGAAAGACGCTTGTAAATGTTTTTTTTTATTAAATGAATATTTCGTATATAAGTAAAATCTTGCAATTTTTCTGCTTTTAATTAAGTCTTTAAAGCTAACCGTTATTACTTATGGGATGTCGACGATTTTTTTTAAATAAAAGATCTTACAACACACAAATATAGTATATCTTTAGGCGTTTATCACCAAGAGATTTAAAATAAGGATTCGTAGAATCTTATAATTAACGTAAACAAAAGCCTATTGGAACCATAAACACAGTATGAAATGTTTGTTCCAAATTTGTTTATGATATGCGTGATACTGGGAAAATACAAATTAAATATAATTTTTAAATTGCAAATAATTCAATATTTTTGTATATGAATACTTGACAAAACCGCTAATTTATAATGTAATTTTGATCCTTCTATGGTCATCAAGTTAATAAATTGATTAAATACAGCCTTTTCATGAAAATCGTGAAGTTATTCTATGGTCAGACCACAAGTGGATAATTTATGCCATTACAGGTCGAAGTGTTTATAATATGAACGTTATAGAAATATAGGTTAATTGCTGAAAGCCGTATATTTTTTAATGAGATGCAATTAGTGAAGGTAACGTAGTCCACTAACAAAATGGTCTCGTTCTAATTACCAACTCGGTAAGAAATATTTTTGCCTTTTCTCTATCATTTATAATTTAAACATCAATTTTCCTTGAGTATTATGAAAATAGAATTTCGTATTTCCTTGTGATTTTTATAGTTTCCCGTTTGAAAACTCGCAATCAATCGACGCTTCGCTTCGTATGCAAACGTTTGTCTTTAAACACGTCATAAAGGATGTTTTGTTTAAATTTATCCGTGCCAATTTGGATTTCTAGAAAATGTATTTAGCAACAAGAAATAAAATACTATTTAGACAAAAATTAATTCGTTGTCCATCTTCAAAGGATAATACAGGCTTAAGCTAGTTCGGTTTCAGTTTAAGACAACTAAAAATAAACGATCTTTAGGCAACTAAATATATAGTTTATTTTAAGTTAACATTGCAATAGAATCATTTATTTCCAATTTACAAAGAAATATAACCTTCAAATTTATTAAGGTGTTTACGTACAGATTGCATATATAAGATCATCGATCCCCAGAGAATTACTGCGGATTAGTGAGCAAATACAGGTGATTACCTACTTGCCTATAAGATTAATGAACCAGGCACGTACACTGAAGAATTGTATTTAATAATCTATCAGAATCTTAGTCTAAAAACTCCTGCCTAGCCCATCAATAAAATACCACACTCCTGAAAGTACTTTGCTTGCAGCTTATTGTTTCATACAATCTCCCCTTAAATCTATGCACTACAAAGAGATACTCGACATGGTGTCACGATTTTCAGGGATCATTAGGCTGGATCCTTCACTTTTATTCAGATAGGTGCCTCCGGCTGTTCATTAGTGAGACAACCCTTGTTTGGACTTTATCTTGTAGGCTGTAGTTGCGCTGACAAGCTTGCTTAACACCAAGAGTCTTGACGGAATTGACGTTTTGGTCATTCAGATATAGGTTAGGTTAGTTTGCATTCACCAAACCAAAGAGGTGTACAACCAAGGGATTGGAGGGCCCAATTATCTTCACTGATCTACAGACTAGACACGGATATCACAATTATTTATTCGAACTCGATACCTCAGGAGTTGCGAAAGCTTCCACAAACAAATTTTTAAATGTGTAATATACATTTTACCTATTTTTTATACATTTATTGAATCGTTGTCTGTTTTTGTTTCAATCTCATTTTAAATGTTGAACACCAACTTTAATATTCATCCCGGACTTACAAGCTGAAAGTAGCTACGAAAAGATGATTTGAATTTTTAATAACTTAAGCGAGCGATTAATTTTGAGACTTGAGCGAAACATAAATTGAAAAATATTTATAATAATGTAAATGATGACAGATGTAATATGATCTTTCAAACTTATATGTATTATATGAGACTGCTTTTCATTTGATGAACACGCTTTTATAAGGCAAACTAGACCTGTGTCAAAAATCATTTTTTTTCTAATTTCTATTGCGCGTAAAATACAAAAATAACTGACCGGTCTCTCTCTGACTTATTTAGATAAACTCGTATCATTAAACTTATAGACTCATTTCTTTTAAATTGATGTTAGGTATAATCAGTATTATTATACAATTTAGATAAAACATGGTATCGACTTTGTTACCATGGTTACCATTTTCATACTTGTAAACAATATCGTAACTATGGTACAGTAACGTATTATAAATGCCAAATATGTTTAATATCAATGTTTAGAATATTCTGCTTCAAAACCAATATTCGTTGTGAGTGCCTGTGTCCACAATAAATAGGATTAATTAATGTTGTCCATAATAATTATGCGGGAATGTATTTTCGCGGCTTGTTTTGTTATCATTAAGCTGTGATCGTGTTTTGTTATTCTTACTAAATTCAAACTCTCACCGTCAAATATTTACGAGTTTGTTCAGGATTATTTTAAAGGTAAAATTGTATTGTTACATATAATTATAATCTTAAGTACAAGTATTTATTCATTGATGATAAAAGTTTGTTTCCATTTAAAAAATTAAATTAGATTGATGCTGTAGAGTAGTGTACATCTTCAGTCTGTATCTTAATTCTAGTAGAAATAATACAATGACATCCTAAATCGCGCTATTGAAGGGTTAAAGGGGTAAATGAAAAACAAAGATTTGAGAGGCAGAGGCATGGGGAAATAGGAACACGCACTTACATTCTCGTGGGAACACCACGCAAATTCATAGTCGAAACAACTAACATCACCGCATACAGGAATTTAAGTACGACCAGTCACCACAAAGAGCACCCGTTCACGAGTATGGCGCATGGCCAGCCATCGGCCCCCTCGCCATATTTTAGGGAGAGAGACAACCCGACGCATGGACGCCGCCACAAGCAATGACATTTAAGCGACTTTGTACGTCCCCGTCCTATAAATATGAACTATATGCATTATGATTGTTATCATTAATGTTATTATTTTATAGAAATTACTTTAAAAAATCTAATTGTGCTAAAATCACTTTGATTTTTTTGCTGTCTAGAAATAGAGGTCTAGTCTGAATACTCACCCATCCAGACATCAACATATTGCGAATGCCCCGAAGACTTAAACGCTAGTGTTCTTGACTGCAGACAGTAAATGAAATCAGGTATTCAAAATTCCGCATACAAACCTCGTCAGACACTGTTTAACATGTGTGTATTCAGATGTCAACACATTTCTCTTTACACCACACCCAAAGTACGAAGGACGTTTTAATCATAACGATAGTCATAAAATGTTGATGCCAGAACAAAATTCAGTAAGTCGGTAGATATGATACACAATGAGAACAGTTTGAATATTGTTTGAAGAACAGACAGACGTATTTCGGCATAATTAAGTCAAATAGGTGATATCCAATAAGCCTCACGCCAATTCTTGAGATAAAACAGTAGCGGAAACAAGAGGAATTTATACCTTCGGAGATGGTGTACATTAAAGAGCCTAAAAATGATTTTTTTTATATGTTCTTGTCTTTTTACATTGGCCTTACTAACGTGGTTGTGGTGTATTTTGACACGCACACACCAGTAATGGCCAAGCTCATTAGTGCTATGAAGTGCTCTCCGTGTTAACAGATAACAAACTTGACAATGTTACACAAACTGTAACAAGAGAATGTGCGAAGTTTGAAAACTAGATAGTTTTTAATGGGCGTTTTCATCCTGCGAACTTTTGTTAACCGCAAGAGTGATTGTTAAAATTACTTTGCAACTAGACGCTTGTTATTGGCCAACTAACACGGAAGTTTTGCAATAATTACATAGATTCTTTTGATATATTCAAAAGATATCATGTATACATTAAAAATTATAATTAAGAGGTGCTATTTCCCTAGCATAGGCCTCATTATAATTCGTGTATAGACGAGCAGATAATCAGCCTACATCACTTGACAAATGTCGACGGTGCCGTACTGATTATAGTAAGAATTATTTTAAATATTATAATCAGTCTATTATATTCAACAAAGCTAATATTGTGTTCTGTCAACGGGAAAGCATTATATACCAGCCATGTTTATTTTTGATAAGATCTTTTACACATTTAACCAGACAATCATAAGTCCATTGTTAACACAATATTGCCGTAAATAAGTGTGCACAAAGGTCAGGTTCAAAGTAATATTCAGTTATATCAATAACGTCGTCAATTGATCAACGGATTGAAAAAAATAATCCCGAATAAAAATATATTCTTTATGGTTATTAATATCAGAATTATGTTAGTTGTTCAATGATAGCATAGCATTTGTTTAGGAAGAATGTATGCTACAGTCAAGCGAAACCATCAGCCTACCTCTAATTTCTAATACCATGCATAATAATGCAGGAAAAATAATGATGTCTTAAGTATACAATATTGATATGTATATAATATAGAACTCAGTTTTATCATCTCATCAATTACGAAATTAATTGATCAATTCCAGCGCTAGAAATTTCAAAATTAGTTAAATTTAAATTAGCGATATTATTAATTATTGAAAGCAATTAGGGCGCGCGTTGATATCGCACTACTAATTTTAATCGACGACAATTCGAAGTTCAGTAATGAGTCCGTTTCGCACGTGTCGCCTGCTATTAGCACGTTAAATTCTATTCGCGTTATAGTTCCTACATCCTTATTATGAAAGTAATTTTCAGTTCACGTTTCTTGAGGCAACATAAAATGCTGTTATTCTTAATAAATAAATATAATAGTTATTCATTTATTATTTATTTAGCTCCATCAATTAAGTGAACATATCCTTATCTTGATCTAAGATAATTCTAGGTTTATTGGTTGACTGTAAGTAGTTTACCATTATCGTACTGTTACAATACTTGCGGCACACTAACTACACTATTATTTCATCCTCACCAATCTATTCCTTGATTATAGTTTAAATATATGTGTATGAAAGAAAATAACAGCCGCACCCTAATACATTGTAATATGTGAAATCAGCGCTTTTAAAAGTTAAATTCTTTATGATTAAGTTTTTAACACAACACATTTCTTTACACAATCGAACTGAACTTTCATTTTATTATAATTTAAAATTATCACGTCTTATATTCATATCTGCAGAATAAATCGTTATAAGTCGTTTGCAGAAACAATTTCGCAATAAGTATCATTGTTTCGCACCATAAAACTGAAGAAAATTAATTCCCGCCGTTAAGAGTAACATCTAGGAGTCTTGAAATTAATATTTCAATCGAGTATAACGTCGGCGAATTCCGCGCAAATGAAAACGACCAGCGTTTGTGAGCTTTCCTTACTACTGTCGTGTATCTACGTTACTTAAGGAGATGGTTCAATGTAGACTGGACGATATTATCATACTATATTAGATGCTTGGATTGTAGAGTGGATTAAAACAATGTACGTGTTTGCAATTTTGAAAGCGGTGCAACCCTTTGGGTGCGTTTTAATTGCAGGGGTCGAGAGTGACTACTAAAATCTTCCAGATTAAATTCTTAGAAGTTCTTAGTGGCACATCGTTTAATGAATACTAACATTGTGGGTGAAAACTTTGGAAGCTCTACAGTTGTAGTTTACCTAATCCGATAAATTTAATTTATATATGTAATTTTAAGTCTAATCCATAATAAAGAATCTGTTGCAACTGAATAAGTATATGTACACAATAGTGCTACTGAAACTTACCCAATACTTACTTTTAATTAATAGTGTTATTAAATTGATGAAACTTTTGAAGGTTTTTATATAGGTTTCTGAGTAATGTAATGAAAAAATATCTCGTCTCTTTTCATAACAAGATATTTTTTCATAAGACATAATTGTCGGCTAATATTGTATTTAACAGTACTTCGGTACATTTAATAAAAATATTTAATGTTGTGTAACTTTTAAATATGCTGCATAAATTCAGCAGACTGTTACACCAGCTCGTTGAGGTAAAAACTAGTTTTATAACTAAAGTTAAGTGCACGTTATTCGGTACACATGCTCCGCGAAATGGTATAACGACCAATAAGAAATTCTTATATTTTATTCATACATTTTCATTGATTACATAGTGTTGTGGCGGGGTTGTGTTACTTAACAAACAAAATGAAGATTTAGTGTCATAAGTATACACTTCGATGCGCATGTCTTTTTGTTGTGGTTTTAAATTATGTGTTAAATGTTTCAAATCAGCGCATTGCTCCCATAAAAAATGCTTCGGAATATGTGAAACAGTCAATCAATTTTCAATCTATATACAAAACAAATCAGTGGCGCTACAACCCTTTAGGTACTGGTCTCAGTGATCTTGTCGTGTCATGATCCTTTCTTTTTTCTACCAGGCAAGTATGTGGTCAGCTTTCCTTTTATTTATTTTTAGCTTTACTTTTATTTATTTTCTTTCACGGTACAATCAAGTGTTAAATGTTCCCTTACATAGAAAGTCCCTTGGTATACAGCCGAGGTTAGACTTTATCCAACGCTGAAATCAACACTGCTCTTTTAAATCAATCTATTTATTACGTAATATACATAATATGTTAAATTTGCTGCATCATAGCATTTTTACATCTTCATATTATCATACGCTAATCACTGTTCTGTTATTGCATTTTGAAAGCGACTTTTGCTAATTTGGTTAATTAAAATAATTTATTGGATATAATATATAGAAGTGTATTTCTTAAATCTAATTACGTTTAATAAACCACTTAATACTCAGCTTCAAATATTAGAAAATTTTATTAAGATATATACCTATAAATTACTTCAGTACCTCGTAACTACGACCTATACATCTCCTTCCAATAAGTCTAGAAAGTTTAACGAGCCCTCCATGGACATTTGAACCAGACAAGACTGTATATGAGCCACAGATAACTTTGACAAATTATCATTGTTTATTTATAAACCATAAACAAGGGACAAATATATAGTAGGTTATATTTTTTTAGTATATATGCGTATAAGATTTTATGTCTTAATACCCTATAAAATACAGGCGTTTTAACCTCGATGAATTAATTCTGCCTTCAACAAGCGTGTGATTAAAGAAATAGTCACTTGCTATACTCGTTAAAATAATTACAGCCTTGGGTAAAAAGGATTTAGGTTCGTAAATTACTAGAAAAGTTACATATGGGGTTTTCTATGAAATATACCTACTATTGTATTCATTAAAATATTGCTGTCAAACTGGATTGGGTCTCAAACATCCTTTTTACTTAAAAGGAGGTCTCAAAAACTAGTTTCATTTATTAATCAGTGATATGTAATTTCTGGATAAGTTATTTGTATTTATATATTTTTTTTATTTTATTATTATTATATATTTTTTTTTTATATTTTTATTTACATTGAAATTATTGAATTTTATAAGCCGATATTAAACTTTGTTAATGGTAATGAGTATGTATATAGGTAATGTGTGAAGAAATTCTTAGATGAAATGCTCTGACCAATCGTACGAGGGGTGATCCAAAAGTAATGATAATCAATATGAAATAAGGATATTTTAACTAAAAAAAAAATTTATTTCTCTACATAGTCTCCTAGCAAGTCAATACATTTAGTCCATCTTTTTTCTAAACCCATAATTCCCTTTGAAAAAAATTCTTTGCCTTGACCCTCGATATGAGGAACCTAAAACAATTTTTTTCATATTTTTATATGGTCTACAAATAACCGATTATCATTACTTTTGGATCACCCCTCGTAATATAGTTCCATCTAAAACGCTCACCGCTACCCTGATATGTCATAGATTTTTGCGTTTACGACATGCCGATTTAACATGCTGTTCTTATACTCTACGACATAAAGCCTTTAGGTGCACAACCAGGAACGATCTCCTGATAAAAAACTCACTGCTTAATTAGTATACATAAATTATTAATAATTTTAGCAATGCACTACTGCACTGTTATCTCATGACCTCTTCTCTCTTTAAATTGTATGCAACAAAAAGCTGAAAAGCTTTTCATTTAATCAACTCATTTGTTCAGAATAAGAGGCAATGCACAAGAATAAAGTATACAACGCAGGGCTTTTAATATCCCGAATAGTAACGCATCGCTATGAAGTTTGCTCGAGAGTGAATGAGGCTCGGCTCATACCTAACGTAATGATGGCTGCGGGCTATGACTCATTGTAGCACACTGCAGTCCGGAAAATTAAAGCAACTAAAGTTTGAAATTTTCTCCATAGGCTTGGTTGGAGCGCGAAGCAAAATTATTCCCACACACTTTATATGTTAACTACGTGATTATAGGTAATTTTTGAAAAGCGGATTGTAAATGCGGATATTTTATTATGTGTTAATTCTTTGTGATGATCCTACAAATATTTGTACCAGCTTATCTAGGAACGCAACTATGCTGTAGAGTTGCATTTTATAATCAATTAGTATAATCTTTTAAATGACTAATATTTGCTTAAGTTATAAATACAACTATATTCTTTAATGGGTACTAGGTTTATTTTAAATTAGAGATTTTAAATAAAGTGTTGGCCTAGTGGCTTATGCGTGCGACTCTAAAGTCGAAGGTGTGTGCCAGGCACAGGAGGCGGATCACCTACTTGCCTATTAGATTGACAAATGAGCATGAAATTGATTCAGAAATCTGAGGCCCAGTCCTAAAGAGGTTGTAGCGCCACTGATTTATTTTACTTTAAATTCTAAAATCATCATTGTGGTGATATTTCTACAATATATTTTTTTATGTATAATATATTTATTTTCTTGTCGCTCTTTACTGTAAATATAATCAAAGACATACAACTGTATACGTTTTTACATAAATGATTTTAATCTATGACTCAGGTAACCGCGTACCTGTAATGACGTATGACCTTCTTTATAATAAAAAATAAAAAATATTTTATTATTATTATTATATTTTTTTTTTTAATTCTTTATAAGACACAGCTGTGTTTACTTTTTACTAGAATTTTACGGAGAGATCTAGACAATTCGGCACTCAACATAAAACCTCATATTATAATAATTCCTTTACATCAAAGCCTCGATAGACTTAATCAATAAAACCTTTCTATCAACGAGTGAACTAGAAAGGTTATCTAAAAGAGAGTGTACTCTTTAGTATGCATTAATCACGCGCGCGGTCGCCGCCCGTGATTGAAACTAAATCCTACGGGGCCTTACTGTCGACTGATTACTGACCGCAACATCAACGTACCTGGATTAGGTTATTTAAATGGAAGGCAAATGGTGAGCTTCTGTTCACTTCAAACGAAGCTTTACATATGTTATGGTTGGAGTGTTCTTTCTATGATTTACTTGGTTATTGAGTTTGAGTCATTTTTATTATAAAACTGTTTTATGCGAATTAATTTGCATTGTTACATTTAAAATAGAGCAAAAAAGTTATCTGGGCACAATTATTGTTTGATTTATTTACACTATTTATTGTGAGAAATTTATTGAAACTACCTAAGTAATTTCCCCATAAGATTTTTATAGAACCTAGTAGCAACTTTTCTTTATTACAGTTATGATGGAAACTACAATTAGTTTTGAAATTTTCTTCTTGGTATTTATATCTATTGTAATAATTAATAAAGTATATATGTAATTGTATAATAGAACAGGGTAAGGTAATTTAAATAGCTTAGTGATTATTAGCGAGCGCGATTTTGTTCTCGTGGAAACAGATACACTCAAATATTGTCTGTCAGGTAGAATAATCTTGCTTTAACTACTAGTGAAAAAAAATTGTCAGTTCAGTAAGTTCCACAGACTGTTTCCAACGCTTACTCACAACTTTTCCTCTGTGTTATATTAGTTTTATTATTATTTGATAGTAACGTGAATACAAAACCGTTAGTCGGGCTATTAGATAAGTGTATTAAATTTTAAAAAATCGTAAAATATCTATGGTAATTAACACTCTCAAAACTGAGCTACATAAACATATTGAACTTCTTAAAGTTATTTTTCCGTCACATATTAGTATTTCAAAAGACATGAACAACTGGAACAAAGCTGAACAATCAGTTTATACCGAGCCAATAAAACGATAAAATCTTTTGACGAATAGCGTAATCAACAATGGTTGGAAACAATAAAAGTTTCAGCGCAATCCATTTTCCAACTAACAATAAACAATTTTCCTGTAAAATAAGAGTAATTACCAGCGTCCATGTGAAACGGTAAGGGTAATAAATCCATTTAGCTCTGAAGGGGCGCTGATTTTCCCGCAAAGCCCGACTATCTAGCAATTAAAACTTAACACCTGTATGCATTCGTCTGGAAATGAGTTTACACCTGTACACTGGTTTATTATTACTAAAATAGTATGAACAGTATTGGCCTCGTATGTTAACCATGAGGTCGTGTGTATGTGCCCTGACCAGCGTTGATGTTTCCATATTTGCGCAAATAACTCTTGTTCGTTTAGTGATCGATCAAAACTTAGCGGCTTAAGCCCAAGAATAGACAAATTGTCATTCTTTCTTTCTTTCAAATTGTCATTATCAATAAAAGAGAAATGTGAGAGAATTTGAGGTCAGAAGTTAAATCTACGTTAGATAAAATTTACAAAGTATTATGTTCGTGTTCACTTAGTATGATGTTATATATTCGAGAATAATATATGTATTATTATATTATCATAGTAACTTCCTTCACTTTCTAACAATAACATTTTACATGAATATAGAATGTATTACAGTATTAATAACAATGAACATAAAATCTATGTTAGTAATGTACGTACTATGTTTCTTTTAGGCTAACATGAGGAAAAGTGTTTTCATAACAAATTATTGATAAACAACCTTCAAACCTATAAGAGCTTACAAATAGGAAACGAGCTGGAAACGAAACATCTGTGTTTGACGTCATTTTCGGTAATATGTGTTTGCATTTTTGAAAGCTCTAGTGTTGTCTGGCGGATATCCGGAGGCGCCGCATCTAATGCGCATTGCACTTAGCCATAACACGTCACTATTTAGTCAAATAACAGTCCTAATGTACTTGAGAATGCTACAGTACACGTAATGTACTTGGAAGTGCATAGTATTCTCCGTAGTACTGGGACGGGCTAAAGCAGCGTATATAAATCTCGGATGTTCATAGTCAAAAAGGAACTAAGTGAATTAATGTACAGGAAATACGTAAGAGTAAGTTTGAAAAAGTTTGCTACTTAAAGTAACTATTTAGCTTCAGTTACAAAAAAATAATAATTATATTTTGCGTGTCACGGATAGATGGTTGGTTGAATAAGCTCTTGGATATTAGAGTAATAAAAAGAAGGTAGCCATAATGTCTATGCGCATTAACCAGAATCTGAATTCCATCGCAATACCTGACCTACATTTGCCATCTTCAATATCACCTAGATCTAGATTTATTGCTTTAAATGACTGAACAGAGAAGAGGTTTAATAATAAATATAAAAGGTTTATATTCATTAAAAATACAGAGAATCTAGATTTAATTAATATTCAACGAGCATTCTGTGTTGAAGCTTCTTTTTTTATCTATTATTTATAATAAATATTATAAAGTATTACCCATAAAACTTACCTACCGTCTCTATGGTTAAGTAGTTAATGCACATACCCGAAGGTTTTATTTACAGAGAAATAATAGTTTTGTTAGACGCAAATGATAAGTTCAAAATATTGTGATAAATTCACGTATCTATGCATTTGTTTTGTATTTGTCTGAAAGAAACCGCTGTTATCTTTATGCTATCTTATATATATAATAACTAATTTTCTTAAATAATCTCTATATATTATAACTAATTTTCATCATTACCTATTTTTATGTTAATATATGTGATGTAAAAGTGTTTATTAGTATTAACTCACGTAAACAAAGACATTTTATATTCCAATAATTTAGAGAACATAGAAATACCTTTAATCCTTTGCACAAGCTACCTGATTAATTCCCTTCTGTATAATTTGGTTCCATTGTACCGTTAGCAATTCTGCTGTGAATTGTGATTCTGTCCTTACTTGATTTAGACAAGAACCTAGGGATTTAGACTCCTTGTAGGCTTGTACGGGTATAATCTAGTCAAATTGGAAATCTTATTACGAAAAAGGTTCGTCTAATAAACTTTTTGAATCTCCAATATTCAAATTATTAATCTAATCGGATTTCCAAGTTTAAAGATTGCATTTTTTGTGTAGTTATAGTTTCAAAATGTGTATGATTCATGTATGGCTTTACTGGGACTTAGTACAGTTGGATCATTTGTATGCAGGTATTTTAGTACGTAGTGAAAAGCCTATAGTAAATATATAGAAATATGTGTCTGGGATACATTTATTTATAGATCAAAGAATTTTACATAGTTCGGTTTTATTAGATAAAACATCTTTTCATATAAGCAAGTATATGCAATGCAGAAAAATACATTTTTAATCTTTTTACTAAAATGATAAAAATGTGTACGATTACTGAGAGTTTCATTAAATTATGCGTAGTATGAAAATAACGTGTTAATTAAAACACTTTCTAATAATTTCACCATAGTTTCTAATATTAAAATCTAACCTTTGAAGTAATTTTAATGTTACAATTATTTATTAAAATATAAGAGATAAACCATACACTAAAAATTATTATAAAATGTGATCACGACGAAGATTGCACGTTATACAATAAATAATTCTATAGCTTTTAAAAGGTGAGTGCACGCTGCAAGTAGCTCTAGATTTTCAAACCAAAGCCTTTCAGACTTTTAGCCAACGGCTTCACATAGAGTAACGTACAGCCATAGGATAAAAAATACTACTAATACAGATAATTTATTATAGCACCCGAGTCTTTATGAGTAGTATTTTGTAATAGAATGAACAAATTCTTATTTAAAACATAGACAATAATTCGGTACAAGAAAAAAGTTAACAGACTGTTGTCACACCTTCTTCCAAACGTCATCAAGAATTGTAAAGTGTCAAAATAGAAACTCATTGACACAAAATAAATATAATACAATTGGCTTTGTGTTGTCTGAGCTACATTTCTTTTCTAATTTAACTTATTATTCGGTCTGATTAAATATTTAATTCCCTTTATCCCTGTTAAGCTTATTTCCAATAATTGGCTGGAATTGGCACTCTCTAACCGGTTCAAATAATTACGACATTATTTAACGGCGTTACCCATTTAGTTCTTACAGTACCATTGTAGTTGCTAACGAATTCCAAATTTATTAGGACCTCAATATTTTTATCCCTATTGAAGGTGAGCGGTAAGTCTGCATGTCAATGTATGCTGTATGCAGTCACATGCAAGCATACACCAGCCTGCTTAGACGGGAATTCATAATCTTTGGTCTCGTTAAGGTACAAGAGGCCGTGCAGGCTTGCATTAAGTTGTATAAGGCATTAATGCACCGACGCGCGTAGCCGCATGACCGCGCCTACTCATACGACTAACTTGTAATGCACGGATTTTTTAAATCCTTTGTAGGAAACTCAAGTGTTTCTTCGCAACGTGAAATGCAAGGAAAATCTCGCAAATTAGCCCTGGAAAAATGCTTTCATAAAACGCCTTTTGTACACTTGCTCTTTGTTTAATTGCCTAGTTTTGTCAGAATGTAAAGTTTCATTAATGTAATATCTTATTTATGGAGCCTAATTGCCGTACTCGTTTACCTTTAAAAGAGCCTTTGAACAATGATGTTATGAAGAAACTAAATCCGTAATTACTGAACAATTCTTGAAGTGTAATAAAAATATTATGGGAGACTGAGAACTATATCTATATCCTATCTTATCCTATCCTTATCCTATCCTGAACAATCGTGACTTGTATAAATCTTATGTTTCCTTTTACATCACTATTTGCTGTCCAATGTCCATGTATTTGTAAGATTAGCTTTTAAGTTTTTAGTCTGTTGTTAATATTTTTTTTTTGTATTTCTTTAGATTAAGATTACTATGTATATATATATATATTTTTTTTTATATAACATTTGTTTCTGCACTTCTCGCACGAATCATGTTTCTTTTTTTTTTAGTTTTTTCTTTAACTAGGGTTGCCTGGAAGAAATCGCTTATTAGCGATAAGGCCGCCCGTTGCATCCCTTATAATTTTTTTTTTTGTATTGTGTTTGATTTATTGTTTTTTGCAACGAAGTGTTAATAAATAAATAAAAATAAAATAAATATATTATGTTAGAATTATATTAGCTGTATATAGATTTTTATTTAAATAAAGTCATTATTATTTCGTAGTCGGAAAGATCAAAAACCGAGTCACAATTTACATAAAAGAAATCAATAACTAAGTATAATTCGACAACGTTTCTCTTAAGCATTAACATTCAAAAATGTCCAAAGCATCATAGAATTTCGTTTACTCATCATTTCCGTCCTCTACCAACAATGGGTACTGTAATAGGTACATAATAATATTCACCACGGCCCTTGGAGATTACTGTTCTGCCTCAAGGCCCCGCCGCAAAAGTTACAACCCTCTGATTAAATGCATTCGGTGCGTCGGAACGCTATGAAAATTAATAAAATATGATGAAAATGCCTTCAGGCTTCAACAGTAGAATACGAATTAATATACCCTAAGATATTTAAATAAAACAATTCCTTTGGGAAACAGTTTAATATTTGAATGACTTAAATATTGTAAGCGACTTAATTAACGTCAGTTTTATTATGTCGTAACAATCAATGAGGTTAATGAACTTTGTACAAAGAGTTAAAGTTAACTGGCAAGTGAAGAGAACAAATTTTATTTTAACTATCCAGTATTTAACTCAGGTCTCGATAATTATATATCCGTTACCTATGCAACATAACGTTGTTACAAAATACTAACTGTGAAGTGTTGATTTCTAGATTCTTCTTTTATTTGAATGACACCTCATTGAAATTTAATGCAATTATGTTACATACAAACGGACCGAAATAAATATTGCTATTATAATTATTATAGACGACGACGTACTTATATGTAATAATGACATACACAAATAATATTAATGAAAAATATTATTTTTTGGGACTCTGAACATTTCTCACTAATGTGAAAAATGAATATGCAGTTTTCAAAATCTGAAAAATAAATTATTATATTTTCGTAAATGTTTATTATATTATAATTTTACATGTAAATGTCAATTATACTAAGTTTTGTTAAAAATTAAATAAGTTTTACCGATGTAAACGTATCCAAAGTTAATGGAAAAAGTCCACATCCGCTGAAGACGATAGGAGTGTTGGCCCGTAACATGAAAAGTTTAAGGCTTCGCTTGAAACATTCTGATCTAGCTATCCACTCCGAGCAGTAAGCTGCGTTGACTAGATCTTGACACTACAAGAGAAAATATTATTAAATACATTTTATTATTCTAATACTTTTTTAAAGGCCTCCATGCCCTGAAAATTAATTTTGACATGCGGTCATCAGTTATATTATGCAATGCGCGTTACGGATAAGCTATGGAGGCAACGCCCATAAAATTTTCTTTTTTATGATATGTTGAATTAGTTTTGCGAATATTGGTATTATAATCAAATCGCATTAAAAGCACATATTTCTCTCACTCTATTAAGGGGAAGACACTCTGTTCCTTTGCACTATATTTTATATAAAATAACATATATCTTTCATTTATAATAAATACCCGTATATTTATTATAAATGAAAGATATATGTTATATATATAATTTCCGTAAGCGGCTGGGTTGGTTATCCATTCGTCAGCGACGTGATGCTCATGTTCTCCATCTCTTATATTCCATCCTGTTCAACCCTAAAACTCCTTCCTATCTTAAAAATGATTTCAAATTTTTGGGATCCCATAACTATAGCCTACGCTCTTCCGAAAACTATATCCTTGAAATTCCATGTCATAACTCCTCCTTTCTTGGCGATTCCTTTAAGGTCTCTGCAGTTAAGCTATGGAATTCACTTCCAGTCCCTATTCGCTTAGCTCCTTCTCTATCTTCCTTTAAATTTCTTCTTTACAAACATTACCTGTCCACATCGTATCCCTAAGTTTAATAATAGGTACCTACTGAGACTGATCTTAATTTAGGAAATTAAAAATGATTCATGTGCACTTTATTATTAGTATTATTATTTTTTCATGTATTCTTTATTAGTTTAGTTTGTTTTTTGTTCCTTGTTTCCAACTAAATGTAATACATGTATTTTTGCACTTCTTGCCTATCTTATGTAATTAATACGTTTTGTTTTCTCACAGTGGTTGCCTGGAAGAGATCGCTTGAAAGCGATAAGGCCGCCAGTTGCTCTCCTTTTTATTTAATTATGTCAATTGTACTATAATAATGTATATGCAACGAAGTGATAATAAATAAAAATAAAAATAAATAAATAAATCAATAGCCTACAACCTTTTTAGGCCACAGATATCTGTATCTCATAATATGTTTCATGATAGTTTTTCATTCTAATAGGCAAGTAGGTTATCAGCCTCCTGTGCCTGACACACGCCGTCGACTTTTTAGGTCTAAGGCAGTCCGGTTTCCTAACGATGTTTGCCTTCACCGTCCAAGTGAATGTTAAATGCACACATAGTTAGAAAGTCCATTGGTGCACAGCCGGGGATCGAACCTACAACCTAAGGGATGAGAGTCGCACGCTGTAGCCTAGGCTAACACTGCTCTTTATTTAAAATCTCTTATTTATAATAAACCTAGTATTAAAGAATATTTTGTGAAACTTAAGCAAATATTAGTAATTAAAATGATTATACTTACTCTATAGCGCAGTTTAGTGCCTAGATAAGCTGGTACAAATATTTGTAGTATCATCACAAATGCATAAGGTGACATATAAAGTAGCATAGACATGAGCGCACCAAACGTTTTTGGCTAAAAAAATTGAAAACTGTAAAAAGGCTTTAAAAGAGAACACTAATTACTAATAAAGCCATCAATGAACCTATTGGTTAAGTTTTCTGCTTTTTATGGAACGATTATTATGCTACAAATTTGAATTATGAAAACTATTTTCTGATCGCGTTATATATAGACAAAAAGTATTGTTTGATTATTTTTTTCTCCATGATTCTTAGTCTCTGTAAAGGACGCTTAACATTACGACATTTTATATTTAAAAAAAAATCAGTAATTTAGTTACATATGATACGCGTATTATAATTTAGAATTGTACATATGTTGTATGTTATATCGTATAACCCTTGTATTTATGCTAAAAAATTAATTATTTATTACAAAAAATATTTACAAATATAAGGCTGCATAAGATTGCACAAATAGATCCCGAAGCCACGCTGAACTGAATAAACATAGTTACGCTAATGATACACTGCACCTCTTTGGAGAATCTAAAAAAGACTTTTAATAAATACTTAAATTGTTGGAGAAATAAACATTTGAACATTAAAACCAATTTATAATTACATAATTCACAACTTTTGTATGAGATTTTGAATGTAGGAAGATCTCAAGACGTAGAAATAATATTACAAAAATAAAAATCATACTTACTGCAAAACCATATCGTAATGTCTCAAACACTTGTTCAATTGTACAAGTTGTTCTTCCTCGACACTATTTGACTTTAAACTTCTTAGTTCATGGTCTACAATTCTTATTTGTGCTATTATTTTTAAAATCAGTCCTGCTATTAATGAATCTATATTTATATTGTACATCATATGTCCGTAAATTCCCCAAGCCTGATAAAACCATAGAATTGCAAAATACCGAGATATAGTCTTCTTTTCCAGGAAATAATAATTATAAATAGGCAATTCCATTTTTCCGAAGACGATATAAGAAATTATATGTACGAAGATTTTGGCGAAAAATGCACTGTTTGACATGATCGCATTAAACTTCCAATATGTTTTATACTTAACGATGTATTTGGAGACTAACTGTTGGCTTTCATCCTCGCCTTTGAAAAATTTACAGTTGAGGATACCAAAAGCTCTCACTATAGTTTTTCGCTTGAGAAAAATCATTACCACCTTTGCAGCTGCAACTGTTTCCGAAAAACAGAATAGCACTTCACGAACCAATAATTCAATATTTCTAGGCGTATAGAACAGGTTTAGGATGATAAGCAAATAATATAATATCAATGATACCATTATATAAATTCCTGAGTAGTATTTATAGTATAGGCTGGAAGTTTTACCCGGCCATGGAACACCAAAAAATTTTAAGCATATAAAATTTATATTGAAAGTATCAGATATGCTAGCCATGTTTGGTAGTTGTCTAATGATAAAGAAGCGTGGAGTTCTCCTTAACAATACCTTAGTTTAATTAAATAGTTAAGTTTTTTTTGGATAACGACACTGTAACGTGTAATTATAAAATTAAACACTTTGATGATCCAACTATTATTTAGACAAATTATACCAAAGACTTTGTAATAAGTAGCTTGGTCCGTTGACTAAGTGGTGGTCTACATAACATATCAAAAAAAAATGGAGCGTGTACTTATGTACGCGCGTAAGAAGTTATACTTCTTTGGCTTTCTTTATTTCTTTTAAATATTAAATAATTAATAATAAATATTAAGCGTGAATAATTTCACAAAATTTAATATTTAGTATATTATTCAATTATTAATTAATATTAATAATAATAATTATTTATTATTTTATTATATTATTAATTCAATTTAATAACTAGGTATGTTTCATTCACGCTCCGAAAGGAAGACTGCCCCCCCGTCACTCTAAATGGCACCCAATTACCACATCAAAATACAGTCAAATATTTAGGAATGCATTTAGACCGCAGACTCACCTGGAAAAAACATATTCAAACAAAGCGAGACGAAATTAATCACAAATACAAGGGTCTCTACTGGCTAATGGGACGAAATTCAAAACTATCCACTGACAATAAGTTGCTTTTGTACAAAACCATTCTCAAACCCATATGGACATACGGAATACAGCTTTGGGGATCTGCTAGTGCCTCAAATATAATAATAATACAAAGAGCTCAAAATTACATACTCAAGCAAATATCAAACACCCCATGGTTTCTCAAAACTACAGAAGTCCATGAATTTCTTAATATGCCCATGGTAAAAGAGGAAATAATCACACATGGGTATAACTACAAACTAAGACTTCAAAAGCACCCCAATCAGCTAGCAGGACAGCTAACTATGCCAGAAACTACTCGACGACTAAAAAAGCGGCGAGACATTTTTGACCAGGACAATCCAACAGACTGAGTTTAAATAAGAATAGGCAGGCTCCGCTGGGAATAGCGCCTAACACGTCAACAAGCTCTCAACGAATCTACTTATAGTCGCAAAGACTGATTGTATGATTAATATTTAAATATAAAAAAAAAAAAAAAAAAGGTATGTTTCATAACATTTTAACTAAGTAACAATAGGTCTTTGTGAAAAAGCATTGCTAAATTTCTTTGAAAAAATAATTAAAACTCCTTTATTTCTTTAAAAGGTACAAATGTCATTATGGTCATTCAAAATTCTTAGCATAGCTGCTAACGTCACGCATATTCTATTTCTTTTTACTTGCAGATTGTCTTATTCACATTTCGCTCGCGCACGCTCGGCGCCCATACTGAATTTTATGTCACGGCGCGCGCGCATCGTTAAATTTCATTCTCATTTATTTTTCATAACGCGCCTAAAGAAGTATAACTTCAAAAATTATTTTAAAATTAGATAATGAGAGAACAATGAATACTTTATTTAGTAAAACGCAGCAAGTGCAACAATATGCTGTAAAATAATATTTAACATAGGATTTTAATTTTTGACATGATTCAATGTATTAACACAATAGCATCATTAAGCGATGAAATTAATGTAACGATGATTAAATTGTATTTAATTTGTCATGTATTTGTTGTAATATTTAATCAATAACAGATGTTCATTAAGGATTTTAACGTCACATAATGGTTGTGTTTCTTTTAAAATTTAGTACTAAATGCCTTCTTTAGGATAATAACGTACCTAATTACATACAACAAATATTGACCAAATAAGTAATTTTGACTTGAACCTAATTAATCATATTTATAGAAAATAAACGTTGATAACTTCTAAAAATTATGTGTGTATTAAGAAGATATGCCGCAAGATAACATCGTCAACTATTTTTCGTGATTCTGAAAATTTCTCACTATCGTGAAAAATGAATATGCGCTTTTCATGATCTGAAAAAATAAATTGTTAATTGTGCTATCGTCGTATACGTTTTCATATCAATTCGTCATTTTAATAAGTTTTGTTAAAAATCAATAGCTTTTAGTATACCGAAGTAAATGTATCCAAGGTTAAAGGAAAACGTCCACATCCGCTGAAGTGGATGGGAATGTTGGCCCGTAACATGAAAAGCTTAAGGCTTCGCTTAAAACTTTCTGATCTAGCTATCCACTCCGAGTAGTAAGCTGCGTTGACTAGCTTTTGACTCTAGAAGAAACATTAAAACAATAATAATATACAGTTATATCTTGTAGCACCAAAGATCAATATATGCTTAAGACTTGGGAAACTTTTTCATTGTGATTTGGCATTTCAATTGGTTTGGTTTTTGCATATTCACTAAATCAATGTGTCACTATTTATTGAACGGTACAGATAATTAATGTATACTTCATTTACAGTGTAAATACAATTTTTAATAATTTGTTTAATGGCGCGTCTAAACCGGCCATGTTTTGCTGCAATTGATGGCTGCAACACTGTGGCCGGCAACATTGCAAACAATAGCAGCCACACCATGCAATATTGCAGTGATGTCCCGGCCATATAGCCAAACATGTTTTGTATAGCCACATATGGCCGATGTTGCCCCGATGGGTGGCCGGACGATCGCTAGGCTATCGAATTCAACTGCAATATTGCACAGCCAGTTCTCTTGTTGTTTCAGTCACTCTCTTTGTTATGGCACAGTGTATCCTTTTCTACGCGACTTGACGTTTGCTATGAGTGAAGTGTGCCTGTTGCTATATTCTGTGTTTTGATCAGCTGTATTTGACGTTAGATTACTACGTAAAAATGACTGGTTCTGACATTCTAGTTCTTGAATAATTTATTATCAAGACTTATTTCTAGACTCAAATTGTCAACAGATTCACGCCTATTTAAGTAAGGTCGAATCTCTTCTTTTTCTGTTTCTTTTTTAAAACAAAATAAGCTGCGACAAGTGTGATTTCGTCAGCCATTGTTGCCGGTTTGTGTAGCCCGTTTAGGAGTCTGCATCATGGGCCATACTATTGCAGACATATTGCAACACATTGCCCAGCCATAGATTGTTCGGCCATCAGCTGCATTAAAATATTTTTGTAATGGCCGGGCAATTAGTGGCCAATAGTGCAGCCATCAATTGCAGCAAAACATGGCCCGTTTAGACGCGCCATAAGACAGCTACCCAGTTATAAAGTACTAGATTTTAACAAACGAAATATTTAAATATTCTCTTTACAAATGTTATTATCACATTAAAACATTTAGCAGTTTTAGTTATTATGGTATCGTATAGGGTATATTATTAAATTTGCGGATACTTACTTTATAGCGGAGCTGTGTTCCAAGGTAAGAAGGAATAAAAATCTCTAGAATCGCCACAAACGCATAAGTAGACATGAAAAGTAATAATGACATAAGTTCACCAAATGTTTTAGGCTGAAAATGAAAAAAAATCTATAAATGTCGATCAAACTTCTCACGGTCTACCGCTTTATTATTTTTTTTAATAATTTTACCGCCTCAATTAGGTAACATCATCATAATATTACCGAAAAATTAAAAACATTGCCACTTCATAACTGCGAATTGTGGCATAATTCACATTTGGATTTGGAACAACAAAATTTTATTCTAAGTTCATTCTTATTTAATTTTTGAACGCTTGCTAGGTATAAGCTACGATTATTACACAAAGAATGATTAAGGAAATACACATTGACTATACAAAATTTTGCAAAATAAATCTACCAATAAAAGGCTGCATAATATTGCACAAATGGATCCTGAAGCCACAGTGAACTGAACAAACATAGTAACGCTTGTTATATCTTGAACCTCATTTGAATATCTGAAACGATTAATTAAGTTTGGTATTATGTACACGTACTTCCATACTACTTCACCGTTGCACATATAACATAACTTGCAGGAATGTTATTCCATTATTGACGCATTTTAGTTAAATTTGTAAAAAAGTAATGTGAATAATAATCCGTTATTTTGTCGGTGGGCACAAAATAATGGGACTGTTTTAATTTGTAAACTATTTAAAGGAAGCAAATGAAATTCGATTAAAATCATTACCATCATTATCTATTAATAATTAATAAAAATAATTAAATTAAAATCTAATAAAGGCAGGTTTCGCTATATTTATTTTTATAATAACGTTTTAAACCAAATATTTGAAAATTGTTTATCAATAATAAAAATTTCATTTTTATTTTAATAAAGGAAAGAAGTCACATTTCAATAATGTCTAGGATTTCCTAAGGAAGAATTAATAACATAAATCAAGTCAATTTAGTATACAATATTTAATTTAAAAAATCATATTACTATACTTACTGTAAGAGAATTTCGTAATGTCTCAAACATTTATTTAATTTTATAACTTGTACTTCTTCGCTACTATTATCAACTTTTAAACTTCTCAATTCATGGTCAATGATTTCTACTTGGGCTACGACAGTCAAAAATAATCCTGCTATTAATGTATTTACATTCATATTATATAACATGTGTCCATAAATCCCGCAAGCCTGATATAGCCACAAAATTACAAAATACCGATCAATAGTCTCTTTTTGAAGAAAATAATAATTGTAAAATGGCAATTCCACATGACCATAGAAAGAATAGCCAATCTGTACGAAGATTTTGCATAAATACGACATATGAGACAAAACTGCGACAAATTTCCAATAAGTTTTATACTTGGCGCTATATTGACTTACAATTTTTCTGCTTCTATCGTCTTCGCCTTTGAAATGTTCACAGTCGAGAAAATGAAAAGCTCTCACTAAAGGTTTTTGGTTAAGAAAAATCATGACAGCCTTCGAGACTGCCAATGTTTCGGCAAAACAGAATAATATTTCGCGAATCAATAATTCGATATTTCTGGGCGTATAGAACAGATTTAATATGAGAAGTACGTAATATACTATTAATGTTGTGAAAATGTAAAAGCCTGAATAGAATTTAAAGTATATACTACAGTTTTTGCCTGGCCATATCACACCAAAAATTCTGAGGCAGATAAAATTTATATTGAAACTTTCAGATATGGTAGCCATCGTTGTCACAAGTCTAATGATGAAAAATCGTGTTGACTGTCATTAGCAGCACCTCATTATGCTATTAAAACATTTTTCAGTATTAATTTTTACTTAATTTTCCCGGAGTTGTTACATGATTGTACAATTAAACACTTTCGTAGCCAATTATGTACTTTGAAAAATTACACCTAAGGTTTTGCAATAAGTGGCTTCGACCGTTTCCATCCTACATAAGTGGCCGTAACATATTAAAGTTTTTCTGCTCCAAAACCTACTGAATGAGAGAACGAAGAATACTTTTTGTGAGAGAGAAAAAGTGGCGTAATTTATTTTCCCTTGGTGCAATATTTAGTGCTGTCCATTACTACAGTTCGCGACCGAACATTATTCACAAAGATCCATCTTTTTTCCACGGCCGCCACGTTTGCGGTAGTCCATATTAACTTTTTCATCTTGTATGGTTCTTTTCACTAATCTATTTCTTGGTTCAATTGTTTTTGTGAAAACTTAGTTCTGGTGGCTTTGTGGCGTGACTTTAGAATTATAGTACTTATTATTATTTGGTTAAGCAAATTACGAGGTACTTACACATACCTAATACTTGTTTTAATAAGTTGTACATTTATTTCTTTAGAAATAAATACAAAATTCATATAATCAGCACGATTTAGGTCCTATACCTACGTGTTTGCTCATTACAGCGCTTACATGACTCTTCGAAGAGTCTGGAACATGTAATGCATGCGTGATAATGACGAGAGAGGTCATTGTCCCAAAATGAATAAAATCAACTGAAATCTCCCGACACGTCTCTCTTTGGAAAATCCTTATCATGAATACCTACATAAATTAAATTAATTATAGAATAAAATCTTATCGTATCTTTTCTTTATTACGTGGAAAATAAAGTCCTGTCTATAATAGTTTTACAAATCTTTGGGTTCCTAAGATTTTAATGAATTATCCAGAGATACCTGACTTATTCTTTAAAGATACTTCTTTAATATTTTTTTTAATGGCTCTGCCACGATTTGTCCATTAGCCAGCGTCAAGTATAGGACTTTTTTTTTATAATTCGCGCTTGTCTTTAGAAATTCGACCGTGTCCTTCATGTACGGTTTAAGCACTCGCCCGGTACCGCACAACCCTCCCAAAGGCCGAGAACAAATTTAAATTAAATTAAAACTTGCCCTCGAACCGGGAATCGAACCCGGTACCCCTCACCTAGCTGCCACTTAATAAGACCGCTAGGCTATGAGGCCCCCCTTTAATATTTTAGTATATACATATATATTTTTGGCTCACCACAGTGACATCTAGAGTTCAAACAAATAACAACGTCAGCTTAGCTTACTGACATTTATTTCATAAGTGCTACAAGATGTCGCTAACTGTGCCAAAAAAATTATATTTACCGATACAATTTGTCAACCTAACTGAAATTTCTCTGGCTTAAACATTTCAGTTATTATTGGTTCGTAGTAACGTAGTGCTCTACTAGATGTCGCTATTTCTAAATTAGCTTTTAGAGCCGTTTTTTTCTATTTAGTGCATTAAAATTTTCTTTGTTGCATTATAATTTTATCCGTTAAGTTACTCACATGCATTACCAACGGCGCTGCAACCTTTTATGGCCCTAAGGATAAAAGCGTCGCTTAAAACTAATTATATATTGCGTGTTAGATTTTATTCTTAATTATGCAGTGCATGTCGGTATCAGTACCAGATCCTGTCAGTTTGTTGATTTTTTAGGCGTGTAGATGTGATCATCTGATGCCTGATTCGTGTCGTTGATTATTAAACATAAATAACAATCTATTGGAAGCTTGGCTGATCAACCTAGCTTTATGGTCATAAGAAGTAATTATTATTATTTTAATGACTTATTTGTGGAAGTAATTATTAAAATTGTTCTTATGGCTGTCATATTATTTTTTTATTATGGTTACTAAAAAAGAAGACTTGCTGCTTGCTGAGTTTTTGACAGAAAATACAGATATAATAAAATGAAATAAAAGCAACTTCTAACACATTTTACATATTTATTGATATTATTTACATATTTTAGTGACCACACTTATTGAGCTAGGCGTATAATACGAAATGTGCAAGATTTCCATGTAATTAAATTACATTAATAGTTACAATAACTAAGAGGTTTGGCAGGAATTTCCTAGAAAGATATAAGAAAATTTCGATTTAAATAAACAATCTACTTATAGGTAAAATTTGAAAATAGAAAGCAAGCTCACAATAGATATAAAACATTTGGTTTTATTAGGATTGGCACATTATATTATCTATGCCTTTTACATAATCTCTGGTAAAATGGTAATGTAAACAAATAATTTTTTTCTTAAAACTATTTCACTTTAGTAACAGAATTGTGATATGAATTGGCTGCCGAAACATTTGTTTACATCACCAAACCATCAAATAATTATATACAATATATCTCTGTAGTAAACAATTCCTTGTAATAAATTAAATGATTATAAAAAATTTAAATAAGCTGTATAAAGCTGCACAAGATATAAAATTAGAACCATCTAAGTACATTCTATAAATTAAATACATTAAGATTCGAACCATCGATAAAATATATAAATATGTTTTTCGAATTTAACTACATATTAATGTATTGTAATGTCATGATGAATTGAGCGCAAATATTTTCTCTAATCAAACAAAATATCAAAAACATACCTGGGATTAAATAAGCCACAAAAATGTCATCAAATACCCAGAGGCGGTTAAAATTATCACATTTATAATAATGGATGACAATGAAACGCACAATTCATTAATACGCAATAAATTACTCTAATATAACGAATAGCAACCACTTTCCCAATTCCCTACGACAATTTTCCTCAGAGAACTTTGTTCACGCACTATTCACTATTCACTGGTTGCACTATATAACGCGTCCGTTTTTTTCTTTTCACATCTAACGATATACTAAGATATTGGCTGCCAGTACGGACGCTATACGAACTCATTTGTGCCGGGAGAGTTGAGCGGTTCTTGGGCCTGGAAGGAATGAGACAAATAAGTATTTACATTGATTACTTGAGAAATAATAATAATGCGAGAACACTTTCTGGATGTCGGCACCTCATTACATATGTTTATTACGTACTTGATTAGAGTATCTTTTGCTGTACCAGAAAATTGCGCACTAAGAACAAAGAATCTATTAGTGCGCAACCGAGTTCGAACTTAAGACATAAGCTGAGAGCCGCATGCTTAACCAGTAGCCAACACTGATTTGAATATTTGGGTATTTATAAGGCAGTATCGAAGAAACCACAGACAACAGACTCATAAATGTAAAATACACAATACTAGGCGTAATTGCAGATAGATAGATAGAGAAAATATGTCATGTAAATGGTTATAAGGCAAACATTTTGGTACTATATCTATAGCTTATAATAAATACTGTTAATATGTCAAGATTTGATCTCCACTAAGCGAAAAAGATAATTAAATTATATTCTACAGCGACTAAACTTACCAGTATTAGGCCTCGCAATGAAACGCGTGAAAAATAAATTTGGCAGTTACATCTACAGATAGGCAGTTAAAAAACAATTAGCCTATCACATAGCTATTTACAACTACATTTGGCAACTATATTTTAATACTGATGCGGTAAAAATGTTGGCACAACACCTCGCTCTTATACTAAGTTTTCTCTATAGATTTCTTAAATTGTTCTAATACTAAATACACAAACTTTAAAATGTCATTAATATTTACAAAGATTTCATTAGGGGTTTTTCTCATCGTACAATACCAAAGACCAGCAGTGCCACAAGCTTATCTGACCGTGGCGCCATTGAGTGGGCCAAAATATCAGAAAAGTTGTTAACACTACAGTAAAATAATAGAAACTTTATTGCCGTCCTAAATTTTGACTATAAAGAGAGGTAAAAATTTAGGAGACAGGTGTTATTAAAAAAATCTAATATGGCTTATGGTTTATCTTAAGCTATTTTGTATGTTGAGTGTGCACTCCATAGCAGTGAGAGCTCTTACCTCTTCGCCCACCGTACTCGGGTATAGTTTGCTGCCGGGGGCATATCCATTCTGCTCTAGTGCGAATTGATTCTCAGTTGTCTTACGATATACAGGATTATCGAAGTTCATGGAAGTCACGTTGCGATGAACGTAATGCCTGTACATTACAACAGCGATCTGGAAAACAGATAAAAGATGAAGTTAATATTTTGTTTGTTATATAACCTTGCAATAAAAAACGCAACCTTCACGTTTTTTGGTTATAAAAAAAGAATAATATTTTCTATTAATTAGTGTATAGCTAAACCTTTTGATTGCTTTTTTACAATATAGTATCTAATTTATCATATTATGGCATTAATAACGAATGATTTTAGACTTTACCAAAAGTGAGTTTTATTCATATTAGATATATTACTATGTATTCGTATTGAACAAGGTGATATTAATACTGATATTTTTTTATCAGTTAAATAATTATCTTATAATAAAAACTATAAAGATATTTAAACGAGTAATAATTTTAATGCGCAATATACGAGTACACACGAAGTGTATAAAATTAAAAAAAAATGATAAGAATGTAATTAAATCAAGTGAAATAACTTTAATAATTTAAGTTAAAATTATTATAATTAAGGAAGTGTTGATAGCACAAAAACTTTACAGTTAACAAATCATTATAAATACATTTGAAGTATAATGATTGATTGTTGATAATTAATCAAGACGACGGAATTAGAACTGTCATATTATATCAAAGAACACATTAATTAATCATTTTTAGTCTACTGTTGATATGGAAACTTTTTAAATTAGGTCATATTTAATGTTTTTTTTTATCGGACAGTGGAAAAATTTCTCCACAAATTCTTACAAAAAAAAATTTAGAAACGCAAATCGTTAGCCGTTTATCATTTATATTTTAAAATATCTTTTTTACCACCGGCAAGTAGATATAAACGGGTGAGATACAATTTAAATTTGAGAGACACAAATTACAAGCAATTATTCATCTATTGTTTGGTAATGACCTCAATAGGTACGTTATTACGTGTACGTTCAAGGATGAACGAATTTGGAATATAAAAACGTCAAAGATCTCGAACTTTCTGTGAAAGTACTTACAGCTTTTAAATAATACCTCATTTCAAACACTTTGATGTATAATTAACATGTTATATCAGATAAGTGTAAGGAATAATAAGTTTATAAAAACAAAATTATTGCAAGAGGAACACGGAGAAAAATCTAAGAAAAGCCGTGCAAAAACAGAACATTTACGCGATCGTAAATGTCTTGCTTACGTTTAAGCTAGACGACTCGTCATTATATTATAATAAAATTAAATGAAAAAAAAGATATACTGAATTAAAATTGTAAAAAATACTGGTTGCCAACCTCGAATGGCAAGTATATGCCTAGTGACAACTTTCGCAATGCTATTTTTGTAACGTTACAGTCTAGAGCCGGCATTCGACCAATCATCTTTTATCATCTATATAACTTGAGCTTACTAATAAATTATATAAGCCAAACACAAGACAGGACAGGGACAGCCAAACATTTTTTATGAAATGCCAGGAATTAAATATAAGAATTCCGAAATAAAAATAGTCAAATTAATTGATTAATTGATGCTTTTGGGTTTAATTAACTTGCAAATTTCATTGTCTCTTAATATTCGTATTTAAACGTCAATGTCACTTGCTGCAATAACTGAATATTGATGGCACTTACCAATGCAGCAATAATGATGATTCCAGTTATAACAGCAACTACAATGCCAGCAACCACGCCAGCATCGCGGCCGCTTGTTGAGATTCCACTACCAGACTTAGGAGTTTCTGGTACACCTGGAAAACAAAAACAAAACATTGGTAAACAAAAACATTAAACCTTCTTGATCTCAATAAAAATACATAATCACACTCATAAAACGAGTTACATTTTATTTTTCAACTTAAATGTTAATGTAAAAACAACTATGGAAAAAAATATAATTTAAAAAATTGTAATGAGATCAAGATAGGTTAAATACAATTAAAAAATAAACCTTCACCACATATGGTTAATGATATTTGAAACAAAAAATAAAGTAAGTAAATAATTAGAAAGCAAGAAAAAACTAATAAGTAGGTATGTAACATAGGTGATAAAAACCATTTGATGTGCAAATGTTCTTCAAATACTTAAATTTAAATTACAAATAACTAAACAGCTTATAATGAACTGTAGTTCTATTTGCATCCATTGTCAATAATTGTTGCCAAGTTCTATGAGCTTAACCAAAATATCTTCTAATTGTCACACTAAAATATACCTTAAAACCGTTAATGTACAATCTATTTAGCTTTTATAATCTGAAACAGGAAGATCAGTAGATAGTTCTCTGCAAAAATTTACCCTATACAATAGAATCTGATTACACATTGTTGACCACTTCCTCTGTATTGTCAAATCAAGATAATATCTTATTCAACAGCTCAGTATTTTTATTTTATTTTAATTGCTATATTTTGTAATTAAGAACAATGACATCTCTAATGGAAAGAATTCCCAAGAAGCCATGTAAATGGAAAAGTTAATCACAATGTATTCACATAAAGCAAAGTTTCCACACATGCACCCAGTATATAAATCTGTGTGTCTTCTATATTTAACATTTGAATTTAAAAATATTAATACATTACCCTGAGAATTAAAGTTTTTCAAGGCCTCTGGTAAATAAACTAGACTTAATGTTTCATAACTATAACGAGATTCTTTGACTGGTTTCTCTGTGGCATCAGGTATCCTGTCTAAGGACACGTCTTTTAGGAACAAGTCTATAAATCTTTGGTCTTTTTTATTGTAGTCAGCCTTATCACTTTCCCAGTATGCCTTCATTGGCTCTGCTTCAATAGTTTCAGGTGATAAAGTGACTTCTTCAGGTGGCTCTGTGCTTTCCTCAGAATCCACAATTGCTCGCCCCAACTTCAAGAGAAGGTTAAGCCCTTCCCTTTTTATATTCACCATATGTGATGAAATATTCCAGGTGTTATCTCACTTTGAAACACTATTCATCAGTTTGTATACAAGATGCTTTGCATGCCCTGAAAATCAGTCAAGCAACCCACATTGAAGACACACAGATAATATTCAAAATTGCTAACATTCACTTAGGACAGCGTTAGTAAACAATGAATGGATACTGTAACAAAATCGCCTTATACCCAAATATATAACATACTATCTTATCTGTTATGATTTTCGATTTCACCAATTACTAACAGAGGCATTCCAAGGACCAAACTTGAAGCACATAGTCAAATTTAATTCGCGAACGCGTTGACGACGAGAAATTGCATAACTTTATAGGTATGCATTATTAACTTAAAGGCAGTGCTTCGAGTTTGATCGTTAACCCGATCTAGTAGAGTAGTAATTAATGGACGTCGATTGAAGAACTTCAAGGGGTTGATAAATACTCACTGGTAACAGGATTTTCCTCTAAAATCTTTTCAA
Organism: Pieris melete; assembly: GCA_963693345.1. Taxonomy (NCBI): domain Eukaryota; kingdom Metazoa; phylum Arthropoda; class Insecta; order Lepidoptera; family Pieridae; genus Pieris; species Pieris melete. The sequence continues at coordinate 76,727 of CAVNZK010000361.1, read as the reverse complement.
AACCACTAGACGAATTTTGCACCTCCACATCGGGTTTTATTGCATCTGTAGATTTTATCACATAAAAACCTCATGAAACGCTTAATTTGGGTAATAATAAGTTATCAATAATACTGGTTCGAAATATTAAAAGTAAAATATCACAGTTTGTTATTCACTACCGGCATTTAATACAAGGTGAAGCCGCGTTTACACGACACATCCAAGTAATAGCCTGAGCTAAAATGAAATGAAAATTGAAATTAGAAATGTCAGAAACACGAGTGAGATCGCACTTTAATTTCAACGTGAAAGAACGAGATGGAACTATCAGAGCCGCTGCGGGATACTAAACGTATCAGATGAGGTTATGACGTAGCGCCACGCTGCATGCCGTTTACTGTCATTAAATAAAACTATGCCGAACTCGATCCAGCTTCCACGCAACCTATTGTTTTAATTTATTCCTTTTCCGGTAAGATGTTTAATAATAAGAAAAAAATATTACTTTGGTTTACATTAATTTATTGTTTTTTTTAGCCGTATACGTCAAATACAACATTGTTATTAAATACGACTTATGTCTTTATATATAATTGTTGAAGCTTTTTACAACAATAATAAATTCAATCTAAGACTTCCGAAATTGCAATAACACATGACGTCGACTGCACGTAAAATTATGTGCAAGTGTGCCGAGTCGGATCGCGCAAGGATTGGTTAACCGAAAGGTGGCGTGATCTGACGTGACGTCACCTAACCATCACCTTACTCAAAATAAACGTTCCCTATTGGTCGAATTTGGCCGTGTCGTATGCCTGTGACTTGTAAAAATTTGTCTATTATAACTACACTTACAAGAAAATTAATGTAATCCCCACAAGATAAATATAAAATAAATTAAGTTAACATTTATTTGGGTACGAAATAAAATAATAATTGAGTTTAATAAATTTCCTAATTCACATAAGTCTCAAGTTGGAGTTTTGGCAAAAACTAGTATAATTTAAGAAAATAGTTACCGTCGTAAAGTTACTTTATACATTTGTTCGTAAATACCACTTCAAAATATATAAATATGTTTTCTTGTAGCTTCCTCAATTTAAATAACTATAATTATATAAGGTTTTCAACGAAACAATGACTAATCAAGAGTTATTTACAATTGTATTAGTAGTAATTTGATAAGAGCCGATTATGTGGGAACTTACAGATTGTAAGCATACCTACGTATAGTATCTTATATGCCTACTGTTCATTGATAATGTGATTTTCCGTAAATGACACATGAGACCATCGTACGATCGGCGTCATGTGTCGTGGTGGATTACGTGTCGCCAGAAAAATTAATAAACATGTTTTTGTATTTTAAAGATTGCGTCATTTTTTATTCAATTCGTACTAGAGACCGTAAGTACGTATAGAGTAAATATTATTTTCGTTATATGTATTTGTTTATGTTCCTCAAATAGATTCTGAGTCAATAAACAGTGAAAACTAATTTATGAACATTTGTATAAAAGAAACGCATTTTTTTAACCTACTGTATTAATTAAATAAAATTAAAAAATGTAGAGTTACTTCTATAATGAAATTAAAAATTTAAATATTTTTCGTTCTTAACTAAGCCGTTACGTCGTCTCGCATTGCTCGCAATATTATTATATTAACATCCTTAATATTATAAGCAAAACAACTATGGATCTTTAACATTCTCAATGAAATCGCCCACAAATTTGTCACGCTTTGAGTTGCGCATGAGTAACCACGGATTGAATTTTACAAGACCATCAGAGTATGCAAATGTAATGACGCAAGCCTTAGAACTAAATATTTTTATCCGTGAAGTATTACTCATAGGCTGTTTCCATCTATGACCTATAATTTTCATGAGTGTGTTTGGGCCAGATACTGCGGCGCTGATGGGTAACATTACCAAGCTTCAGAAGTACTACAACCTCATCTTGTTTTTTTTATAAACGATAATATAGGCACCGCAAACGTGCCTTAGCGTGAGGAGACATTAAATTCTTAATATTTCCTACGTGAGTTTGCGCAAAGGCCCATCTAAACATTTTTTTTCGAAATATAATATTTCGATGACTCCTCTCTGTTTATCGACTCCATATTTGCTCATCCATACTCTTGAAAGAAAAATCTCCAATCTCTAAACAAATTAGGTAGCTCGTTACCGAATATTGTTTCTGAGCATTATGAATCAAATTATTATAGCTGTGTTGATAGGAAATCTTCAAAGCTTCCATAAAGAAACAAGTGACGCTACGTTTTTGGTCTAAAGCCTGTTTCCTCACCGATTTACTTCACGATGCGAGCGACTGTTTAGTGCGCAAAAGAAAAATCCATTGGTGCAAAGCCGTAGTTCTAACGCACGACCATAGGATAGGGCGCATGCACATTCACAAGGCCAACACAAAAGATTCCATATTTTCAATTCGAATATCCCTGAGATAAAATTTCATAAACAGATATAGTATACAGTATTGCTAATTTAAATTCCACAAACGCATATGTCACACAGGTCTCCTTAAGTGGTTTCCTTTCCTTTATATTATGTCAATCCACATTTTGCGCAGCATGGATGGTAGGAATATTTATAAAATTTAATGTTTACCGACGTTCTAATTAGCTTACTCATACAACGAATACATGGAAAAACACGATAGCTATAAATTACAACAGTTACACCTTATAATTGTTGAAAGTATGTCTATCAACAAAAAAAATATATATAGTAGTAAATATCATTATTTCGTCTCACGACCTTTCGTTTCACCGATCGTTTACAATGTTCTTATACTACATAGTAATAATAATTAAAAATGTATGAATAGATAACTAAAATAAATTTAAAAGTTTGGTCCATGTGGCAGTGTAGCTTTAATGCTGGCAGTTTTACCTCGCTGTATTGCAGCATTTATTTTTCTTCTTTAACTATCAGTATTTATTTCTTTATTCATTCAAGGTAACGTAAAAAACACATTCCAAATTCAAACTGTTCGTTCTGTTCTTGTCGTTAACACCCGATTCCAACAGTTATAATAATAAATATTTATACTTTCTACGTATATGGTTATACGTTTTAAAAATGTCCGATATCTTCCTCTTTCTTTAGTGTAGGATTACAAAAAGCTTTTACACTCATGTTGACGAATATTAAAACTAGGTTTTTTATACTGGCGAGACAAGCAATTGGCCACAATGACCAGATAATTAAATAATTACGCACACGCTCGTCGCCTACGTTCGACTTTCAATTGGTTTTCAACCAATCACTTAAAGCATGCCATTGACGAATTATTAATGCCCTTTTTATTAACCACATTCAATTGATCATTCCTGTTAGTGTATCAACGACCTAAAGAACATTCTCGAAGATATGCAACCGCCATTTGATCTCTGGCTCGAGCTCTATAGTGGAAAAACATTTAGGATTTGTAATCAAACTGAAACCAAAACCATATTGTTTTATTTATTCCAGTCTCTCGTTACCCACACTTGCTTGCACACTAAGACAGCTTACATGAGTTTAGCAACCTTAACACATATTTTGATACAATATTGGGTTTCTGTCTCTGAATGTTATGGTTTGTTGCGCCCATGTCAGCCCACTATTGAAATCGCTATTGAATTTACATGGTAAGCTTGATGGCTCTGTAGGTTTGATTTCGAAAAAGGTAACATTATACTCGGCCACAAGATGTGGTTGTGGTTGAACTGATAAAATAATATGGTTTCTTAGTAGTATCATGGTTTCAATAAATCAAACATTCGATATATGACATGTTTGTAGTTTGTTTATTGTTTCCTTTTCTTGGAACAGAAATTCTAATAACACTAACACGTGTACCCCTTAATGGTAGCAGTTTGAAGTTATACTTCTTTTGGCGTTAGGGAAAAATGAGGAGAGTAAATTTTTACAATGCCGCGCGCATCGTCACAAAAAACCGACACCCTGAATATCTGTTCAAACGTCGGTAAAACAGTCTGGTACGCTAGTTGGCACTTGCTCTGTTTTATTGACAAGTTGCATTGTCTGTCATGGCGTAGTGTTTTTCAGTCTTCTTTATTTAAACCAAAATAATGATTTCTATACGAGAAAACCCGTTCCAATGTGAGAAAAAACATAGTGTTTATTGTAAAATATCATGATTAGTACATATTAAATCGTTTGGATTGGAAGTGAACATTAAAATTGACAAGAAAAATGCAATTCGAAGAGGGAAACGCCCCTCTAAAGTGCTCGAAGAAAATTGTTACGCCAAAGAAGTATAACTTCTAAAGCGTGTACATAAGTACACGTATTCTTTTTTTTGCTTTCAACAACCAACTAAAAGCTTAATTTAGTTATTTTCAGGCAACACAATCGATGAAGCGTAAAGTTGCAACATATTTAGAGTAAAAAATTCGCGATACACGCAAGAAACAGAATACTTACTGTCTTCAACACACATCTGATTGTCTGGTAGCAGACGCAGTCCTGTGGGACAGGCGCAGGAGACCTTCGGGGAGTTAGGTCCTATCCGGGGCGCGGGGAGGCACAGATGAGAGCAATGCCCGTTGACGGCCGCACAGTGGTTGACTCCATCCGGTTGCCGGTACGGATGGTACACATGGATAACCATTGGGTTTTGGAGCTGTTAAAATGAATTAGGACATTTTCATTTACTTATTTCATGATAATCAGACGATGATAATATTTTTGATGAAACATCATACATAGAGGCAATTAAAAAAAAATATAAATTAAGGAAATATTTAAATAGTTAATGCTAGACAGATTTATGACTGTGCGTAGTCCATAAAACCTATTTTATTCAAATTAAATATTCGTTATAGATATTCTTTCAAAACAAATTTTGACGTTGGAGGCCCAATAATTAATTTTACATCTCGTTTCTGGTTCACGTCAATGAAGACGGAAGTTAATATTTGACGTATAAGGTAATTTGGAGGGTGTTATACATTCTAATCTCATCGGAATACAAAGGGATATTATACGATAAGTCCCGTGTCTCTAAAATCATTATGACTATAGTAAATGATAACAAGTAAAAGTTATGAAGATAATATGTTGAATCCGTTCGATCTTTAACCTTAATGTTAATTGAATGTTAATTAAAATTGATAACCTTTTATGCACAATAAATGTGCGAGAAAACACTTCAAGTATCTATCTTAATAATATAATTAAAATGTAATATTGTTTTAACCAAACATATTTTATTTTTACTGTTTGTTAATTAGGAAATTAAATTAAACAAGCAATACTTCGTTTTGAATATAAATATTAATCATAGAAAGTTACGTAAATACTAAAAATATAATAAGAAACTAGAAATATAAAAGTATAATAAAGTAAGGCATGATGTAAATAGGCGGTCTGTCTCACTACTAAAATCAATTTATCAAGAACTAAAAATATAAATTTAAAGATATACCACCTACTCATTTAAATAATAATTACTAACCAAAGAATTTCATATTTAAATAAACATAAAAATTAACGTTTTACACGTGTAAATAATTTTTCGTACAAGTTTTATTACCCATCTGTATAAATAAAAATGAATGGGTGATATATTGCTAAGCTCAAACCTTGAAGGCGGCTGGACCAATTTGAGTAATTTTTATTTATTCCCTGAACTCTGAAGTTTTGAGGAGAGGAAAATTTAAAGATATAAAAAAAAATGAAAATTTTAGTTTAACTTAGTAGGTTTTTATTCCGTAAAAGCGAAAATTCTCTATGTTTTAAGAAAAATGTTCCATATGTTGGTATGTAGCCAGTATCATACTAAGGCGAAACGAAGTTCGCGGGGGCAGATAGTTAAAATATAAATGCTAGCATCTACCTCATAGTTTTAATACGACCATTTTTTATAACAACATAACCAATTCAAGTAGGAAGATTTTATTAATATTATATGTTTTTAATCTAATAATTTTGGATTCGTTTGACTATAAAAATGACATTTTTATGTCGTAAGATTTCAAAATAATCTTTATGACACAAAGGCGCTAAGGACGTGTATTTATTTTAAACAATAAAAAACACCTACCCGCATCTTATTACAAAATATTTAAAAAAAATACCCACCGTGTGGGTCGATGTAACAGCTTCAATATCCTTTCCATTGAACTTGTTCGCCCGGTACACTGCTGTCTTGTCCCAGTCGGTCCAATAAACCCAGTCCTCAAAGGTTGTGATGGAGAACGGGTGACGCAGAACATCAGTTGAGTATAAGATAACTCTACGGGCTGAGCCGTCGTAGTTGCATGATGATATTGTATTCAGTTTTGCGTCAACCTAAAAAATATGTTTTAAAATATCCGCCACAGTAACTCAAAAAAATCTCCTGAAACTTCTATCTAACAGTTCTATTTAGCTAAAAAAATGTACCGTGTTTTTTTCTTTTATTTGCATTGGATAGTACTTATCAAAACTTTTTCAGATAAGAACCCTATATACAATACAATTATAATTAACCGTAAACAGGAAGTAATTAAAATTGATAACTTTATTCAGGCTATTAATGGTAGTTTTTCTTTCTAGATAATAATGATATTAAATATTTTGTTTGAAAATAATGACGTCACGCATTGAAACTGACAGGGACAGGTGAGCAGAAAGTTAATAAGAGTGATTTCTGAATCTGAATATTACCCTCTTACGCTACAATACTATATATGTATGTAGAACCTTTTGTAAATTTATTATTTATTTATTAATACTTCGTTGCAATAGCACATTAAAATTGACATAATTAACTGGCGGCCTTATCGCTTTCGAGCGATCTCTTCGAGGCAAACAATTATTTTTATAATTTAGTAGTTATGTCGTCAATAAAGCGGAGATGTTAAATAATTTTATTCAAGGTACATCAATGGGGATAAACGGAATATGTTATAAAAACTTAAGTTCATTTTTATTATAATCTGTCAATGAAGTTGAAAATGATGTAATTATGATTTATGTCATAAATACCTAATTAAAAACTGCCAAATGTAATACAAATGTGTAGTACTCGTGAAAACCTTTATGGAACTATTGGTTTTAGCTGTTTAATTACAGTCTCTCTTTCTGTCAAATTGTTTGTACGCTGTGATGAAAAGAGTACGCACGAAATTTGACTTACCCAATAAACTCGTTTGCGAACCAAGTCGAGTGTCAATCCATTCGGCCATTTCACGTCATACGATACAATTGTCTGCCTATGAGATCCGTCCATACCAGCTCGCTCGATTTTTGGTGTTTGGCCCCAGTCGGTCCAGTACATCCATCTGTAATAAATGTAAATATTTAGTGCATTTAAATGACTTAGATCGACAATAGTAATAAACATTTAGAGTCATATTCATAATTAGCAAGAACCTGTGTACCAGTCTGTCAGTTTGTGTTTTAGTTAGTTTAAAGAGCTGTCAAAGCAATTTTTTAATATAAAATATAAGCCAAATATTATGTCAATTTCAAAGGGCTCAAGACCGTAGATAGAGTATAGAACTAGATGAGCTTCTACAATAACAATAATAACTAAAGAGAGAAGGCATTAACGTGAAATATTTAAGTGCGAGCGAAACAGAGTATCAGTTTTCTGTCTCTATTTACGTATCGGGTTTTATTTGTTTACCACCAAGGGCTTGGTGGTAAACAAGTTTTCACCGTTTACTGATAAATCGGTGAAACCCAAGTCAAACCCACATTTTAAAACTTTATGCTTATAAGAGGTGTATTTAAAGTGTCAGTCATGGTGAATTGTTGCATAATTGGCTGTAAAAGCTATAGTGAACGTAAAGAAACAAACATAACCTTTCATCGGTAAGTAGCTTATTTTGTCACGACTCAGTAACTTTGTTCAAGAATTATTCATTCGAATGTGTATTTTGGTCAATAATAAGCAATCTTTAATGAATTAAAACTATAAATACGACATATTATGTCGATCATTCGCTATCTCACACGCTGTACGTCTACGCTCAAGACGAAATTGTGACTTCATATACAAATTACAATATGCACCTAAAAGCGAAATACCTTTTTGGATTTATGGTAAAATTATTTCAATTTTAATGATCGACTTTGCATCGAGGATTTTGTATTCAAAAGACAAAGTTCTAGTTATTTTATTTAAACAGGTGATAATTATCAATATCTTTTATTAAGGTATTTGCGCAATTTATTGCATATTATAATTTTATTTATGATCGTAATCACGCAAATCCCTTATCGTACAAAAACATGAATTATCATAATAGTAATAATTCAGAATAATGGTTCTCATTTGGTGCTTTCGACCTTTGCTACATAAATTCCTTTATAGTTGTTCATTGTCATGATTTTACTTGCATAACATATTAGCGATTGTTCAAGGCTCCGGCTATTATTGTGGCTTTAAAAAAAAACTATATTGCATGTTTCTTAAAGAAACAATATACATTAAAATAAAAACTGTTACACAAATTTAGACGTGAAAAAAACGTTGAACGAGCGACACTAGGTGAGGTACGAGACATGCCAAGTCTGAGTGCCGTACGTCAAAAAACGAAATTGGATTGACATTCCTAGAGTCTGGGTAATGAATGAAGATAATTGAATTATTTGAAAACTTTCGGATGGCAACACAGAATGTAATTGAATTTCTTAGGTTAGTATTATTTATTGTCTTGATACTTCATGCAATTACTCATTTTTATTTCTATTATAATTTTTTCCCGAAGTTAACAAATAATAGGTATAAACTTTGTTTTATTTGATATTTCGTTTCTTTCGCAGGATTTGATTATTCTGAATAAAGTTGTGTTTTATAATAATTATAGTTTTAGTTTTCCATGCAATGCTAGACATTTTAAGTATCAATAGTAAAAGACTAAATACGTATAGTATTTAATTTCATAGAAATACAGTTACTATCAATGTAAAAATAATAAAATAAAATCAAGTAAGTTTAATCCACAAAATATATCAAACTTTTAGGGATACCAAACTATTTTTTTTTTAATTTGCCGAACTTTTTCGTTATCTTCTTTCATTAGCCCTAGACTCTAGTTTCTGAATTACTCTATATTAAGGGGATCCTTTCTAAAACTTATGATGTTATAGCTATTCAAACGAGTAAAATACGTGAATGGAGGCGAGGGACATATTTTGACATGAACAAAGTCATAGGTAGGTATCTAGTCAGTGATTTAGACACAAAATGTCCCCTTAGAAAAGGGGAAAAAAAAACTTAAAAAGTCAAACTAATGTGTTATTCGAGAATATTTCAAAAAAAATTCAATTTTATCATTAGTATTCAGTATGTAAAGCCTTTTTTATAGAGCAAGGGGCAATGCAACACACAGCCTCGCGGGGACACAGAAGATTCGCGAGTGCTGTGCCGGTCTTTTAGAAATTGGTACGTTAGTACGGACCCTAAGTCGAATTGGTTTGGAAATTAGTGGGCATCTGGTACCACAAGGTGGTGGTCGCAAAAACTGCCTATTTATGTGGTACAGGATCAACCGATCAGGCGGTGTCACTTATGGGTTTACCGCCGTCTATCGACACCCGCCATACCAGGAGGTTTTCAAGTTCAGGAGTTCAGGAGCCTTCCTCTAAGGTAATGGTACGGATGGAATTACGTATTCTGCCTCGGCGTCCGATAACGCAAAAAGAACAACTCTAAACACTCTATGGTACTTTTTTTCGTGGGGAAATGCGTTATGCATACTCGCCCCCGGCACGCGGTTGCCTTATAGTGAAGGGTTATATGGGACTTGCTGCTGTGCAGACCCATTAAAACCCAACGGCGCAACCAGCAATCACGGTAACAGCGTAGCCCGCATCCTGCCACGTGATCAGTCGTTGAAATCACGGTCCTCTTTGGCCACGAATGATGTGGAGGCACAGCAAGGTCCATTCACATCCGCCAATTCACCGTGTTTTATAATGCAAAGTCAAAGTCAAAAATCATTTATTCATAGAGGTTCAAGGACAAAGACTTATGAACGTCAAAAACGAAATATATGTATATGAAATTCTTCTAATTAAGGGCGTAGAACGGAACCGCCATTCTTTTTAATCGCCAAGTTTTTTGTTTTATACAATGTTTGTAAGGAGCTGCAACCATTACACCATCTGCTACATGACATCTTAAGTAATAAAGTAAATTAAAAACAAATATTTGTCCTATATCAGGACGCATGATGAAATACGAGCACGCACGTATATTCTCGTGGGAAATACATAGTCGAAATAACTAACATCAGCTAGCTATTTCGACGAATTCAAGCTGGGGGTGGTTGGGTAAAATACTTGCAGGGATGCGTCCCTTCTTACTCAATGGTACATGCGGTAGCTGCCGCCATCTTTTTCAATTTGGGTCACTAAGTATTAGGACACTATTCATTTAACATCTCTCATAATTTATTCAGAAAAACTTTTTAATAATATTAAATTGAAATTGCAGCGTATAAAGCAATTAATTGTGATAATTTCCAGCTTGACGTCTGTGTCTGACGTCAGTGCCCTAGTTTTTGTCAGTGAGTTTTAATTACAATTGAGATAACAGTTATCTTTTAATTATCAAGATAACGTCACTATTAATTTAAATAATAAGCATATTAGAGTTATAATGTTATCTTGAAGGATAAATAATTTCGATTTTTTAATAGTTATTTTATAATATATATAATGTTATTATTATAACTATATAGATTAAGAGTGAAAATAATCATTATTAATAAAAATAATCTAGTGGCGCTACAACCCTATATAATATTATATACATTTATAAGGATCGTGGCCTCAGATTGCATCCGTTCCTTCAATAATTTTATTTTTTTATACAAGTAGGGGAATCCACTTTTGCCACAAGTAGATTTTTAGATTTGAGACACCGGCAGGTTTCCTCACAATGTCTGCCTTCAACGTACGAGCGAGTGTTACATGCCCACAATGACAGAAAGTCTATCGGTGAAGATCAAACCTCAGGGGTTTGCTCGTAAATATCGCACGCAAAAGCTTTAAAATGTTGTACTATATTCTATTTGAATAGTTCCATGGTACGAAATGAAATAATTTTTTTGATTGTAATTAAATGAACGATTTTAAAATTTTCTAATATATTATATCCTTATTTGTTACTGAGTTATGTCCTGTAGTTATATTATATTTAGTTTTAAGACGTTTTAATCTGTGCGAGTAAATTTCCGTAATATGTATAAATCCAGCATATGTTATTCGTACTCTTGAAAAATGCAAGCGAAAATAGATATCAGATTTATTTTATATAACTAAGACATGAAGTGAAATATTATTCGAATTGAAATTAAATACGACTCGTGGCTAACATTGAATCAGTAGCTGAGTAATTGCTTTTTTAAACCGTTTATTGGTTCAATGCCTTTTGTATTAAAGTATTTGGGCACTCGATGACAGAATTCATTATGATAACTACTGGCTTGTATGTGTACAATTTTGCATTTTTCTTGCAAATCTTCAAATCAGGTTGATCCAAAGTCTTAGTTTATGTGGCAAAATTACTCATGTAATTTATATAGTAATTAACATTGAAACCACGTAACTCCATACTAATGTTATATAGTATCTTTCTATTTTACGCTTTGTGCGTTACACAGTGAAGTAACTTTTTATTAAGAGGCCTTATATTTTCATTTTCACGGCTTCGTTTCAAAGCCTTATACCAAAATTGCATAGACCTTAATATAAATATGAAAATGGAAAACGTTAAATAAAAACACCGCATCGTGTCGCTTAATTATGATTGGCGCAGATTATCGTCACGTTATTTTTGAATGTGATTGGTAAAGACCAAAGTCAAGCATCACATTCAATTATTTCGTATTTCCATACATTTCACTTAAAAAACTTAAGATATTCTAAAAAAAGCAGTTTAAAAGTTACCCATCAAGCGGATTAAGAGCAATTGCCCTGGGTTCCTCCAGACTGTCCCTGATCAGTATCTTCCTCATGTTACCCTGCAAGTCCGAAAGCTCAATGTGATTCTTCCCGGTGTCTGTCCAGTATAAATGATTGTAGATCCAGTCAACGGCTAGACCATCTGAAGTTATCAGCTGGTCCCCAATCACAACTGTGCGTTGGCTACCTTCGTCGATTGGCGCTCTGTAATATACATATTATATTTCAATTAAACATTCAATTTATAGATAGTAAAATAAACACTTTCTTATTTGACTAACAAACGCATGCTGCAATTTCCCCGTACTAGACTATCTAAAGTTAGTAATTCTTTTTTGGGGAAAGGGATACTTCTCTTCTTTAATAAAATCCCAGAGGCTCTTTTATCTCTGCCTTTCAATAAATTTAAGAAATGTATAAAAGAAAAGCTGTGTAAAGTCTTACTATAAAGTCAACGATTATCTAGTTGATAAAAGGGCCTGGGACTAGTGCTAGACAGGCTACCTCTAATTAATTTGCGATATTTATTTTAAATAAGTGTTGTTTGATGATTTGCTGTTTGAAAAGAGTACCGAGAGTTTTTTACGCCGGATTTTTCTCTCGGCCTACACCCTCTGTCTTCTTTGCCGATGAGTAGGGATGCCTACAAATTCAAATTTAATGACGTGGAATAAGTGATACATGTATCTTATGTTCCATAATTAACATATTTTATTTTATTTTTTACTGAAGACATTTTGTGAACTCAAACGCACTACGAATCGAGGTCACTCCTCTAAACGGAAGAGAACTAATTTACCAAAGGCTTCACAGAGTGAAGTGAGTTTGGTAATGAATTCGATAATCAATATAGAATGTGACCACACCGAAAATTTCTTGTCTTTCGTTAACAAATACGGCAACTAGATGGTACAGTACGTTAAAACTGATTCAATACCAAATATTATTTTGAATTATTTCATACAGCATTAGTTTAGTTTCAAAATAACGTTCAAGGTATATATAACCCAAAACAAACGTTTTACATAGTTTTATATATATATATATATTTTTTTTTTTGTAATAGCCAAGTTGTTTTTAATTGTTTCAAAAACGCATGTATATTAAAAACTTAAAATATTTTATCATATCTATGTATTTTTTGGGCTTCACTTACGAAAATATGATAATACTAAGAAATTATACATATCTTGTTCGTTAATGGTGCATTTACAATTCTGATTATTTTGTACATATGATTGATTTACGATTCAAACTCAAACTCAAAATATCTTTATTCAAGTGGGTAACCAAGTACACTTTTGAATCGTCAAGTTAAATTAATCGTATGATTACTCTCATTCATGTTTTCTTAGTTACATAAACGCGACTATTACCCAAATATTAAGCTGTGATGAGTTACGCCCCTAGTCTTTAGTATTTTAGCATGGCAATAAATAATCTGTGGTACGTGAATTAATACATACATAGTCTGTGCAATTTAAAGCATCCCCCTGACCCAGAAACTGTACGCATGTCTTAAAAACTTACTTATAAATCTTCTCATCCGTGACATCGCTCCAAAATATCATGCCAGTTCTGAACACGTAATCGAGGGCTGTAGCCGACTTGGTGTCATTCACAATCGCGACCATCTCATGGTGATCCAAACTGATTTTCCTGATGTCAAAACGCCGAGCAAAGAGCAGCGATGGGTGTCCCTCAGTGGCCTTACACCTGGTCCTGTCTCTGGGATCCCTTGCGTAGCCGGCGTGGCATTCGCACTTGAATGTACCCTTCTCGTTTATGCACATTTGAGAACAAGCGCCGGGGTCCATGCATTCATCAACATCTGCAATACGAAAATAGATTAAAAAATAATTATTAAGTTTTATAAATATTATTTTTCTTCTTCGCTTTTCTTATTCAAAACTGGCTCACAGTGTTTGTAACCAAGCTCGAAACGTCTTGTGCATGTTCAGTGTTTTACCCCTAGTGATAAGGGGATACCCTATACCAATTTTTTCAAAACTTTTTGGACAACATTTTTATTTTTTTATAAATGTGAAAATAATTAACCACCATTTCTCAATTGCGATATTAGCTGAGGTGGATAACTATGAATAATTGATATGGCAAAACGTTTAGTACAATATAACAGACGTAGAAATTTAGTCCCATAGTAAAATTACATTTAATGTCATTAAATAATTATTACACAAATTATTTAATAAAACACATTTCTCCTGCTATATAAATGGACTGGAATGTAATAAAACGTGAATCTACAATAAAACCGAAATTTAAACTTAGTGATTTAATTTATTTGTCCTCGTCTGCGGTTCACGTAGATATTCAATCACGTTACTTGTGTTGCTTCCATTTTGGATCAAACGCTATTAACGAAATAAATCTACCTTTAGTTTATGAATTGTGAACCATAATTATGTAGACTTTTTTTTGTAGCTTGAATCCGACGTCGTGGACCTTATATACTAAGTATTTATCAAGCTTTATACACTTTGTTTTACGTTAAATATCAATACCAAACTCTAGAGATTACTAACTTACGAAATGGAACGGATGACAAAGATTGAAAGAAAAAAAACCCTTAAACAATTTTTTCTAAATCTTTTAGGCAGTGTCAAACGAGCCTACGGGTCGCCCAAAAAGTCAATCATCATCATGGACACCCATTTTAGTTGGTGCGTTGTCGGCCTTTGAGAGAGAAGTGTTTTTTTTTTAAACAGTTGGAGGTCGTATCTCCCTGCGAAGTCCAGGACTCGATTCCACAGTTCACTAGTTCTTGTGAAGCGGAAGACTTCAAAGCTATCAAAGTGATTTTTTTAAATTTTGACTGTTGCTATTCCCTAAAGCTAACATTAAGTCCGAATCTCATAAATATGTTCTTTTACGGAATGCGATAATTTTAATAATATTTTTTTAACAGAAGCTGACTTGAATAATAACCCTTAAATCCCTTTATTTAATTTATTAGTTAAGCTAACGTTGAACAATGTCACTCGTTAGTAAATTCACCTGTTTTTTCGTTCAATATTTACATAGCCCCTAATACCAATTACCCTCTGTCATACGCGGACTGTTTTTCTAACCTTAGCCAAATGGAAAACGAAAATACGCTTTTCCGAGCTTTGAAGTTTGTAAGGCTTATACATTGGTTGCCTTATTCTATTTCTCGAACTAATTTTATTTTCATACTGTTTCGCTTTGCTAAATTATAAACGAATATATTTATTTATGAATACACAGTTATTGTTTTGACAATAATTTAACAATTAGTATCGCAAATAATTAAAACAAAATCGATTTTAAATCTCGCATAACAAATTCATGACCATTAAGCACAGAAATTATACAGTAAACGCGAGTTCTACTTATTTAAATTAACCCTAACATGCATAAACGTGAAATTATTATTTACTCAAACAGCGTAAGCCACGACTTGAGCCATTAAAACGTCAAGTTACATAAGTCATAACATACACAACAATTAATAGGCAGTTGAAATCTCGTTGGTTATGTTCGTTTTTACTAATAAAAAATTACACGCATACGATTTTTAAATCAGTTAATTTAAATTCTATATAAACAGTTGTTATTAACATAAGTAACTCACCCTCGCAAGTCCTATTATCGACTAGCTTGTAACCCTTGTCACAATCGCAGTAGTAACCCACGGGCGTGTTCACGCATTTCTGTAGACATCCGCCATTGTTCTTCGCACACTCGTCCTCGCCGCACCGGTCACGTGGCTCGTCTTCGAAGTTGGGACAATCTGGTTTGCCGTCGCAGAGCTTCGACATTGGAATACACATGCCGTCACCGCAATCAAACTCGGTCTTTTTGTCGCATATCGGCTTCGGTTTTGCTGAAAAACACGTATTATTTTAAATGCTAGTAAAATAATATAGATGTGACTAAGACTCGGCTAGTATTTCTCATAATAAATAAACCATATTAAGAGATTATATAATAGATAATATTGTAGTAATTAAATTATTAAGCTTTAGCTATCAATCACACCTAATGTCAAAAATTAATTAACGATTCACTGATTGCAAAAAGTAATTAATTTAGAATGATGATTGATGAATAATACTTCAGTTTATGTTTTATCTACGCGATTATCACACATTCCAAAGAAACAATTATAGGACACTTTGACGTTTTTTTTCGTTTACTACAGATAGAACGTGGCCATGCTTGCTGTAAAGAGATTAGAACAATATTTTTTTAAAGTTTAATTTATAATTATAATAATTACAAAATTATGATATTCATGTGCGTATAACGGTATTTTACACAGTTTCATTAAGCACATGTAATTATCTATTAAATATTTGGCACAGATTATCTTCGCTCTTCTATAGTAGTCAGTATTTGACCCTATTCATAATTATCCAAAGCAATTACGAAACGAAAAATAATATCAAACGTGGGAGTTGGAAGAAAATAGCATCTTTTTTGGAAATATTTCCGGTCAGGGAGAATGGGGACCCATTATCAAAATCTTTACACACCCCCGAGGCCGGAGAAAATATGTAGCACAGCGCTATTTCGCAGGATTATCTCACAAATAATCTATGGGCGATGTTGTTAAATATTCGTAGGTTTAATCACGGCAGAATGGCTAAACGATCACTTTATTTCGTAATACAAATTTTCAGTTTAAGATTCAAACTTTTAAGAAGACAACTAGTAGTAGTACAGTCCGGACGCGTTTGTCATAGTGTATTACGCATTTTATGTAATACATTTCTGTAAAAGAGTATTGTGGTTCTTGTTGATATTATCGCTATAATCGAGAAGTGACTATTTATTCTTTATCAAAAGTCATGACAATTCCATCTTCCACATCCATTTCGTTAGGGTATCGTATCAATATAATTAATTTAGTCTATAGGCGTGACGTTTAGAATTACGCAACAAACTATATAAAGCCTTATAAATAATTACTTATGGATTCGAAATTGATACCTCGCTACGTATTGTTAAACACACTGATGAATAGACACACAATATAAATTGTGTGGGACTAAACAAATTTCTGTATTTAAATTCTTAGATAATTAGAAGCAACAGCGGTAAACAAAATACTACACCGTTTAAACAAAGTAACCAAAAAATAAAGTATATTGTTATACTTTCTTGTAACTTCGCCGCCCGCCCAACGGCGTAGCGAAATTTAATTTAAACTCGTTTCTATGACAGTAATGAACTACCTTTTTCTAAAAAGAGGTAAAAGTGAATTCATGGCAGGACTGCCTTAATTTAATAATTTGAAAGTCTAGTTTTAGGAAATGTATTGTTATAAATCTACAGATTGAAAAAGTATATATAACATAAACGCACGTGTTTTTAAACATCGTATAAAGCTTCGTATATATCTTTCTGTCTTAGTTTATGGTACTAAGAACGCAATTTAGGCTTTCCATTTCCTATCGTCGAAATCACCATGCCGCGGTATCTTCACACTTTTATCTTCTTTGAGCTATACCTCAAATGCATTATTATTGGTATAATAATTTTGCACCTATTTCATTTGAATTTATTATTAATAAGCTAGTAGGTGACTAGTTTACGGTGATAACACGTCGTTGATTTTAAGATCTATTAAACTTTACGATGTTTTCCTTCTCTGTTACTACAAGTATCAATTGCGCCACTAGAAGTTATAAAATCGGCTCCAATAAGACAACTTTATTTGAAATTAATTACTAAGCAATAGAATATTAATACTTACTGCAATTAATTTCATCGCTTCCATCAGGGCAATCCTTATCGCCATTACAATACAACGATCCGGGAATACAACTGTGATCTTTGCATTGGAATTGGTCGAGCCGGCAAGTGTAGTTTCCTCTACAGATAGAAGGGTCCTCGTCGCCTCCATCTGGACAGTCGCGGTCACCATCGCACACCCAAGCCTTGTGGACACAGGTCATGCGGTCTCGGCACTCGAACTCTGTGGCTATGCAGGGCGATGTCACTCTGGGTGTCGATGCGCAGCCCTGGAAAATTGTACAGAGAACTTTATTTACTATTATTCTGTGTTATTTGAGGTTGAATTAGCTAAAAGGTGCTTATGTAGTTTAAAGCAATTAAACTAGTTATGTTTCATTATATATTAAATTATACGTTGGCTACTATCCACTTATATACCTGTCGCTATAAACTAGATCAATGATGAATAATACTGGTCATTTGATATCTAATATCTGAATATCGTAATATTATATATTAGGAGAGTATATCCAACGTTAAGTAGTAATGGGAAAAATTTAATATACTTTCTCTTGTAGTATCGTAAACAACCACGAACCAATGTTAAATGAATTGTAATTCTTTAAAGTACCAAGAAGTTCTATTAACAATCAAGAAGATACCTTTCACTTTAATATATCTTTATAGCTTTGTTTGGAGACTCCTAACCACTCAATATGAAATAAGAAATAATTTAAGATCAGTCTTTTGTGCGTTAATATAAGTTAGCCATGGATGTAGAAACAATTATAACATTTGTCGATTGTGTCGCCCCTACTTGCAAAACAGCCTTCTAATCTAGTATTTAATATCGCCTAAGAGTTATATCATACCTGACTGGTAACCGTAATTTGCTAGCAATTATAGTCTATATTGCAAATATTGCCAATACCCAGATTGCGTAATATCGACATGTAAAACATTGATTGTCAGTGCAGACGTTACAAATGAACGTTTTACAAGATTTTACGACGAATTTTTAAACGGGAATTGGAAGTACAAATTGTCTGTATGAAAAGTGCTAATTGCATAGGTTACTAAAGTAATGAGGTGTTATACCGTTTAAAGATTTACAGCTGCGATGCCTCTGAGAGTCATCCAGTAAATTATATCTTTTGGTAGTTAAATACTATATAGTTTTACTAATGCCTAAAGTACTTTTTATATCTAAGTATAGGACAGTAAATGTGGGTGTAAGACGAATATTTTATTAACGAATTTTTAAACCCGAAAAATACGAGGAATTATTTGATGTTCATAAATAAATAGCAAAACATTTCCATTAGATCGCCTAGATAATACGATAATGCTATTTTCTGAAATCAGTCGATTAATAAATAGTACATTATTAATAATTAAATATGAACAAATATATATATAGTATAGGCCTCAAATTTCTGTAACTGTTTAGCAGACATCTGTCTAATAGGCAAGTAGGTGATCAGACTTCTGTGCCTGACACACTAACTGTGGCTAACACTGCTCTAATAAATAATCGAGCTATTTCGAACTCATTATAAAACGTCGATAGAGAAAATACGTCAAAAATTAATTGTTACATGCTTTTCGTTTTCCACTTTCTGCTAAGAGGCTCAAAGGAAACTTACAACTTTACATCGCACGTAGGTAGTATTATTAAATTTATGAAGCACTATGAACCAGAATACCTTACATTGAAGGCTCCTGTTTACTTGGGGACCATTTTTTTATTATTAATATCTACCTTTTTCAGTATGAACGCGGTCTCAAGTGTAATCCTTTCCTCAATAAGAAGCAGGGGCGTAACTTTTTATATCAATTTTGAAGATTCACAACACGAATTTTAATATATTTTTATAGAATAGGGGGCCATTGGCATTACCCGAGGGTTCGCTAGTGTGTTGCCATTCTTTGATAATTGGTCGAAGTGGTTAGGAATAACATCGATTAATCTACACTAATATTATAGAGGAAAACTTTGTTTGTTTGTTTGTTTGATTGTAATGAATAGGCTCATAAACTACTGGACCGATTTTAAAAATTCTTTCACCATTCGAAAGCTACATTATCCACGAGTAATATAGGCTACAAGGTGTAAAAAATCAACCAAAAAAAGTTACTTATTTTGCGTACCCTGCCTAAACTATTAAAGATAGAACCATAAAATGTTCTAAGTAGGTAATTGTAGATCTTATAAATATCTACATAAAAGTCCGCTATACCTTTCTATGTCGAGTTAGGCACAATAACCATAAATGATATACAGTCGACTCTCGATAATTTGAAACTCAAGGGACCAGAGATAAATTTCAAATTATCAACAGTTCAAAATAACAAGTGTTTGAATAACCACGAGGGGGAGGGGCGACTGAAGGAAATAAGAATTAGATCAATATTTGTTACTTATTATTTCTATATTCTTATTATGTATTAACAATTATTCACAAATTTTTATTTCAAAAAGAAGTGTAATCATTTTTTGAGTGAGTGACTCATTTATGTAAACAATTGACAGGTATGTGCATGATAAACGCTTCAAATTATAGAGAGTAGGGAAGACCGGATTTCAAATTATCCCATGTTGGCGAGCAAGATAATACTTTTTCAACTTCAAATTACCGAAGGGATCAATTATCATTGATTTTATTCAATTTATCGAGTATTTTTCAAGGGACCGGAAAAATTATTCAAATTATCGAGAGATTCAAATTAACGAGTGTCAAAATATCGAGAGTCGACTGTAATGACATGGCAAAACGGCGTTTGCCGAATCAGCTAGTATTAAATAAACATATATATTTGCTTTGATTAATTAAGTGCCTGAATTGTTAAGAGTCGGCTATATTACATATATCGGCTAAGCTTTATAAGAAATTGTCTAGTAATACAAATAATAAACTCCTAAGTCATTACATAGATTATTCTGCACCATTTAAGTTGCATTTAAGTGCAACTCTCGGGCAATGTACTTAAGCACTTACAGCGAACGTATTATGTATCTTTGGAGTAATAAAAGCTCCATCTAAATATATTAACCTAGTATTGTACCGCGACACGCGCTCATTATACCCCAAAACAATTATGAGCGTTATAACAATATTTTCTTCTGTTCAGACCTTATATAACTAAATAATTATTCACATCTATCATGTCGAAAGAATCCTTTCGCAAAGTTGAAAAATGATGTTAGTAATAAGAATCTGTTTTAGGAAAACAAATTACGGTTGATAATTTAATACCGTGACACGACAATATTTATCTAAAAGATATCTTTGATAGTATAAGATCCCGCTATACAACGACCTTCACCGAGATGCTTATTTAATGAAACTTATTTTATATTTAATTTAATATGTCAATAAATATAATCCATATGGGTTGCCTAGCAAATTTCAGTCCAGAGTTTGTTTAATTAATATTTAAAAAAAAATTTTTTTTTAATAATTTGCATGTAGTCAATTTTTTGAACTTTTTTCAATCAATATTTTTAATCAGGGTAGTATTATATATGTATCACTATAACCTTCTTTTATACTAAAGATGTATATATACTTTAGTGTCACATAAAAAATATACACATAAATAATTAATTGATTAAAAACAACCTAACGTTTGCATATTCTATGGGCTTCATACTTTCGATTGGTATAGAATTTATCTAATAATCATACCGGTGAAATGTTTAAAAAAATATTTTTTTTTTTAAATTAATTAAACATACTCTGGACTGAAATTTGCTAGGCAACCCATATGGATTATAATTATTGACATATTAAATTATATATAAAATATATAACTAAATAATTATTCACATCTATCATGTCGAAAGAATCCTTTCGCAAAGTTGAAAAATGATGTTAGTAATAAGAATCTGTTCTAGGAAAACAAATTACGTTTGAAGATTTAATACCGTGACATGACAGTATTTATCTAAAAGTTATCTTTGATGAAATTTTTCAAATCTTATTTTAAATATATTATGAATTCACATTTTATACTTTGACGTACCTACCTACCTACAAAAAAGCGAAATACTTATTGAAACTTTATAAAAATCAAATACACTTGAGAGCGTATAAGAAACTTTAAATAATTAATATTTATATCTACAATAGAGCTAAAATTACTCACCATTTCATCACTTCCATCTGGGCAGTCTACGTCACCATCACAACGCCACCTCGCAGAGACACAGTGTCCATCAGTACAGGAGAAGTGGCTTACAGGCTGGCAGGTCGGCGCCGGACACTTTACTTCATCAGTTCCATCACCACAATCGTCATCACCATCACAAACCCATCTCTGCTGTATACACTTTCCGTTACCGCAGGTAAACTCGTCAGAACGACATGTTTCATCTAAGAGAAAAATTATAATCAGACATTAATGTCGTAAAGAGAGTACATTTAAACACTTAAATAATCCTTAATTAGTTCAAAGAGCAAGACTAATTTGAAGAAAGTGCTGGCAAAGAGGCGTAGGCATTGTTAAAACGTTCCGCAGGCACGCTTCAAGTGGCCAAGTAATGAAGGCGAGAAAATAAGAATAGTCCGTAGGTTGGATAATGAGAAAACGGGCGAGAATGATCACAAACAATCTAGCTAAGGAACGCTATCAGACACGTTTGTTATTAATACTCAACTACCTAGTCTAACAAATCTCTTGAGCGTAATGGTCTAAGAAAAATCATTTCCACTAGTCGGACGTGGGTTCTCCTTCATTTAATTAAATTCTTTCGTTCACTGGAATACTTATCAAGTTTGTTTGTGAGTAGCTTACTTCTTTACTGCAATTATTTTAGAAAATTCGCGGCTAGATCACAAGTAAATGCAATTTGTTAATCCAGTCGTATTCCTTTGTAACAAACAGATGGCAGGCTTTCTTAATTAAGTAGCTCGTATACACAGCGCTTTGTCTTTTGGCAGACATATGTATTACGTGACCTGTTTATGAAATATTTTAATCTCACTTAGCAAGTTCTGCTCGGTCATCGTTCAATTCAAGACGCTGTGCCAGTAAGATAAGTATTCTAAGACGGATAGAGTGTCGATAGAATATCGAGGCTCCGGCCCCCAATGATTGATTGCAGTTTGCCTAAAACTGAATATACTTCTACAGAAAAAGTGTATTGTTTTTACCATAGGGAATATATCCTGATTAAAATGGTTGTAAACATGGACCGGGGGTTGGAAAGCGATTACACGGGTAGAATTTAATATCTGAAAGCTGAATATACGTTTTGGGAAATATTTCAGTATGGTCTAGTATATTTAACCTATGAATTTAATACCAAATTTCTAACAGCTGTTTAAATTGCAAAGTGTGCTCTTTGAACTAATTAATTGCCGTAATACATAATTTTATTCTAAGCGTATTATGGTCGATTTCATGCAGAACATTGCCAATTATGTATAGTGAAATGGAAATTGATGAGAACCAATTGTTAGAATTAACGGGTAATAATTATGTAACAATGCAAACGTTTTTAAATGTTCATGAACGTTGAGTTGTAAATTTAGGTGAAATGAGTACTGACCATAATATATTTGCGCTTAAGAGAGAGCTTGTTTGTTTTTATCTAAAAACGTCTTATTTCAATAAAGATCTAAACAAATACAAGGAAAATTGACTTTAGGCTCGATATTGGCAATAAGGAAAACGGATAAATACACATTATTCATGTTTGTAAAAAATAGAATCGCTGATAAACACAAACAAATAAGCACCTTTTGAACAAGTTACGAGCATTTGGGAGCTTAATTTTAAGTATATTTGTCGACGGCTTTAACGCACAGTTATATTTAATTGTTAAGGATAACAAGGTCATATCTTTGACACAGTCTAAGTAAGTGTACATCTTTGTAAGTAGATAGTTATATTTTGTATATCTTATTTTATATTTTATATATCTATTCATAAATTAAATAAATTAATATCTCGTATACTACAGTATTACACTTGTAAAAAATAAAATAAATCAGTGCCGCTACAATCTCTTTAGGTCTGAGCCTCAGATTTCTAAATCTGTTTCATGATAATTTCACATCTTATAGGCAAGTAGGTGATCAGCCTCCAGTCCCTGACACACGCCGTCGACTTTTTGGGTCTAAGATATATCAGTTTCCTCACAATGTTTTCCTTCACCGTTCGAGCGAATGTTAAATGCGCACATATAAACGAAGTCCATTGGTTCACAGTCGGGGATCGAACCTACGACCTCAGGGATGAGAGTAGCACGCTGAAGCCACAAGGCTAAACTACTTTAATCACTACTTCATTTATTCTTTTTCGTTGAAAAATTCAAGCATGTTAACTAAACTTAAAATTTTCTTTCATCGTAAAATCTGATCAGCTGAAAAATGCGAACATAAACTTATATAAAAACATAACCCTTACTGCATGCTTTCTCGTCTGACCCATCAGTGCAATCGAGGTTGTCGTCGCACATCCATGTAAGAGGCACACATTCACCCTGCGTACCTCTGCAAGTGAATTCCTCTGGACCGCAAACCTCCACTTCTGTTAACCCAATACCATGCACATGCTGAATAAGAATGATCAATTTATGAATACTTAATGACTACCTTAACAACAAGAATTTCCCGAGTCAAGGCAAAATATATTAACTGACTTGACGATTTTCTTATAAATATTCTATATTGAAGTTTGCAATAGCTGTGCGAGCAAAATTCTAATCTTGAAATGAATTGAATTTATCTGCAAACGCTGCGACAAAATTCATTTGTCAGCGCCCATAAGATACGTAATAACCAGAGGAAATTGAATTTTCCCATTCAACCCATTCAAGTTAAAAATTCATTGAAACTTTTTAGCTGACTAAATAAATTCATTCAGTGACTATTAAATTTTACAACCCTTCGAATTAATAATTTGTTCTTTTCGTCTACCGGAGTGGCCGAAATTCTAAATTCTAAAGTTGGTTTTTTTGATTTCGTTTTCAATTTCGACTCATCAATTATGGCCCCTGAAAAATGAGATGCAATGACCATGCGATGATTCCCAGCCAGGTTGTACCCAGCCTTACCACAATTGTGTTCGTCTGATCCGTCTTGACAATCTGGTGAGTCGTCACATTGCCAGGACACGGGAATACAGTGTCCACTTGCACATATAAAGTTGTTTATTGTGCAATTCCGTTGGTCGGCTGTGTTTTAAAATATGTTTCAATACAACATTAATGAATACTATACTTGAATACTTTTTGAAGTTATACGTCTTTTGGCGCGTTAGGGAAAAATGATGAGAGTAAATTTTTACGATGCCCGCGCACACCGTCACAAAAAACCCACACCCTGAAGTTAGCTATAGTCAACATTTTAGTGTTTTTCTATTGTTAGTGTCGTTTTTTCTACAACGTTTCTAACGCGTATACATAAGTAACCACACGTCTTTTTTTAATTGATTTACGTTTTTTAATCAAAAATAAACAATGTTCATTGTAGACCACAAAGAATATGCGTTAAACCTATTGCAATTTAGCGACGAAATGCCAAAATTTTATCATTTGAGTAGGTTACTGTTTATGTATATTGAGTTTATTTTTTACTATTTATAGCAACTATCGTGCATTTTTTGTACTTGAAATTCTTTATCAAATTGTCTACTTGTCTACTAAAAATGATCTTAAGAATTACTCCCAAAGACAATTTTACCCATCGATTATTCCAATAACCCAATCATTAACCTACATTTAAACAAGACGCTATCTAAATATAAACTCCAGGCAGATTAATAAATGCTTTGCTTAAACAGAAGCGACACTGCGTAATTAATGACACTAAATACTCCTTATTTCGGAAATAACCTTGTTTCACGTTGGATCCAACGACTCGAATAAACTTGGTCTTAATGCTGTTTTGCTGACTAAGGCCTTTCTGTCAACACCGTAAATGTTACACAACAGTATTCATTTAGTTTAGTTCCTTCTTTGCATGAATTCCATTTTTAAACTTCGGGATTGTCAAATAAAATATCTATATGAGTTTAACGTGGTCAAGTATCGCTAAAGCCTTCCCCGAGTTATCTATTAGAGTGGTATACAAAGGGCATATCAATTCACCACAAATACAATTTTGTATAATATAATTTATTTCATATTATTTTAGTTAATTTTGAAGGTAACAAGCCCTTCAAATACCCTTTTATGGGTCAGTTGTTTTATTGTAGAGCCACACATCAGCCAGTATCGTGTGCGGCAAATATTTATGTCCGTAAAAGCCTACAAAACATAGTAGTCCCATATAAAAGGCTTTTCCATTACGTAGGGTCGACTTACAGCGGTAGTAAGTGTACAAAGTTGCGGTCTCTGTTGAAATAAAACCTTATGGTCTGGGCTTATTGTTACAGTGCAAATAATTCGGTTTACAGGGGCTTATAAAGATTGGGTAAGATGAAATGAAGCAATTCTTCGCTTGTTTAATCTACATTTATACTTTAATCCCTACTATTATAAACAGAAAAGATTCGACTCTAGTAATGAAAAAATACCGGTAATATAGTAATAAATGTATTTTCCAACTATGTAAACATATTTGCAATACTTTAAGGAAACATTAAACAATTTATCAAAGTACTTTATTAACTTATAATAAGTTAAACAATCGTATTATGTTTCATTTTTAGATTGCATGTTTTCTGACAAAAACAAAAAATAATTAACGTCAAAATGTATGAAATATTTAACAAATTTATGCATGGACAATTTATACTTATGATATTGGTACGATATTTCGTAGCTCTCAACACTATTTTTTTTATAAAATGTCGCTTGACCGGGCTCATGACGTATTTAAAAATAGCATATTATTAAATTTCGTATCGACATTTAACAGCAAGCTCGTCATCGTTGCTAATCAATATAAAATTGTTTAATTGTTATAAATAAAATATTAATATTAAGGGCAAACAACCTCTAGGATTTTTCATGACATCGATTTAAATGCTATTCGTATGGAAATTAAAAGTTGTAAAAATAATCTTCCAATAAAATTTCTCAAAGGTAAGTCTCTTAAGAATCTTATATTTTTTTAAGAAAAGCACAATCAATATTCACGAGGGAATTCCAATTTAATGGGTCAATGCGTTCAGACGACCTTTAAAGAGTTAATAAAAAACAAAAAGAATTCTTAAACTTTACCTGCTCTTACAGAAGCTGATTTTAAATAATGAAATTAAAAGTACTTATACCTTATATTATATATACATTTAAAAAAATCCAAACAAAATACAGATTAAAATATTTTGTTTATATATAGTATTGTCTTTTATTGATATAACTTTTAGACATAGAAAAACACTTTTTTAACGGATTTGAAGTTATGTAAAATAATTGTAAATTTATAATAAAACATAACTTCAAATCCGTTAAAAAAGTTTTTTTCTTGTTTATATATGTTTAATATTTTTATTACATTGATAAAGTACGTCTTTGACCATTTTCAAACATAAAGATTTTTAAGAAGTATAAGTCAGAAAAACAATAATCTATTTATACTTGCCTATAATGACGGATCAAGGACTCAGATTTATGTCTGCCCTACGCCCTGTTGATATATGTATGTTATGTATAGATATTTAATGGAAAGGTACTACGGCCAAAATGTTTGAAAATTCAATACATAATAAACAAGACTGTACGCAGTAGGAGTACTTGAATATTACATGAAGATTTTCCTAATTAGCAGTTGCTCCGTGCCATAGATAGGTGAAGCACTGAATCATGTTTGGCATCACAGAACATGACTCTAATTACTACTAATATACACTGTACAGAACCTGCTTTATTAAATAAATGAAATACCCAGCGATATAGAATGCCTTTACTGTAATAAACGTAGGTATTTTTAATTAAACATTTCCGTAAATTGTGAGCCGAGTAGTTAAATTTTAAGTTTCAATTCATACCCAAAGAAATTAGGAAAGGGCGAAAGATTAATTCAGAAAACTTCAAATCGTGATTAAGATTTTAATCTGCAGAGCCGCAAAGAACAGAATACAGGCATCTTAAAACTTTAGCCATAAATCGTTGTTACATTTTTGGGCTATTAATGGAATGAAAGTTAATTTTCTAAAAGTTCATTATTCCAGGGATGACACTTCTGATATGTAATTTTCGGTGGCAGCTTTGATTGAAAAAGGGGCGAGGCGCGACCCTACAATCTGCTTTTGTCACATGCCAACCCAGCTTTTTCATTGTTCCATTCATCCAAATACAAAAACCTTTATCCACTTTGGTAACTCGATAGTTACTTAGTGCAAGCTTAAACTGATCGTGGTTAATTAAATAGTAATTTTATTGACAGAACGTATTGTGTTCGTCATAAAAGAGTAATTTTAAAAGTTCGTTATTGATATTATAACAACATCGCTGACTTTCAATTGATACTTTAATAAAACAAATCGTTGTTCGTGAAAGCAAACGTTGCTAGTAAATATTTATGAATGTAGGGAAAATATAGGAGTATTCAAACAGTATGAAATTCGTACAATAACGGGACGAGGAATAAATTGTGAAAGTTTATCATCCCTCTTCCGCACACATTGTGAATACGGTATTTTTGGTAACGAAGTTATAGAAATTACTTTTTGAATATATTTCATATAAATCAAATACTTACTGCAAGTTCCGGGTTCTTCGTCTGAGCCATCTGAACAGTCCTTTTCATTGTCGCAACGCCATGACATTGGTATACAACGACCTGTTTTGCATCTAAATTCCGATGAAGTACACGTGCGGCTTTCTGTAAAAACAAAATTGAATTTTGTTGACAAAATGTCTTGCATAATAATGATTTAGAAGATGTTGTATGTTAGTATGTTACAACTACTGTACGGCATGGCATTGCAATGCAACAAGGTCATAAGTTATTTAGTTGTAAACTATGTTTATTAAATTAGTATAAATATTTAAGAAGCTTAGGTGGAACAAAAATAAAAATGCGATGTTTCATTACAATCTTCTCAATGGTTTAGGAAGTTATAGACAGACATTTATTTATATGTACATTATAAATATGTATTTCATATTATTATCAGATACATATTTGTATAGAATAAGTATTCCAGAGGGCGTACGTAAAGCTCTACCATAAAAGAAAGTAACAATCAAAACTTTTTCGAGAGCTACGAAACTCGTAGCTCATTCGTAGCGTCACTTTAATTTACGATCGGAACGAGCCTATCACGTCATAAAACAATGGGTGGAGAATATTACCACACGGTTGACTTATATGAGGTGATTCACGCGACAAACAGCAATTTGTAAGCAAAACGCACACCGAAATCATATCAGGGTGCGAGCTTTCTGAAACCCGTATAATAAATTCAACTACACCCTCTGAGATTCCTTATTATATATCGCGTATATACGCTTTATATCTAATTATCCGATTTACCTTTTACAAGATAACTATAATTATATAAACAAAATTAATTGGCTTAATTTACTTCGTAATTGAGCTTCGTTCTAGGTAAACAATGTGTATCTATATATTGCTTTTTTGATTCTTCATTGCTTCATATATGTTTGTTCGATCGTGATAATATTTAGTATTGCCTGATTTATATATGGACTAACTTATGCAAAGTTTTCTAAGGTTCCTAAATGTAGCATGTTCTACCTAACTCTTCTATTAGAAATATATTTCTTTTAACATCACATTACATACTTTTTTAAATCTGTATAGTCATTATCAGATATTGTCACTATTTCCAGATGGAACAATACATGGATCGGAGATAGCGTAGTTAATTAATCCGGGACTCGGATATAAGGTCCATATATCGAAATGGTAAATGGCTGTCTTATCGCGTTGCAGTCACGACTTTGTTTCAAGAGTTCAATTCAATCGAATTGTTCTCAGGCAATTGGGTTTTCATTTATATAAGAACGATATAACAATAGTGCAGAATTCTTGTATACTCCATAAAGTAATAATTGCACTATTATAAGTGCAGCAACATCTTTAGCATTACAAAATAGCCTACATTTTTAAAAGAGTAGCATTAAATTTTGCAAATAAATTGTTGTTACCACAAATTTTAATTTAAAAAAAACGACGAGTTGCACGTCCGGGAGAGCCGGCAGAATGAAAACTTGAGTATTAACGTTGTGCATTTTTGATATTTTGGAATGGTTAAGGAATAATTTTGCACGAATTGCTTTATTTATCAGTATAAAAGTACTATCATTTATGAGGTACAATATTTATTTATTGCGCTATCGTACATAAACATGACAATTTATATTACATTAAATACGCCGCGCCATTTGTCTTCTATCAGTAGGAGGCATGGTGAAATAGGCGCACGCACTTACTTACCACCACAAATTTTTCATTTTTCAATCCACCCAACCGAAGGATTCATAGGAAAACAATTTTTATTTGTATAACATTGACAGTGTTAATTGTAGTTAATGTAAACATGTATGAATGTATAGGATATTCTTCTATTATCATTTGATGACAACCATGAATGTTTTAATATCCCCGCTATCGTTATTACGTATTATAAGAAAAATTTAAATGTATTTATGAATAACATCTAGATGTTTCGAGATTTTTTTTTTGATCCGCCAGTGTTTATTAAAGCCTTATTATGTTAGAGTAATAAGCTACAGACCGTAACTTAAAATAGCATAAACAGTAAATAATGAAACAGAATTTAATTATCTCCTGGTTTTCTTAACATCAGCTCGCGATTGTTTTGGGATAACAAGATGAAAACATGAAAAAGCTATTTCACAAAAACGTTTACTTATGTCGAACACAACGCAGCTTTTTGTGTCAACTTCAAAGGTATTGCTTTTTTAAGAATAAAGAGAATATATGAATACTTAACTATGCAACTTCAAGAAAGCAAATATTACTTAATTCAACAAATTTTACGAATAAAATATACTGATGTTGAGAAAAACTTACGGTTTCAATGTGTACTGTGACTATTTAAAAAAGAGTGGCGAAGAGTTTATTGCCAGTTCTTCTCTTCCGATCTACGTTTTTGATTTGAATACTGGCAGTAAATGTAAAATTAGAAGCATATAATATATATTTCTTTTTTGACGTTCATAAGTGTACATTGTTTTACCGATATGAAAGAATGATTATGATTTTTGATTCTATTAGCAGTTTCTCAAAAATTTTACATTAGTTTATATTATTTCAGCATCAAAACACTCGTTCTTAGCTATATTAATTTATACATTTAATTTAAAATTAAAACACTTCAATTATATAACAGTTAGCTATTGCTACTGTCGAAAAGTCAATGAATTGGTTTCAATTAGCCGCGGTTCCTACAAATATCCTAAACAGCGGTGCATGTTGCAGATGCATTAAGCCAAATGGTACCCAAGATAGCCTCGGATGGAAATTGTATTCACGTAGGCGATGAGTGCATTCGTTACCGAGGTAACAGTGTTAGAGCACCCTTGCACATGCACTTATGTCGTCGGCAATTCGTAAATTCATGAGATCTATCTATATGTTGGCTAGGTCTTGGCATTTTTATACATTTTACGAAAATCCTCCATGATTCTATTAAAAGCATTAATTGGTTCACGCAAACTTTCACTGTGAGAGCAAGTATATAAAGTTCCAGTTACTATGTGACTGGACTTTCAATCTTAATAATGAGATATTCCTTACACAACCTGTATTTGAATGCAAAAATACAGGTTTAAGAATCGCATACTTCTTTATACCGCTAACACGTCTAATCAAGCACGAAATATAAGTAATCCGGAAACTAGACTAATGCGACAAAGCTTGAATGGTCAACAAACTGAAACGCTAATAAAAAGTCATGACATCCACCAAATAACGAAATTCCAAATTTGGCTACAGCATGCGCCAATCTTGTTAAACTTTTGTACAGCATCTAAACTATAAGGTATGTAGATGAGATGTGCTACAGCAAATATTGCAATTACACGCTCGGAACAAGAGTCGTTTCATAACTTTGGCAAGACTGCGCTTATTTTGTTGCTGCATTTGTTGTTACAAAGTTTTTGATCAGTATAATGTAACAAGCTGTTCCCCCTCAGCTACGTAAAATAATATAACAATATTTGGGATGAAACTATTAATATGTAGACACAAATAGGGGCGAACGGGCAGTCCGAACGCTGGTTGCCTCAGATAAAACTTAAGTCGGAGTTATACTTTTCAAGAATATAATCAAGAATTTATTAGACTATTAATAGTAAATATAATGTGAGATAAAATAAGTTTTTATAATTTTGTATAATAGGCTTCGCTGCGATATCTATAAGTCAGCCTTATTTAAATGGCCCTATGTTTAGAATCAATAGGAATTATTATATTTTCTTATGCGAGATCAATTCGAGTGAGAAACCTTATTACAAAAAAAAAAATGTACTTGTTACTTTAAAGAGCTATTTACTTTTAATTGCTGTTCTTTAAAAGCGTAGATAGGAAAAATCTTATTCTCAATGTTCCTTTTAAGTCTACATTACATAAATAAAAAAAATATAAAACACGATTATTTTTTTTTAAATATAAGTTAATTTTTAAAATTTAATTTCAATCAAATATATCTAAAACAAGTCGAATTTCGTCCAATTTGTATGTAGAGGCCGTATCAGTATTTAAAACACATTTTAAGCAAATAGCCGAGCTTTTTAACAAGGTCTAAAGTCTAGACAAACGACATTGTTACTGTAGTTCATTGCACTAATAGCTGTTTTCTTCATTGCTAAGTTGGATGCTGGATTTTGTTAATTTTGTTGCCATGTTTTTCCGAAACTTGTAGAGCACAAAATAAGACTTGTACTGGGGCATGCAGCAGATACATTGATGCATCTTTTTCATTCTAAACTTTTAAATAATGAGCCTACCAAATGTTTGTTTTGCCGGTAATCTAATTCGGAACTCTCTGATAATTTAAACAACTTAGTGATGGCGATAAATACTGATTATACACATTTTACCAAAATTCAGACATCTTTTGCTACGGGGCATCTTACAGTATCACACTTAAAATTAAAAACCTTTTACAAAATCGAACCAAATTTTGTACAAGTAGAAGTAAATCCAAAAGATTCAACACTCATACTTTCTTTTCAGTGTGTTATAAACAAATTTATTACTGTATAGTATTTATATTATAGTAACCAATTTTACTTCTCAATTCCCAGTTTATTGAATATGTATTCAGTACTATCACAGCGTCACATTTCTGGTTATAGCTTTGAGAAAAATCCAATATTAAACGATGTCTGAAACGACATACGATAAAACGATGAAAGAGTTCATTGAACTAACATTATTGGCTTTTTTATCTGAAACCAAGCTATTCTAGACTTATTTATTATGATCTACGAGATAAGAATACAAATGTATCTAATTCTGATGAGACCCCACTCCAAATGTAATAATCTCTTCGGGTGCTTTTACTCGAGAGAATATAACTTACCCTCTTCTGTAATACTTATCTGAGTACGAATATAATGATTTAGTAAGTGAAGTAGGACCAGCCACTCATATAGAGTATATTTATTATTAGAATATGAAATAGATCACAAAATTATAGAAGATGTATCCTATAAATATTATACAAACAAAATGGTTCAAGTCCGTTAACATTGAATGCACTATTAGATAAGTAATTCTCGATCGTTTTACGGAAGACGCCTTTGAGTACTGATTCTCTCTTGCTAAGCCACGTATTACGTTTATGCGTCTATACCAGACATGTTTGACTCACGGGGAATGTAATATAAAAGTTTCCGTATAAACATATAGAAAAAATACGCTTTACATATTAAAA
Organism: Pieris melete; assembly: GCA_963693345.1. Classification (NCBI taxonomy): domain Eukaryota; kingdom Metazoa; phylum Arthropoda; class Insecta; order Lepidoptera; family Pieridae; genus Pieris; species Pieris melete. Next base: position 43,261 of record CAVNZK010000361.1, on the reverse strand, counting down.
GATATCCAAATCACAAATATGCTACGAAAACGATCCCAACTTTATTATTCTGGACCACCAATGAATAACACTTATAACTATTATATTATAATTGCTAAATTAGTTTGATATGTTCTTTTAGCGAAAAGTGCGATAAATTCAGAATCATGAAATATTCAAAATAATTATTAATAACGTTCATAAGTGTATATTAAAATATATGCTTACCTGATGATAAATAGTCGTAGGCTTTTGTGTATGAATCGAAGTCGTCGTCATATATTGAAGCACAAGCGCTTGATAGAATGCAGAACACAAAAATTAGGCAAACCGCCATTGTCACAGTTTCAACACACAGTTTAAAATACACGAAGCCAGGTTCCTATATAAACTGATTGTAAAATAAAGAAAACCTCACTACGCACATCTTTGACAGACATGAAGCGCTGGCAATGATTATTATTATTATCATAGAATATTTTAGCCTCGTGCAAAACTATGTCAAGTTAGTCAAAACAAAATTTGTGCGTCATGAGTTTTCGTTTACGACTGTGGTTAGCAAAATCGCAGAATTCACTGAGTACGTAATTCTATAGTTTTATTGATGCATTTCAAAACTAAAATAAATGTTAAAAGACAAATATTCGATAGATATTTTGTCTATTTTGTTTTGTTTAATTTTTTGTTTTGCCCTCGTTACTTTACAACGCTGTTGTAGGTATACTATTTTTATACCTCTTTTCAATATTTATACTTTAGTTTATTATTATACGTAGTAAATAATAAACTACAGATTATAGTTTAACATTTGGATTATTATCGTAATTTTTGGTTACTATGTTTACCGTAATTGTTGCGCATTCTTGGTAATTTTCAAACTATTATAACAACTCTTAGCCACACTCTCGAATACATTGTGTATTATCGCACACACACCGATTCAATTACTCAACACACGCATACTTAAGGTCTTATACTACTTTTGTTGATTAGATGTAACACTAGGACTACCTTTTTTCTTTAAAAAAATGTGCAAACTGTACCACGGAATAATTGTAATCAGTTACCCACAGCATAGGGTCTCCCTAGTGTGGGAACTAGTGTCAGATCAATTTTGTCACAACCATATTTCAGTCATTTATGTCTATTAATTAGTTTGTTCTGTGGTATAACCTTTTATCTAAAATAATAAACTTTGCTAAATTAAACTAACAAAATTTTAGTAAACCTAAAGTAAATCTCATTTATAATCAACATTATAACTTAATAAATGATCATTATTTTTGCTCCAACTGAACCAACATTTAATTAAAAGTTTGTTGAACGAAAGACTGATTAATGGTACGTAAGCTTACACACATAGAAATATCAATGGTTATTTCACTTTAATATAAAGTAGAACCCGACTATTGTTAAAAAAATAATTTAAGAAAATATGGATTTTATATGAATATTTTTCTTTACTATTTAACTGTAATTTATTTAGTATTCAGAGCGATTTCAAGCAATTTAATTACATATACTTTTCTTGGGGCTTTGTTCTTAAATTGGCTTGAGGTCTTCTTAGCCTGACACACACAGTCGATATTTGGGTCTAAGACATGACGGTTTCCTCATTGTTTTCCTTCAGCATACGATCTCGTGTTAAAAGCACATATAGAAAATATTGAATTGTGCAAGCTAACATTTGAATTCACGGTCGAGATTCAAGTGCCATTGGACCAACACTGCTCACTTGAAATTATTTGTAATTTCATATCTCCAAAAATTTAACTTGTGTGTAATACACCCTAGAGTTTTATTTACTTTTATGTTAGACGTAGTTCTGGTGAAAGGCAAATGAACGAATTATTCCTAAACCCTTTGTCCTTTGAGGTTGTTTGAAAAGTTTGATAGGCATTTAAAATATTATTCAGACTTAATGACATTTATAAAGTTGTTTTATTAGTTATGATTTGATTAAAGCAAAATTATTTTTTTTAAACGTTCTAACCTTTATAAATGAATTGAGTAACTTTATAACTCCCGTTTACATTTAAGTTTATTTCCATTTACGTTATAAAAATAATTTAAACAAGTTTTGTAAGGCATTCAAAGACTACTTTTCGAGAGAACTGTAAGCTGTCAATGGATTAGATATAGTTAGCCCATTAAGAGCACTAAAAAGCCTGCACTAATATTTTTTCTATCTTTTCGTTAAAGAAGGCTGGAGACAATTATTATAAATAATAAAAACAAAAACGATCAAGAGACCATTATCAAAACTCGACCTATTTCCTCGATTTAGATAAAGATTCTTCTTCGACACTATTTACCTATAAATAAAGACGAAACTGGATTTGTGCGAAGTGTAAATATTGGTAGTCGTAACGAGAAAACCTTTAAAGAGGAGATATATACTAAAATCCAGACTTCAGATGTATGGTAAAGTACTTAATTAACAATGAACGTGATTTCTAGAGCTATTATGTCACAAATTTAGTTAAGGTCACTTTGAAGTGCGTAAGGGCGCATTATTAATGTCATACCCTCTCAATTTCGACATAGTTGACGGCCACAAAATGTAATTAGCAATTCAAGTTGTTCAGTTGGACAATGACATATGTTGATGAATAGATTATTATTAAATCAGCCAATTTTGCTATAGTCCATCCTTGTGCTTGCTGTTTGCGCACGGTGAACAGCTGTTATTTTCTTATAAAGATCGAGATGTTCTCTATGAACCACGAGTTTTCTTTTTGCTTTAATAATTATACATAAAAAGTTATGTTTATGATGCCTGTGACAATATAGTTTCCTATCTAAAAGAGCAAACAGTACAATTAGAGATTATAACTACTTTTTGTTTTTAAGTAACACGAAAAGAGACGGCTTAAATTATTTTAGCTTCAAGGAATTGATTAATAATGTTCGTGAGGTTCTTCTGAATTTTCATTACTAAGTGAAAATTTTCACTTGACAAACCTTGACATTACATTAAAAAAGAGATATTTAAACTACGATTTATCACTATCGATTATAAGAATTCTGACTTTAAATTATATTATAGAAATGATTATTTAATATAATTTGACATCATAATAAGCAAAGTTCCACGTAATTCAATGGAAAGTTGTGTCGCTGAAAAAGTTGCTCCGAAAAGTAGGTCTTAGGCGTCGATTGGATGATGTTTCCTATTAAGATATAGAGAAAATGAACGTCTGCTTAAGTACCAATCGAGTTCCCCGTGATTTAACGACATATTTACTCTTAGTTCTATCAATATTAGTCAACTTTTATAGCTACGAATTCGATTCATTTCATATAATGATAACCGAAGCAAATCTTGAAGTAGAATTGCAGAACATTTTTCACATCAACAACTTTCCTCTTATTTCAAATGAATGTACATCAAATATAAAAAAGAAGCATCTCTAATTTCTTTTCCATTCTTGGTTCGTTTTCAATTTGTTCCCGCCTATTTCCTTGAAAGAAAGCACTTAGCTACTTCCTCAGCTATTAGTAATTGACGCCGCAATGCTAATGAGTTTTATGAGTTTAAATGGAAAACTTCACGGCCCTTTATTTTCGGTAAACCATTTAAAATATCGCCTGGAGCCGTACCACGAAAAAAATTACCTAAACGAAACATTTTGATTGAACGTTGTTGATTGAACAAAACGATAGACAAAGTTTTACAACGAAATTTAGAATTTTTAATTTGGTTATTTTATTTACAACGTTTTGCTTTGTTGAAAAAGGAAGCGGGCTTAAAAAGCGATTTTGAAAAACGAACCTGAATTGCATCGATCGCCTAATTCGCGATCATTCACACGACCTGTTATGTCTTTTCTCTTTTCAAAAATATGTGTAGACCTAAATAAATCTAGAGAAAAAAAATCCCTAGTATCATCTAATAAAGCCTTATCTATAAAGGCGATTAAGCTTGTAATTTTCCCCTCTTCCGGTATCGTGTCCCCCACCTATATCATTCACCGCTCTCTGGGGTTATATAATTAACGGGGCCTATCAAATTCACAGCTTCACAGAACACGTCACATCTATAAATCTTTTTCAAGGATTCTAATGAAATTCTAACGTCCATTATTCAAAACAGACATTATTTTATTACAGTCTATGCGGAATTTCAGAATGAAAGGTTTAATTTTTATTGGCGTCTAATAGAAAATCATAATGAAATTTTTACTTCGTAATTGAATATTTGCAAGTTGAGAATGAACTTTTATACAAATAGACTCTCATTGAAATGTTTTGGTCATCCGTATAAAACCTTATCTTTACAAATATATATCGTAAAAAATCCAAGAAAGTGTGAGTATATTTAAGATATCCTTCGTTAAAATATAAATTTGAAAAATTTTCAAACTTTTTTAACTGTCATGTTAAAACTAATAGGATTTGGGACAAAGTTCAGTGTGGGTCAGTGGGATATTCTCGAGTGCATATGTAAATCACTCCACACGATTTGCATAGAAAATTGTAGCGGTTTTCATTAACGCTATTGTTCTAGATGTATCAAGTCGTTTGCGTAATCGTTAACTTGGTGTTAATTGTGACAAAGTTTTATACAAACAAAAAAAAATTGAGTATAAGGAGTCTTACAACATTCTCAGCCCGTATTGCTCATGTACGAAGCTACTTAACTCCCGGCATGGATCAAAGCAAATATTATCAAGAAAAAGCACACATTACCATCACCCCACCAATACAAAATTCACGCATTTTAATAGAAAATAACGAAAGTTAACATAATCAAAATGTTTACTGACAAAACACACATATATTTAAGCCTCCTACTATACAAACAGTTTTCGTGAATAATATAGTCTTAAGTTGTATGATAGCTTTTATTATTTATAATTACGTCAAATAAAACATCGCTTTGCATAGTACTGGAACATAAAGTCGACTTTATCCCATGAGCGACGTGGAGCTTGTTACTATAATGATATTATCTTTGTTAAGTAGCTGATGTAAACAAGGATCTTCCGCTTTGAGACAGTACTTAAACCAAGATAACGACCACTGCATCTCTATTTGCTGCGCAATGACAAAACTTCAAAGGGTAACTTCATGTATGTATGTGGTCAATCTTTTGGATATATAACTGCTGATTAACACGATTCTATCTCAGTATAAAAAACAAAAAACTATAACTATATATATATAGGTAGATGTATTTATGTATTTTTAACCTTAATTCTTAATACCGAGTTCTTAATATGGCGTAATAAAAAAACAAAAGAATTCATGAAAGAGTGTTAATATTCCAGTTACCATTTACGCTAAAATTTTTCAACTTTTTAATACAACAAGAAATTCTTTTAAACATGCTTAAACCTACAAAAAATCTTTTTGTACACTCTATTTAACTTTACCATTTAATTAATTCAACAAACATTAAATAACTAGATTTGTATAAAACACTTTCTAAACAAACTGTATAATTTTAGTAAGATTTTTATAACACTAACACTATCATATAAAGCTTTTTACTTTTGTAAAAATCTAATTTATGTATTACTTGGGTTTATTCGAAAGTGCAATTAAGTCAATTTGTACTCAACAAATTATATTATTAACTATTTTTAGATACAGGAATACTAAAAACGTGAATATTTAAGAAGTCTTCTGACCTAAAAATTACAATGCAGTTATCATAAGTAAAGGTTTCGTCACATCGAAATATTTTATCCTAACTGCATGCAAGTGTGCTTATTTCCACGTTTAAATGTTTTTTACTAAGAGTTGTCCATTACTTTTCTAGTATACAGAATGTAGCATAGACATATTAAGGAAGTTGCGGCCTCAGTCGTGTGCGCATATTTCACCGACTTTTCTTGTTAATAACCAGTTTAACGCGGCCACGGCGTAGTAATTCCAATAATCTAACACACGTATCATTTCACTTTACAATCGTCTCAGGAAATTAGATTAGTTCCTATTTCTACGCATCACAAAGGGAAGCTTTGACGCTCACACATAAATATAAAAAATACGACTTTGACTGCCGGCTGAGACCAGGCATATTTCAGTTGCACAGCGTTAGATTCAAATTTATTTATCATAAAATTGAGAAAGCATTTTTATATGGGATCTGATAAAAGACAGAAAGTATGGCAAATTTTGTTTTGCTCACGCAGTTCGTCAATTGTACAAACATTTTGAATCCAGTCGATTTTGAGCTGTATAAAAATTGTATTAACCAAAAAGTTTTTACTATGAATGCGAAAAATACGAAATGAAATTATAATATTTGCCATAAGTGTGAAGTGCTTTAAGCATGCAATTCACTCCACTTCATGACAAGTCTTAACCTGCATACATGCACCTGAGTACAGACGTTGGCAAATTCTAATGACATAAAATTGTTCTACAGTTCCATGTAATTTGACGCACTTAATGTAAAACTTGAAATTGAGCCATAAAAGAACATAAAATTAATGAATAGCTCTCTGTAAAATTTAGGTGGGAATTTTTAAAGGTTAATGTTCTTGAATGTCAAAAGTTTATGATACATTATGGCGCTCGTACAAAAATAACTGCTATTTTTCGCAAAACAAAAAAAAAAATCGTTTCGTATAAATGCCATAAAAATGCCTTTCAGAACTTACAAAACATTTATTTAATACAAATATTATACTCTGTTTAATTGCAATCCTTTACAAAAACCAGAGGTCAATGAGGTAATTCATCTTTTAGCTCGTTTAAAATTAAATTCTTATTTAATTTAGTAAATTTTACACAGTTTTGCGATGACTATGCAGTCGATAGTTATGCTAGAATTTTGAACTGAAGATATTTTTGATGTACGATAAGCCTAGCCTGACTTTTAGATTAATTAAATAATGTACATGACTGTACATGAGTAACAAGTGAGAAACTTGCTCTAATCCGGATTGAACGTGCGTTTCAGTTTTTACTTCGCGTACTTAACGATTAAAAGACCATTTAACGAGTTCACTAGTACTTATAAACGCTTTACTACCCACCGCTTATAAGGGCATAAATAGTTTGCCACGTGACTAAAGCTTAGTGAAATTAGCATATTACCATAATAATTACTTGAACATACATCAGAACTACGACATATTTAAAACAAGAATACAGTTTTTAGGCTTTGTTCCTTTGCTTTGTTAAAATGAGTAAAAAGACAACGAAGCGAGAGTTAATTAGATATAAAATTAATGTGATATGTGTATATTGATAATTATTATGTATAATTGATTTAAATTAGTACTGACGTCTTAGATTTTATTGTTTTGTTTATATAGGACCGTTGACCCACTGATAACTGTCTGATTTACTAGTTATGTCTACAATTCGAGCTACTGCGTACATTTAATAATGTTATGATAAACCTCATTTATATACTCTCTCTCTCTCGGAAAACTCGAATAATTAAACGCTTGAAATAATAGATCGCATAAACGATATCAGTAAAAATTGTTTAGAGGATTTCTCATTTTTACACTGTCCACAAAGGAAAATCGATTAACTCACGTGCACTTTTGCTAACCACAACAAACCTTTAAAAACACAAACGTAGTTTAAGTAAATGGAAGCGCGGTATCGTATCGCGAAAACGGCGCGAGCGGGCGCGCCGAGCGTCAGAACGCAAGTGCGGGGGAAAGCGACACCCTCCAGCATCCAGCCTTTCCCTCCCCCGTCCCGACCCCCAGTCTGATAACCTGCTACTTCGGAAGTCACTATACTCCGTCATATCGTCCAAACACCAACAACTGACTTAGAGTAAATGTGATTTTTATTGAGAAGGGGGTCGCCGTTAGCGTTCACGCTCTGTGTGAAAATCGATGCTCTATCTACATATTAGGTGTTACGGATTCGGCTCGCGTAGCTCCTGGGAACGACTGCTCCCCGGGGATACTAAACTCAGGAAAATTGAAGTTTACTTCTCATTTAAACAAAAGAACGTTAGATCCTAGCTGTAATGTAATAAGCGGATTTTCGTATTATGCTTTTACTTTTCATTTGTTTCATCATAATTTTGTTTTGTACATAAGTGGCTTCGGTGTCTGGAGGCCAAATAGAACACTGTGTTGTTGTTGTTAAAATGTACCTGTTAACATTATTATTGCATATATATCGTATATTATATATGTATAATATAGTATATTATCGTTTACTTATTGCTTGTATGCATCTTTTTTATTTAAAAAAATGTAAAGTTCAAGCGGCTGATTCGCAAGTAATGAGCGATTGCATCAGTATACTTCTGCCCATACCAAAACAGGTTAATGGAAACTTGAAAAGCTGATTTCTTACGGCAATTCGTTCCCAGTTGCATCAGAAATAGCATTAAAGCAAAAAAAATGCATTACTTAGCGCATAAATAAATTATAGGTTCAAAAGCTTTAGTAAGAAAATATTATTTTTAAGTAGATCGAGTAGGTTCTTTGAACAGACTTCCTAACAAAGCTTCACGAGCTCAATATGCACTTCTTCTATTATGTTTTCTTGATAAATATCGCGAGTGTTAAGGATATAAAATATTCTTCATATATTGATTGTTTTCAAGAAACGACCGCTTTGCTTTTAAATAATATAAAACTAATTATTAAAAAAAATACACGGCACGAATGTTGAAATTTTATTTTTAATTTACAAAATCAAAGATTATTAATAGTAATCTTAATTTATTAGAATGCCTGAATTAAAGCCATTATTTTTATGATAAATTATTATATAGTATTGCCTTTTATTGACATAACTTTTACACATAGAAAAACACTTTTTTACCGGATTTAAGTTATGTATTTTTATAAATTTACAATTATTTTACATAATTTTAAATTTAACCGACGTTTCGCGTGGTCACGGTCACCGTGTAAATGTATAAATTGTTATATATTTTATAAACATAGTAAATTAATTAATTTTTTTTTGTCTATATTCCTAATGAAAATCGTGTTATATTCATTCTAATTGGAGAGATGAATGGATATAACACGGTATAGTCTCAAATTATTTCTGACCGAAATTATGTAGGTTACCTGATGAACCGTTTTCTGAGGGTAAAACATTAATAAGCACCCACTCCGATAAATGATCCGAGTTGTGATTACCAATTATAAATCCCAATTAAATACTATTCTTGTACGCGTTGAGGTGATCCACATAATTAACTTCAGCTTGCCAACCAGAGCTTTTGTAAAATTAATTCTTCAGAAGTGTAGATAAGTACAATCAAAACAGAAATAATTTCTTACACCAAAGATACTGTATAAAATGGGTCAAATATAATAATATGTGTAAATATAGAATGTGTCGTTCCTTTTTGAGAGACGTAGTTGTGATAAAGACGAGCAAGTTAATAGCTATTTTATTTATAAATACACCCTTCTGACATACAGATATGGTATCATAATATTTATAACCCGAAGAAAGCTTCTTTAACATCAACTACTAAGTTAATAATTATAATGATTTACCTAATATATTATTGTTTACATCTGCATAATTTCAATCCATTAACATCTGGTAAATATGTAGAAAAATTCCGAGCATGAAACTCTTTTCAGATATTTCAATTCACCTCTGGCTCATACGTTTTATCCGAAACGTAAACGCAGCTCAATATAGCGACTGTTCAATAGCTCCGATTTCCCGCATCTGATGTCGCCATTAAGTTTCATATTCGAGATATATTTTGAATCTCGGCAACAAATTAGCGCAAGTCAGTCAAGTGTCATTCCTTTATCCCAACACTTGTTTGTGACATCATCTAATTATCTACGTTTCGAGTTAATAATAATTACATATTACTGATATTTGTTGAATAAAACTTAGAAGATAAAGATTGGTGTTTGGCTGTTGATATACGAAATAAACACTAATTTAAAGAATGCAAAAATTAGCTACATGTTCCTATTATTGTGGATTTTCAAACATTAAATTTTTATCGATTTCGTTCGACTATTTGGCTTATGTTTATTATGACGAGAATTGATATCGTAAATTTGACGTGTAGTCATAATTTATTCAGCTAAACTTTTTCACTTTTGGCGTCATTAATTCTTTAGTTACTTAGTTATAGGTTAAACCTGGCGGAAGAATAATTAAATACAGATAATAGGGTCTATTATATTACACACGAAGGATATTAATGCAAAATTAAGGCGTCTCTTTCCGTTAAACTGTGATAACAAGAGATAGATATGAAATGTGCTATTATGAAACTAACTAAACTAAACTATTGTAAAAATACTGGTCAAGTTTTCATGAATATAGGAATCGTTTATCTACAATCATATTTGATTGATTGATGGAATAACTACTGAGCTAGGAAATATACTGTTTTATATGCTTCGTAACGGCTATCGAAATGTGAATGATACATTTATAATAAAATAAGGTAAAGTATTTTTTGAACATATGTATGCCTTGCTTTCTAAATTAGATCCACTTTACTTTTCTTTGAAAAATACTCAACATAACTACGTATATTTCACGAGGATTTTGCCAAGGACTTAAGACGTAATCTGCTCTAAGTAATGGCGTTGTGGTTCAGATGGAATAAATACTGCGCCGATCGTGAGTAAGCCAAATATTTGGACCAGTAATTTTACCAAATGTACGGGATTCCATATAGCTGAACATAAACGGTACCCACCAAGTTCAAATTAGATTACTTTTTTATTTAAGTACTAAACTAAACAATTTACTCACACAGCGGTTGAGAAAGTTGCATTATCTGTATTTATTTCCCCGGAGTTGGTATCGACTAAAAGATGGAGGGTTTTGGCTTCGATACCAACTCTACAGTTGTGATACTTTTTGACATCCAACACCTTTTGTCTTCAGTCACCGTGACCACGCACGCTGTAAAGCACGCGAAACGTCGGATAAATTTAAAATTATTTTAAATAATTGTAAATTTATAATAATACATAACTTTAATCCGGTAAAAAGTTTTTTCTTTAAATGTGTAAAGGTTTAATGTTAATCAAAGACAAAAGAATTTTAATACCACGAGTTCCGCTAAATACCCAATTATATTAATACAATGTATATTCAGGTTTCGTTACTAAGACACAATGTTGTGTCATAAGTTTGTGTGTAAACAAACAACAATTCGTTTATACTTATCGTTAGTAACTTAATAGAAAGGAAAAAGTCTATAAAATGGTTTTTGATCATATATACATATAATAAAAACTAGATAAATGCATAATTTAAGCAATCGTTTTGTGATTACAGGTACATATCATTAAACTCGGGTCGTAATAATTACTATGCGACACTGGTGACATTCATTTGTTTGTACTGATACGTACCATTAAATATGCATACAGAATAATTAGCAATAGAATCAAACCAGCTGTTACAATGGAATTGTATAAATTTATGTATTTGAAAGAGTATTTATACATTATTATGTTAGGCTTACCAGTGCCTAGGGTTTTTCCTTGTATCTTGGTTGGCTGAGAGTTACCATCTGTCAATTACATTAGAACTTTAACATCGCACCTAACAAAAAGTACGACAAAGTCATCCGCCAGACTCTATGGTAGTTTTACTCAGGCAGGATATATCCGGTCTATGGTATTAATTTTTGGAAGGACTTGTATTATTAACATTTATTGTTATTTATCCATATTGGTATATTATTTACGGGAGAAGTTAATGAAAAGCTTCAGGTTTACAATTAAATATTTTGAATTTAGAACTTTCTTAAACATTAATTTACAACGTCTTTTTTTGTCAGTGTTAATAGGGACATAAATTATATAGGTATACTTATTTAAACGGATAAGTAACTTAAACTGCAACCTTTATCACAAGAACGACATATATGCAGGAAAGAATTTAGCAACATTGCACTAAATTTCCTTCTTTGTTCAAGAATCATGCCACCCACTTCTAACCACTTGTACCTTTGAAAAGGACAAAAGACGGTGTCGGCAGATACGAGATAAAACTAATTTATGGGTTAAATTTTAGATAACTTCCGCATACAATGTAACCTGAGGATAATTTTATAAATTGTAAATGATTTAAAAAAAAACTCGATGCTAAACTATTACAAACTCCATATTAATGTGTTTTCCTTGTTTAGGACCTAGGTCATGTTTGCAGTCAAATCCCTGTCTTTCACCAATGTAAGACTGAATGTAGTTTACTTGTTGAAATAATTATATGCCGGTTACAAGTGACTAAAGTGAGTACATATAATTACTATTTAAAAATGGAGCCGTTGGAGTAGTCCTTTACTCTTTAGGAGGTCCTTTAAAAAACAATTATGCGTATATATCACTTCAATATAATATAGTAATTAGTCTTCGAACATCTTCCGAAACATATGACGCACTTGCATCAAATCACATGTACGAACTGGGACAAATGTACCATTACAATAGTTATATTAAACTGCTAGATAGTAATGTTAAATAGGACGCGCGTATCCGGAGGGCTATCGTCAGATATCACAGTTGCATTAAACGTTTATTGATATCATGCTACTAATGTTAGCTCTATAATTGTCTATATTGGATTTAGATCAATGCGTAATAAAGCCTAGAGCTTAGTACAGTAATGAGTATTTCGATTATTATAATAGTTTTGTACTATGGTACTGTATGTTGTTATGTTAAGCAAAGCTAGGGTTCTTGGAATCAGAAGCGTTTGAACTAATTAGTCCGTGTCTATTTCCGAGATATCACGTCGTGTATTTAATATATATAATCAACAAAGCCCAAATATATTTTAAATCAACTTTAACCTACCTACAATCGAAGCCTGCAGTAAAACAAAATTCAAACATAGAACTTATATTTTAGGAAAAGACATGTTCGTTCCACTTCCGGTATAGTTTTAATAATACCCGCCACGTGTTATCATAATTAGGTAAGTATATACACTTAATAAGAAGTTTCTCAAACTTTGTCGTCGTGGAGGAAAGGTGTGCGAAAGTTGGACCACGGGTTCCACTAATGAAAACCGATGTGCCATTAGTGGAAATAGTAGGAAAATATTAACAGATCGCTTCCCTCAATTTACGTGAGCAATAAATTCTTCGCGACGCGTCCCGAAATGAAAATGAGATCGAAGCGCTGTGTCAGCGAAAAAATAATATTTGTTTGCGAACGTAACTCGAGGCCGGAGTTGACACACGTGATTTAAAAAAATATTGGAAAAGTTGTACAACCATCTTACACTTTCCACTTAAAGAAATATTTCGATAAACCATAAAGGGCAAAGTGCCAAAACGAATACTCATATTACTCATTGCTTAGAGGAAATTCATATCATTTTCATGAACAATACTGGCACAAAGGATTAATCGCTCCTTATTGTGTGTAATGTAATGTAATAAAAATTGAACTTTATATCACCAGTCTACAAATTATTACGAATACGGTCACCTAAAGGTACAGAGAGACGCAGAAAAGAATCGTGTCCAAAGTTCACAAAAAATATTTGATATTATAATAATTACATTGGATGACCGAATTTCCGGCGACCGATATTGTTATCTATTATGTTATAGAGTATAGGTCATTGCGTCGTTTTTTGACGGATACGCGCACAACTTCGCAAATTGATTCACAACTTTCTAACAAATTTTCTCCTGTATTACATAATGAATTGAGCCTAGTAATCTTGCTTTTCAACTCCATGAAAAAAGTATATGTTAAACGTAGAAGTTTACTTCGTTATAAAAAATATTAAATGAAAAAGACGCAGGAGGTTTATGATACTTATTACATGCGCGAATATCGTGTTCATAACGATAAAACAATTCATATATTAACCATTCTGCTTCAAAATTCTACAGATAGGTATTTTATTAAAGCGACTACAACCTACAAATGGCATCAAATTTCTGTACCTCTTTGTTTTTTATAATAAGCAAGTGATAGACGTATTAGATATTTTGAATAGACGGTGTGTGTGGCCTTCTGTGCCTGACACACACCGTTGACTTTTCTGGGTCTATCTGGTTTCATCCTGCTGTTTTCTTTCACCACACAAGCGGAGCATAACTAATTAAATGGGCACACAGACAAAAAGTCCATTGGTGCCGGCGTTTCAGCTAAAAATCTCAGGGAAAAGAGTCGCACGCTGAAGGCACAAGGCCAACATTGCTCTTCAGTGCGACTACAACAACAAAACACTAAATGGGAATTATGTTGTTTTTGTTGTATGTATTGTCGGGTCATTAAGACCCCGACATCTTAAAAGTCTAGGTATACTTAAGTACTTCAAAGAAACTGCCGTAACTTTGCCCCAAGCCGTAACAATTTGTCGGACAATTCGGAAGCCATTCCGGTGGAGTTACTTATATCGGACACAAAAGAGGTTCACTTACAGCCTCATTAAGGTGCTACGGAGCGGGGCACTGAAGGAAAATTAATTTATACGTGGGCTTGTTCAGTGGAAAAATTACAGGAGGCAATTAGAAGCGACGTCTTTCTTCATTAATCGAGGTCAGACACCTTAATTCTCTAGCAAAATTATTATTCGCACCTGTATTGATATCATGATGTAATTGCTTTAGGCGTAACTAGGTATTGTTGTGGCTACTCTCGACCGTATTTCATTTTTTAAGTATGAAAATTAGTAATTTCGCGATAACAGATATTTTTTTTTTGTTTTTTTAAGGGATGGAACGGAATTAGATTTTTCCCGCGACTAACACAAGAGCGTCTCCTGCGAGACGGACCTCGGCTTGGGCGTCGCAGGGTGGTCAATCGCCTGAAGGGTAAGACGAAAGCTCACTGGAGTGACCGAAGTACGAGGTAAAGATCCGAGCCTTCTCCGGTGAAGGCAGTTTTTTTATCGAAATCCGATTTTGATTTTGCTTTGTCGCGTGACCAGCTTTAAATTTGTGATTGGCTACAGTGATTGGATCATCCGGATCCGTTAGAATGAGTCGGAGCCTCCTACGGGCCTTTTTTATCGGTATAGGGGTAATAATTGATGCTTTTACGCACCAACTAGTTGGGTTAATGTTTATCCTTGTCAAAGTGGCGTGAGGCCGCCAATTTCTTTCATTGATCTATGGTAGGGAGCTATGGGTATGAGGTGATCGACCTTCCTCACATAGAAGGGTGGTCTTATAACAGCAATTTCCTAACTTCACCCTCATAAACCACCATTATGTTGCACGGTGAAAGATACTGTTTCATAGACAATTTTAAATATTAATATAATCAATAGTAACTTGAACTCTTCATAATAAATATAAATGATTTTAATAAATTCTTGTTATCAATTAATTATACTTTTTATAGCATTTCCCGCCTATTACTTTGCAACCTAGTTGCAAGACATCATTGTATTTAACTATTAACATTTTACGACTCAATGTTATTATTATTTAAATGAGAGGCAATGCACTAATGATTATGTTATTTAATATAACTTTCCTCTGTAGCAGAGTTAATATGATCTGGATTGTAATAAAATAACTTACATTTTAAACGCTTACGTTGAGGGTGTTAAAAACAGTCCATTAGGAGCTTTCATTACAATGACCGCTAAGTATGTTTTGGGAGCTTCTCAAAAGTAATGGAAAAGTAAAAACAAAAGCTTATTAAAATACGCTCTGGGATACCTCATTGAACATAATCACACTCGGTTCACACATACATATCTAGTCACATTCCTACCAGGAATTACGTCCGTTCGTCAAAATATGTATAAAAAAATTACAGCGCTATTATTACACGCAAATCTAAGATTTTAAGTACATGTTTTTTGCGTTAGCCTTTAACACGACTATGATTGTCGCTGGTATATTAGAATTCCGGCAAAGAAATTGAAATAGACACATGTCTATTTAGAAAGGAAACTCTGTAAAAAAAGTGCGGGTAAAAATTAAACAATTGGTGCAGATGCGGATATAATAAATTTAATAAAAATGCATTAAACACAAGTAAATTAAAAGATTGAATGCTTAATATGACATGTTTATGACGGAAATAAACTATTAGTTTATGAATTATACCATGTCATTGATAATTCTTAGGTTGAATGACTGTAAAATTATTTAATAATTAAAAATAACTCTTTATTGTTGTTACTATGAAAATAATGTAATAAATTCACATTTATATTAGTTACAGTATTATTTAAATGTTTTGTAACTTATAGCAGTACCTAGGTTCATATAAGTTGGTTTTGCAATCTTAAATTCAAAAGAACAATCTTATTTAGTCTTATTTGGTGTATATGATACAGTGCCGCTAATAAAGCAAAAACTATGTAATAGTATAATCTAATAAATAAAATTCTCGTGTCACAATGTTCGTTCCCATATTCCTCCGAAACGACTTGACCGATTCTTATGAAATTGTTTATGCATATTCAGTAAGTCTGAAAATCGGCAATTATCTATCTTTCAAACCCCTAAGTGAAAAGGGGTGTTAACCCCAAGCATTTTTTTTTTTCATTTTTTCGACAAAAAAAATTGTTTTTATTTTTTATGACAACCCTTAATTTTCACCCCTTTACGATCGACCCCTATTTTTTATTTGTTAATTAAAGATTGGTTATGCAGGGTACTTTAGTATCAATTTTATCTAATCTTAATAGTGATATGGTATCTTAGTATTTAAAAAGCAACTTTAAAACAAAATTCGGACCACCCAGAAATTTAATGATAACATTATTCATAATAATCAAAAACATATTATGACTTCGGGACAAATCACGAACTATTGTTTAACTCACGTCACTATAAAATAGTTCTTATTATGGTATAAGTATATTATTATATCAACCTGTGAGATGTTTAATATTATAAATAATTTAAATAAAACTTGAAACGAAACTTAAATTTTAAAGTAAAGGAATGCAGTATTGATGTCATTTAGTTATGTTCCTGTCTAACATCCACAGGAATTCTATTAATTAAAATGTCGATTGTGTTTCAAGTGTTCCTCCGATTCACTGATATAAAACCAATTAAAACGATTCAACGTACGCAATTGTTACAGGTCACATACTCTCATTTACTTCGGGAAGTGGCACGCAAGCGGGAGCATCGATGCATCAATTTAAGTGCCACAATTTTTATTCTCTGTGGCACTAAAACGTACTCGAGCTATTGTCTTTTATTAGCCGAGTGTTTACGTTCTAACGCATTTGTTAGGCTACAATTTAGAGTGTAACAAATAGGTTTTTTCAAATATAAGTCTTTGGTTACCGCGAGTACATACCCCAAACGGATCTATCAACTGAACCGATATACACCTTTAAAATTGTTAAATAATTGTCTTACCTATAGTTAAAACAAATCCATTCAGAACATACATCATTTTATTTGAAATTAGAATTTATTACAAACTCTTTATTGTGACATTTTAAATTATGTTTATTTTTAATAAACAAAACTTTTAACAAATAAAACTTTACAGTTAATCATTAACATCGGCCACCTTGTACGTGAATTAGTTATGGTTTAAAATTTAAGATTGGATCCCCGTCTTAACGCTTATATATTATTAGGTGTGCCTACACCACCCTTAACCAACTTCAACACCCGTTTGCTTACCTACAAAAAGCAACGCCAGTTTGCAGCTTTCAAAGCAAAGTTCTGTTCCTCGACTTAGAATATTTCATTACAAAAATTCTCTTTGTAACATTTTAAATATTGAAAAACATAATAATATCGTCGTAATACTATTAGGATTTTTATAAGATATTTTTAGATCAATGAAATTGTTATACCATTTTGCATTTATTTATAAATAAGAATATAGGTAAATCTATTGAGCCACGAAATAAATAATACGTGGTGTAATAATAGTTACACGTTCTTTTTTCAAATAATCTGACAATTGACATATCATCCCTTCGCGGTCGGCTGCGTCACGATGAAGTTATATCTACTTTGCTATCTAATTCCGGAGGGACGTTTCATTCGAAGGCGGTAAACGATATAACAAAAAAATATTATAACATTTCAATATTAAGTAACACGGTTGAGATATGAAGCATTTGTAATTTCTTTTAACAGTTTTTTTTAAATATATATAATAGGGGGCAAACGAGCTTGCGGGACTACCAAAAAGGGCAGTCTACGCAGCCCATAGACACCCACTTTTAGTGGGTGCGTTGCCAGCCTTTGAGGGAGGAGTAGACTCGCTTTTTAAACATTTGGAGGTCGTATCTCTGAAGGAAGAGCCCCGCCGGGAGCCGATTCCACAGTTCGCTAGTTCGCAAAAGAAAATGCCTTGTGAAACGGACTGTGGAAGACCTCCAACCATCAAGATGATGCTGATGAAATTTAGAGGTCGTTCGGCTCGTACGGTGTTGAAAAGAGGCAGGAGGGATCAACTCAAAAAATTCTTCCGAACACTCAATAACAAAGAAAGACTTCTACGTTTCAACATGAAATCATAATCGATTAGCCGTAAAAATTACTAGGTTAGGTTCTAAAACTAAAACCGTAAAGAATTGAGGCCAGCGAATGGAGTTTCAACATATTTTGTTAGTGCCATGATCATCAGAGTTCATGTAAATCCAAAAAGGATTTTATTATTATTTAACCTAAGATAAGCCTCCATAATATGATAATGTAACCTGTAACATCATTAAACATAATTAAACCATAAATTTACAATTTTCTCTTTGTTTTCACTTTATTTTCAGATATTAATATGAATAGGCCGACTCGCGATCCTAATAAACCGGGGTTTCATTAAACTCATAGAATTGAAGGGATCGAGCATAGCTATAAAACTGACTCAGAAATATTTTTACAACTCTGCAAGATTCTTAAGTACCCAATCTTGAACTTTATTAGTTCTGAATCCAGCGCTTTTATGTTTTGAAGCCTTAATGAGCGAGGTTTCTTATCGATTACTTTCAATTCAAAGAAATTTAAATACAGTACTGCTAAAACAAACAAATATAGTTTTTAGTAGAAATAGTTCTTTCGTTGTGTATGAAAATGAAATACTTATCACAACTTCGTAACGTTGAACAAACCTGGGAAATCTAGATTTTTTATAGAACAGATGGGCATCTAATGTTTAGTGATACCGCCGCCCATGGACACACAGTGCCATAGGGCTCGCTGTTGCGTTGCCGCTTTTTTAAGAATTTGAACGCTCCTATCTTGTATTCGGATTGGTTGGGAAGGATCTCTTATAAAAAAACAATGAAACAAACTCAGAAATGTGTTTTCCCCATTGTGGCGATACGTGGCTGAACAAAGTTCTCCGTTGATTGTTTAAATATACTACAAACTAATCAAGGGAATGAAAATAAAGTCGCGATATTTTCTTGTTTATATTACTTATTTTTCTATTTCATATAAACGTAATAGGACTGGCTTAGGACTGAGTGTTTCAACTATTTTGTGGTTTGTTTGTTTCAGAATGCAAGCGAGAAACCATTAGGCTTTAATAAAGACTAAAGTGTCAGATGTAACGATGCACGGAGATAAAAGCGTTTTATCTATGATCAGATACTGAACAGCCCATACCAAGTTAACATCTATAATATCTCTATCTATCTATTAATGTTATATAATAATGACTCGCAACTTCCCTGTTATTTAATTATATAATACAGCATTAGTAAGAATTATTTGCACTGTTTTTTTATCAATTTTCTCGTTTGTTAGTTATCCAATGTTTAATTATTAAATGTGTAAAAAGTCCTGTGTAGATTAACGTATTGTAATTACATTTACAATAAAGATGTGTTCGTTCGTGTGGAATCGGAAATCGGTGTGTAAAGACATATACTATGGAACTATAGAAAATGTGAAACCACATTTTAAATTATCTTCTAGTAGTAATCTCCTTCATAATATACACCCCACGTAATTGGAGGGTACAAGGCACACAAGATAAATGTAAGAGCATACAAGATTCAAATTTGTTGCTTGCAACGTGTAGAACAAACGAGGCAGCTATGAGATTTATGATACGAAAGAACATCCATATTTCATACGGACATACAAGGACGAGTGCTACCAGATTAAAAAACTCAAAGTTCGTGGAGTTAATTTGATCAATAGATAAATCAAGAATCATACAAATAATCTTGACTGACTTAAAAATAAGAGTAAAAGAACTTCTCGGTTCCGTTGCGATTTATATTAATTTAAATATACAAAAGCGTTAATACTTGATAAACTAATGTGGGACATGACAGGCATAATATCAAACAGTTTTTATTATGACCTTTAAAGTTATTTGAAGTTTTTGACAGAGGCTGATTATCTACCAATATGAAGTCGCGTAAAATTTAATGATTAAATGCATAATACAATAATAATAATCCAGTGGCGGTACATTTTTATTTCATAGATAGTCACCTACTAATAGTATAAGATCCCGAAATACAAGGACCTTCACCGAGATACTTATTTATTGAAACGTATTTTATATTTAATTTAATATGTCAATAAATATAATCCATATGGGTTGCCTAGCAAATTTCAGTTCAGAGTATGTTTAATTAATATTTAAAAAAATTTTTTTTTTATAAATTGCATGTAGTAATTTTTTTTATTTTTTTTCAATCAATATTTTTAATCAGGGTAATATTATATATGTATCACCTTAACTTTCTTTTTTACTAAAGATGTATATATATATACTTTAGTGTCACAAAAAATATACACATAAATAATTAATTGATTAAAAACAACCTAACGTTTGCATATTCTATGGGCATCATACTTTCGATTGGTATAGAATTTATCTAATAATCATACCGGTGAAATGTTTAAAAAAATTTTTTTTTTAAATATTAATTAAAATACTCTGGACTGAAATTTGCTAGGCAACCCATATGGATTATATTTACTGACATATTAAATTAAATATAAAATACGTTTCATTAAATAAGCATCTCGGTGAAGGTCCTTGTATTTCGGGATCTTAGACCATAATCAGCCTTCTGTTTGTAAGTCGCATGCTGAAGCCACAGGCAGACATGTTTCTGCGTATGTGTTATGGTTATGGTTTCTGCACTTAGACACTCATTAGGTCCGTTGCGAGTAAAGTCCTGGCTGACTAAGCCAGGCTCCACGGAGCGACCTTTCTGCATATGTGTGTTATATAAAAAAAATCATGGGCAACCTTGGCGGATCACCATAATTTCTCGTATAGAAATCCGCGTGAGATTCAAATACCACTTTTACTGTTTAATGTATAGAGCTTTATACGAACTAATGTTTTTAAACAGCAATCAGAATAAATTTTGTCATTTGGGAATCGTTTAAAATATAGTCACTTTGTACCCCACACAGTTGATTTCCAATTAGGATGCGAACTTTGTCGCTTATATCAGGCAGACAACGAGCAATTTTGTTAATACCGCGGTTAGTAATTTGCACAACTTTGACCAATAAATAAATTTGGGTCGGTGAAATAACTGGCTTAATAACTAAATGGGCAGAAGTTCCAGCGAACTGATGGGTTATAGATACAAATAACTACTATTAGATAAATGGAGGTCGGAAATAGCTTTGCCACTGTTTTATTGTTAATTGTTAAGACAACCAAGTATTTTTTGGCTCCAAAAACAAAAAGTTAAAATTAAGGCAATCGAAGACAGCATTACTTGCCGTGTGCAACACGATTAATATATAGAGTTACGGAACGTTATCCTGTTCTTCCCATCAGTTCTACACCCTTAATTTGAGAATTGGCAGTTAATGTAAATATAGAACGATTATTTTTTTACTGACGGAAGTAGTGTATATTATGTTATCCAAATAAATAAATTATATTTTAATTGATTAGTTTTGAAAAAGACTGGAGCAGTGTTGGCCTAGTAGCTTTAACGTGCGACTCTCATCCCCTCAGGTCGAAGGTTCCATCCCCGGCCGTGCACCAATGGACTTTCTTTCTTTGTGCGCATTTAACATTCGCTTGAACGGCGAAGGAAAACATCGTGAGGAAAACGATATGTCTTAGACCCAGAAGTCGACGGTGTGTGTCAGGTACTGGAGGCTGATCTTGTCAATTAGATTTAAAAATGATCATGAATCGGATTCAGAAATCAGAGACCTAAAGAGTTTTCAAATTCAAATTCAAATTCAAAAATCATTTATTCACGTAGGTAACACAATGTACACTTGTGATTCGTCATTAAAGAAATAAATATTAATGCTTCTAATTTTACATTTACTGCCAGTTCTCAAATCAAGGGCGTAGAACGGAAGAGAAGAACTGGCAATAAACTCTCCGCCACTCTTTTTAATCGCCATGTTTTTTTTACACAACGTTTGTAAGGAGCTGCAACCATTACACCATGTTCCACATGACATTTTAAGTAATTAATAATAATAACATAAATAAAAACAAAGACTTGTCCCCTATCAGCAGGAGGCATGGTGAAATAGGAGCACGCACTTGAAATAATTAACATCACCGCATACACGAATTCAAGTACGACCAGTCACCACAAGTAGCACCCGTTCACGAGTATGACGCATGGCCAGCCATCGGCCCCCTCGCCATATTTTAGGGAGAGAGACAACCCGACGCATGGACGCCGCCACAAGCAATGACATTTAAGCGAGCATGACGATCCTTGAAATGTGGACTTGGCACTTGGCTTGGTTTGTGGAGGATGTAGCGCCACTGATTTATTTTAACTTGAAAAGAAACCTACTGTGTACTAGTACTAAGTTATTGAAGCGTAAAGATAGTAAAAAATAACCTCAGTTCACATGAAATGACCAACTACTCTTAAACGATAACAAAAATTAAAGGATCAATCTGATACGAAGAAAAGCAATAAAAGCTTGAAGCGAGCTTTAGAAAAGTCATAAACGTTTATCAGCTGCACTTGAGTTTATAATCTCTACGTTCAGACTTCAGAAGTTTTACATATTACATAGGAAATTCTTATATATGTATAATGTGACTTCCGGCTCTTTGGAAGAATATATGCTATGAAACTTCTAGAAAAACAGTTTTGGAATAGTAGAAAGAATTATTATAATTTCTCGATGGGATTACACACGTAACAGCGAGATTTTTAAATTCTTTTTGTGGTATTACTATATCCTATATTATCTTTATTATTACAGTTGAAGATTGGAGTTTTTGTTTACAAGATAATTAGTTATAATTGTTTAAAATATCTTACAAATTATAAATACTTATATATATAATATATGTATACAACAAATTAAAAATGTTACAAACTTAACCCTAGAAAGATAACGTGCGCCTCAGAGGCGCCCGCGAAATATATATTTCGCTGCAATTTTGTTACCGACGCGCATACAAGTTTGTGTTTCCGCGCTAATTCAGTCCTTGGTCATCACTTCCGAGAGATAGCTTCTTCTGTTCGGTAAGTACCACAGGTTTGCTGTTAGAGCGATGCGTTGCGCTCGGGAGGCGCATGTTTATCTTTTGTGTAACTTTCGCAACTTTCATAGTGATTTTGGTTTTATAATTTTTTACCAATGTACGGTAAGTTTAAAGTAAGTTTTTTTATTGGTGAATACTAATTGTAATTAATTGCTTTTAGGAGCGTTTTCGCATAATGGCAAGCAGAAGAGTGTGGGATGTCTGAGAAATTGTTTATTTATTGAATGAAGAAGATGAAGGCGCAGATGTCGGCAGTGACAGTGAGATCGAGGGCCATGTATGTGAAGACAATGTGCAAAGCGATACTGATGATGAGTACGTAGTTGAAGCTATGATTTATGAAAATTTGAATGATCCTTCATCGCAGAATGTCACTGAAAATACTGGACATGACCAACGCCGCCTAATGATGTGATCAGGGGCCAGAATAGGCATGTTTGGGCTACTGATGAAGGACAAAATAACAGAAGAACGTCTGCGATCAATATAGTTCATTCCAATAGAGGGCCTAGTCGCATGTCTCGAAATATTTTTGAACCACTTCCATGCTTTGAGTGATTTATAACTGACGAGATTATTCAAGAGAAAGTATTGAGAATATCCTCCCACAGACTAACCGAGAGATGTCTGAAGAAGCTGATGAGGAACCTCCAGCTAAAATTCGACGGTACTGTAGCTTATATACAAAAAAAAAGAAGAGAATGTCCAAGATGAGTTGCACAAAATGTAAAAAGACAGTGTGCGGAGAACATAAAAAAGATGTTTGCAACAATTGTCTTTAGCCGTTGACTTTTCCAGTATTTTTTAAAAATTAAGACTGATTATATTATAATTAATTAATTAATAAGAAAAAACACTATAAAAGTAACCTATTTTTAAAAATTTTTACCTAAGTACAGAAGACTTCAAATTTTTGTTAAGGGTTTATAAATACCTACAAATTTTCATATTTTGAATAAAAATGTATGATAATACTTATGTATTTTATTTACTTATTAATAATTCAACAATGTACAGTAGGGAATGAAATAAAAATAATTGACATTCATAAAAAAAATCTGGTATTAAAACAGTGCGCCTCTCAGGCGCATGTTTATCTTTTCAGTACAAAAAAATAACGTTATCTTTCTAGGGTTAAGTTATTAGAACTCGTAATATAAGCGTACCGTACAGGTATAAATTATCAAACTTTTTATTACTCTAATTAATTCATATAAAGCGTTGTAAGTTGAGAACAAAACACGTGCTGAGACTGTATCAAGGAGGTTTAATATCAAGGCTCTACGGAAAACTTTGTCACAATGCAAGTCACACTTAGAAACTCTAGCTTACAAAACGGCTTTTATGAAGAAGGTGAACAATTTAGGAAGTTTTTAAATATATTCTATGATGTATGACAGGTTGACGCTCATTTAGCGTAGCCTAAATGTTTTTTAACTTGAAGGTTTTTTTTAAATGTATTTTTTTGTATTTCTTTGTTTGGTACGAAACAAAATAGTAGACGACTTTTCCATAAAGTAAAATAGCAATAAAAGAAATGAAATGTGTCTGCACCTATTATAGGATATACATGCAAATATACACTTTACGAAAATTGTAAATATTAAATTTAACTATTTAAATATTTATTTATTTCATTAAAATAATTATATGAAGAAATCAACGTCCCTTTGGGACAGACAGTGTTGAATACAGATGATAAAGCATTAATTTTATTTTACAGAGTAACCAGTACACCAACAACACTCGACACCATGCTTCAACAACAGCTAATATGTACAACATTCTGTTCGCTGTTAGTAATCATTATTTTATAACACGTATGCCTTAAGTTAGTTATACTGTTCAAAAGCATTTAATACAAATTGGCATTAGAAGACTTTTTTAAATAATAAATATTTTTTTCGGTATTACATATTACACTATTTTAATATTGTTATCTGTGATCGCTATTAAGTAATTCCTTACATTATGGTTGACGTTATATAATGTTGCACCGTTTAGACAAAAACTGCGACATGAAATTACGCTATCTACTTTTTTATAGATTAACTAGCTGATCCGGCAAACGTCGTTTTGCCATGTTTATCATTTATGGTTATTGTGCCTCACTCGACATAGATAGGTATAGTGTGTCGCGGACTTTTTTGTAGATATTTATAAGATCTACAATTATTTAGAACATTTTATGGTTCTATCTTTAATAGTTTAGGCAGGGTACGCAAAATAAGTAACTTTTTTGGTTGATTTTTTACACCTTGTGTCCGAAAAACCCTTAATATCTTACGGAACCCTATTTTTGTTCAAAATTAAATATAGCCTATATTATTCGTGGATAATGTAGCTTTCGAATGGTGAAAGAATTTTTAAAATCGGTCCAGTAGTTTATGAGCCTATTCATTACAATCAAACAAACAAACAAAGTTTTCCTCTTTATAATATTAGTGTAGATATTCCAATGGCGACAAAATTGAGGAAGGTATTTTCAGCAACTTGGTCAAAATATACCATAATTAAAAATATATTCTCATTTCTTAAGCTGTTAATATGAGAATATAAAGAAGGTGAAAATTCTTATAAAATATGATCTATACTTTACTCTTGACATTTTCCGATCCTGACGAGAAAAGCTTTCGATAGTAATTCTATAGCAATTTGCCGTTCAAAGCAGTCCCTCGGGCACTATGGTGAAACGATGACTCTGAGAAAACTCGAGTGGGTTCCCATGAGTAAAACTCCATCGTATTTACATTTATACTCTATTACGAACATACTGTGACCTCTGTTCCTCACATATGAACAACCCGGTGATTTACATTCACATAGTGGTGATATTAATGCAAACGTTTGTGGAATGTGAAATAAATCTTCGCCTACAATAAACTCTCGCTAAAGATGATTATCGTCGGGAAACTATGAGTGAACCCCATAGCAAATAGATTTTCCTTTCTATGTGGCCAATTAACACTTTCCCGTAAAATCATATCACAACCGGCGTGTCTTAAATTAAAAAAAAAACTATCAACATTAATAATATCACATATAGAGAAGTATCATGAGAAGAACCAAAGAGTTTAAAGAAATACTTTTTTTACCGGATTAAAGTTATGTATTATTATAAATTTACAATTATTTAACATAATTTTAAATTTATCCGACGTTTCGCGTGCTTTACAGCGTGCGTGGTCACGGTGACTGAAGACAATAGATGTTGAATGTCAAAAAGTATCACAGCTGTAGAGAAAGTTGCATTATCTGTATTTATTTCCCCGGAGTTGGTATCGACTAAAAGATGGAGGGTTTTGGCAAAAATGGCTCACGGTGTCCTGTCGTCGGATAAATTTAAAATTATGTTAAATAATTGTAAATTTATAATAATACATAACTTTAATCTGGTAAAAAAAGTTTTTCTTTAAATGTGTAAAGGTTATGTCAATCAAAGACAATATTATAACCAAAGAGTTATTATAGCAGTGGAGGCAAGTTTTTCTGAATCATTTTAATATATAAGATATTAATGATGGAACCGGAAAATAATATGTTGGGATGCTTATATAATGTCTAAGTCGAGATAGCTCTAAGATACCCTACCAGTATTTAAGAAAACTAGAGGAAAACTCACCCATACCCCGACGCGGCTACGTAATCTACTTTTCGTTTATTAAAGGGTTTATTTTAACGCGAATATTCGTTTGTACGAATTTCGAAATTAAAACTTAAAGCAGGCCGCAGGAATAAAAGTTTATGCCGCCAGATAAGCCGCGCTTACGTAGTTTAACGGCTCCGACTTCGGCAACATGCTACAACGTAATTTTTTTTGTAGCAATACTTTAGGAGCTTATTAATTAATTGAGTGTAGTATAAATATTTAAACAAAGGTTATGCCCCACATTGAAAGATTGTAAAACATTATAATTCGGGGTTGTAGTATAGGCCAACAAGGTAACACTGGTGTAACCATGTCAGGACATTACACGTACCACACATTGGCTTTTTCTAATGTTGCCACAATTAAAAACTTAAGCAAGAAAGAATAAAGCTAATGTGTGTATATACTATAACGGTATCCATACAGTTGACAAAACAAAACCTTTATCTGCGTTACTAGGATAAGTATCTAATATATAAAATTCTCGTGTCACAGTTTTCGTTGCCATACTCCACCGAAACGGCTTGACCGATTTTGATGAAATTTTTTGTGCTTCTCCGGTATCAATGAGAATCGGCCAACATCTATTTTTCATCCCCCTAAATGTTAGGGGTAGTCCACCCCTAAATTTTTTTTATTATTTTTTAGACAAAATTTTTAATTTCTATGTTTTTATAAATTAAAAAATACATACAACCCTTTCATTTTCACCCCTCTATGATCAACCCCTATTTTTTATTATAAATGATATACATGGCAAAACGACGTTTGCCGGATCAGCTAGTAATAATATATTAATACGTAAATCCTATTTAATATAGACCACATAAACGTCAGGTTAGAGACATTTATGAACATTTATTTATTACGTTGCACTTAATTTCTGTTAAAAATGTCATACAAAATATATGTCTTTCAAACATAATTAAAAGGCATATTCTTACCAATTTAATTTGAAACACAAGGTAGAAAAGTTGACGTCTCACCCAACTCTGAGTGATTCGCGTCGAAGTGCCATTACATTACTAAAATCTGGCTTTAGCGCACCCCGAAATTAACTTGATTAAATTGCGTTCCAGAAACGTAACAACGGGGTTTTACATTAGATTTTAAAGCGAGTTTAGACCGGAAGCAAATAAGGCGAATACGGTGCGCGATGTTTACCAGTCGATCGGTTGATTGAGCCAACCACTTTGTTTTCAAGAAACATTCTACCGCTAACGACATTACCGGTTTCCAATGTTTCTCTTTGAATCTGATTGGTCCATTATAAGAGGTTCTATTGATTACATTTCTTTTCATGCCATGGTTGTGCTTAGTTGGGTTGGTTAATAAATACAATAATGGAAAATACACAATTTTTATAACTTTTCTTTAGATATTCAAACACATCTAGAGCTCATTCACGTTATCGCCAAATATTTTTTGTTATCGTAAATAATTTAATATCATCGTATCCTTAACTTTCGTACGTAACTACGAACTGACGTGAGACTGATCTAAAATTATCGTGATTCATGTGCACTTTGTATTTTACATGTATCCTTTTTTAGTTTAGTTATTTTGTTCCTGTTTAGTTTTGTCTTAATAACTACATGTATTATGTATTTTTGCACTTCTTGCTTACCTTATCAAATTTAATACAATTTCTGACATGACAACGTCTTATAATTTGATGGAGCCGACTGCACGCACGAAGAAACATGACTCATGCGGCGTTACCTCGCTCTGAGGCGTTCCATTAAGGTTAATTATATTTATGCGTACAAATAAATGTAACTTGATCAATTCAATTGTGATTTCCATTTACTTCCTTCTCTATATCCATACAAAATATCTATCTAACAAATAAAATTAAAATTTTCTTTTGAAGAATGCAACCATTCCATCAGTATTTTCTTATGACGTTGTCACGTTCAACTATCGTCAGTAAACCGACTTTACAGACAACCGATTTTTTTACAGTGGTTGCCTGGAAGAGATCGCTCGAAAGCGATAAGGCCGGCAGTTAATTATGTTCAATTTTTAATATGTCAATGCAACGAAGTGTTAATGAATAAATAAATAATTTGGGCTATAACAGCATCACTTCTAAAGTATGTCGAGAGCGCAACAGACTGTTCGTTGTCTCTGGGGCGGGTTACAACGTGCAAGGCCAACGTGCATACAGACGCATCCTGACCGAGGCTGTTGAAGCGATTCAGTGACTCGCTCATTCAAAGTTCGGCTGCAGAGATTCAGTCAGTACCGGAAAGACTTAATGTGGCATTTAAGCGCAAGCTGTATCATCCTGTAATTGGCTCTGCATCTATACCGTACAGTGTACAGTACTATATATTTATTTATTTATTCAGAAGATTCACAACACAATTTATATATATATAACATTGTATGCCAATTACAAATCTTCACATATAGTTTTTTTTTTCATAAAACAAGAAGGTAAACATGCCAATATTTTTAGTGTAAAACAAAACAGAAAAGAAAAAGCAGAATCTAGTTAGTTGACAATGAAAGGTTATCAATGCACTTCATTCATCATGGTTGAAATATTTTGTGTCAAAGCTATCCTTGCCGTCATTAAATTTGTTCGCCGCTCTAACCATAAAGTTGCTCCCTCTATAATTTGTGTTTACTCTGGGTACATGCAATAGGTTCATGATTCTAAGTGTTTTATTATTGTTCGAAGGTTTATTTTGCTTACTATCTCAGTACAATCGACCGCACCAGTAGCAGTTTTCATAAGGTAGATAGTGTCTGCAATATCACGTCGCAATGAGAATGGTAATACAGTGTTAATTATAATTTGTTGGCTGACCTATCTATATATTTATAAAAATGAATTGCTGGACCGATTTGGAGTTTATTCCTTTCTTCTCCCTTAATTTTAGAACTGACAGTAAATGTAAAATTAGAAGCATTTAATATGTATATTTTTAATGACGTTCATAAGTGTACATTGTGTTACCTAAATGAATAAATGATTTTTAATTTGGCTAATTATGCTCTTGAAATATTTTGAAAGAAAAATACTAAAAATCCCAAAGATGTTTTCAATAAAACTTTCTCGTTGAGAAATATTTGATGTTTGATATCTTTTTTCTTTTTAGAAATAAAAAAAATGTCACTTGGCTCTCATATATTTATACACTTCAGAAATTTGTGTTCCATAGTTGTAGTATTAGGTTCGATATCTTCGGCCTGTTTAAAAACTTTTGTATTAAGTTTGCCACCAATATATATATATATATAGGTGATACAAAGTTCACCGGGTCATCTTGTATTGTCTTAAAAATATTATATCATCTCATATAGTAAACTGATATCTTTTAAGCTACTGAAAAAAATTAGACGGTTATATTAGCGATAGTTATCTTTCATCCCAGATACCTAATAGTAAAAAGCCCACTAATTATGTAGAAACATTACTTAACGAGGTCGTGACACAAATTACGCATAAAGGCACTGTATGACATTTGCTTTCCTGTTCGCATGATGGAATATATCGTTAGCAATAGCAGTATGGAACATAGGTACTTTTAGTAATAATATTGCGCAGAGGCGTCGTGGTTGGTAACAAAAGGCAAAAGATCACCTGGCCGTTCACCAACCGATCGATCAAGTGAAATACTCATCGTCCTCACAACTGTACAATGTCATAATAGACGCGCTGGACCGAAACCGGTGGAAACAGATAGTCCGCTCCAAACGCTTTCTTGTTGACCACGACATTCAGACATGAGCTGCAGATTAAAGAGAGATATTAAGATGTCCAGATTCAAAACTAGAGTTTTTTAAATAGAATATGTGCGTATGTTAGAGTGAGTAAGCGAAAATTTGACTAATATACCGAGTTGTACTGCAAACAATAACATCTGGAATGTTGTTGATAAAGATAAGTTTGACATAAAAAGGCGTCCATGGCTTTACTGTCTTACGAACTAAAAAATTCCTCCTTTATTCCTAGACCTATAGATAAGTTTCAACAACAATAGCATGAACATAGCGGTGAATATCTATAACAGCACTTCATACACTACGACTGACATTTTCTGATAACACTCCGCGCGGAGATAAAACTAATACCTGCTTATTGTCTACACACAGGGCGATAAACCTCGGCCCCAGGAAATAAATAGCAGACAAGCTCCGTCGTAGCAAGCACGGGCCATTTGAGAAATTTATTGAGCGCATTTAACCGCAAATAAATTGGCCAATGCCACGTGAACTGTACTGTTAGTAATACCTTTGCAATTGTTGCTGTTTTACCTTAAATGCCTAATCCAAGCTGGACCAGAATTGTTATTACGTGCTTGTGTTTCAAACAGTTGCTGTTACAAGACTCGCTTCAGTTAAAGCGCTTCTTGCTTTACGCGTTCTTATGTTATTATTGAACAACGTTAAACATACTTTAACGATATTGAGATATGAGTTCCAGAAATAAATATACAAAGATAACGTTGGAACAACTGTTTGATTTGTCCAGTTTTGCCTACGCCTAATTGAATCGGACAATACAAAAGCATCAAAGTATCCATAAAATCATAAACAAATTACTAGAATATTCTCAAAAGCAAATATTTTCCCTTTGACTGTTTAAACGAATTATCCGCAGACTTTTATAAAAATCAAAAGGTTAGTATAACGTTTCTCATTAATCAACGTCGTATCCTAACGAGAAATATTTTTAGACGCCGTCCGTTCGTAAAAATGAAAACAAATACGAAAATTGCAATGTACATAATTCAGAGGAGATATAAAAACAAATTGATGTTAAAAAACGTATATTTTTCTTTTTCCCTGAATGAAAAGTCTGTTATGCGTTTAATCAAAGCAAATATTCCATTTTCAAAATTGTTAACGGATTGAATAAAATTCAATAAATACGATCTCAAAATTGAAGAGGAAATAAATTTCCATAAACATATTTTCAATATTAAATTCATAGTTATTTCAATATTGAATATATACTGTTTATATTATGTTATTAATTACATCATTCATTGTGATTATATTTAATAGTACTTTAGCGCTTTTATACCGGTGGGGTTATGAGTTGAGGTCCTTTCCATAAATTCTGTAAGTGCCTGAGCTTTGTAAGATTTTTCTACTCTATTTTTAGCAAATAGTCAATGGAAGCCAAGATAGAAACACACATAACCATTTTCATTCAATAATATCACAAAAATATGTAATGCTTACAAAGATATTTTCCAGGACAAATTCCTCACATATATAAAGTTTTCCCATTTCCGAATAACCCTTTCCTATCTGAACGCCTTAGTCTGAAGAAACCAATTGTGATATATATTCAAAGCTCTATTATGTTCTAAGAAAATTTACACGACACTCAAAGGCCCGGGCGCTGCACTTTATTAATTAATGGCTGCACCAAGTGCTACTATTAACGCTTAATATGTGTGAACGGCGGGAGTTGATTGATTAATTAATTAATACTCTCGTTTGACTAACGAACTCCTACGTTCGCCAAAAAAATATGAACCTAAAAGTATCAAAGAAACAAAGGGCCATGAAATAGATACGATATTTTGTACCAAAAAAGTCTAAGCCTAAAAAAACTCAATAAAATCTAAATAAATCAGAAAACTGTTTTGCTTTACAATATATTGATTAAGCTTCAATGAATTTATTATCTATATAAACATATGCACTTTGTAACTTATAAGGACTCAAATGTAACTTTTACATAACAAATACTTATTACTAATTAAGTTTAAATCCATGTATTTTTAAAAACGTTTAAACAATCTGTTCTTTTATATTAAAACTCACCTTAACCCAACTCTGAAATTATTTTTTTTTAAATGAAATTCACTCTAGTTGGTTGTGACTTCATAAAAGTCTTAGGTTGAAGCATTGTTACACAGCTCTATTGTTCTTTATATGGCCGAGGCTTTCAGCAAAAATGTGCGGTCAATCTAAGCGACCGCTGCCGAGGGAAATGAGCTTTATTCTCATAATGCAAATTGCTATGTAGATACCTTAATTATAACAAAAATGTTCTTCAGTATTATTTATTATAGTTTATGTCTCTATCTTTATTTTGTCCTTTTAAAAACATACTCTTATACACTAAGTTTAATGTGTGGTTTTTTATCCCCTAAAACCCTTCCCATTATCTTTTCAAAGATTCTTTCGCTCGCTATCGGAGCAAGTGTTTGCTGCTTGCTAAGAAATAAATTTATTAATATCATTGACGTTCTAACGCCCAAACGCTACTAAATACTTCTAGAACCATAAATTTGTACTATTCATGAATCTAAATGTCGTGTGTCTATATAGTTTGTTCTTAAAAGTTGTTTCAATACAGTCACGAATTTCTGATTTGATATGTTTGAATTAACTACTGTAACTGACACGTTGCTAAACAAACTGTATTTTACGAATAAAACATTTACAATGTATGAAATATTTTAAACTTTATTTACTGAAATGAAATGACAAAATTGGTAGTGTTTCGCAGAAATGTCAATGCAGAAAACAAGACAAAGTAAATGTTCAGTTTTATACACAAATAGAATTTTGGGAAATAATCTCCAAATTATTCATTCACGCTCCGTGTTACCTTTCACTTTACATTAACCAGTTTAGGGATTTCATGAATTTTCTAACCATTTAACTGAAAAGTAAAAAACGGAATTGCAAATTACGGAAAACTGTTTAAAATGGAAAATTGCGGGGTTTTCCTTGTTTTTACACAAAGCCTTCTCGCTACATATGACATGAAGCTGAATAGATTATAAACTTTTGTGAAGTTAGCCTCGCACGCAATAAATTTTGTTTGGGACGCTCCATAAATCAAAATGTTATCTATCAGTGCGCGCCTAGAATATGCGAGGCTTAATAAAATATAAGGTTTCAAGAACATAGAAACTAATATAATAAACTGCGTTTTAATTACGAACAAAATTGCAATAGCAAAAACTAATTATCGCAATATA
Source organism: Pieris melete (assembly GCA_963693345.1). Taxonomy (NCBI): domain Eukaryota; kingdom Metazoa; phylum Arthropoda; class Insecta; order Lepidoptera; family Pieridae; genus Pieris; species Pieris melete. Next base: position 9,356 of record CAVNZK010000361.1, on the reverse strand, counting down.
AAACCAGTTTTGTACCTTTGAAGTGTCATTAATATAACAGATTCTATTTACTTAACGGATAACTCTTGGCGATCTTACTAAATAATGATGAATTTATCGATCAGTGGGACCCGTTCTTAGCGCCAAATATTTATTAATATATTTCATATATTCATATATTTTATGAATAATTGAAATATCTAAACGCATGCTTACGCTTGGAACCAAACAGTTTCTACACATATTTTCATCAATAGGTAAGATCTTTGTTAGATTCTGTGTTTCAAAACGAAGGTATTATTGATGAAGACAAAGCTTCAATCAATTTCACTTAAAGCAATAGCTAAATTGGAAGAAAAGTCCAGACCACATTCAAACGCTCACATTTGAGTGAAATGCTTTTATCGAATGCAATGGGAATGACACGTGCCCACTCCGTCTGTAGAATGCCCAATAGCGAATAACCTAGTGAATGCATCAATGCATTTACAGCGAACATGCATTAACATAATACAGATTGGTCTTTAGATTTCCAATAGGCATCATTTTTTATATATACACACCATGCACCGAATATATACTTACTCAAATATATATACACTAAAAAAAGTTTAACTATTTATTCTCTATAGAGTAAAGATGTACGTAATATTTTTTTTCGGGATACGGCTTCTATCTTCTCTTACATACAGGAACAGACAAGTTTTATATTATCTCTTATAAATTTTGTAAAACATTTTTGAAACGTTTAATTCGTCTATTAAACACTTCATCTGCCTAATAAAATTTTGTAGTAATACTCGCATTTACGACTTGTTTGTTGTTGTGCTAAAGTTAGGGTAAATTCTAGTCCTAATTCGTTCGTCGATATTTAGAATTTTATATTATTATTCCTATGTTTAATAAAACTCCATAATAGAGTGTACGCTTGTAAAATGTGCTTTGTTTATATATCTTACCGCAAAGCCTAGTTAATAAACTAATGTAGACATTTGATATATTAACAGTCGGTTAGTAGCAGAATAACGAGGCCACATAATCACACGTACAACTTTCCTTTGTTTCAGACTACGGGAGTGCCGGACACTGGCAGCCTGTTATCTCAATTCGGAAAACTAGATTCTGAAACTGTTTTCAATTTGCATAACACGTAGATTTGATTTATTTGAGAAACTATAGGCTTTACTAGCTAATATAGCAAAATGAGATAAATGTCGAATTATAAAATTGCAACTTCAATTTAATTGTAAAAATAGTTTTTACTTGGTTATAGTCATATTACCTTTCGTTATAGTCACAACGCATTTCGATAAAATGGACAAATTATAATACAGTTAATGCATATTTGTAGCACGAAAATTATGTTTCGTTCCTTCATCCGCGTGATGAAATAAAAAAGAAATATGATCGATACAAAGTGACTTACTTCCTTGAAATAACGCTTGAACTAGTTTTAGGTTTTACGAGCGAGGTATAGTCAATCAAAATCTCCGTCTTCTAATTGTGTGGCGTAGTAATTACAAAGCTTTGTCGCGTCCAACTTAGCAATTACCCAACGAATCCGGACTGTGTGATACATTTCTCAGCTTTACCGTTATATGTTATTTTATTAGACACAGATAAGCTTATAATAAGTATGAATACAGTCATAGAACGGCTAAAGAAAAGATATAACTTTGCGACGTCAGTTAATGGAGTATTATTAAAACAATAGCTCTTTGCGATGAAGCAATTTTTATTTCAGTAAAAGTTCGTCAATCGGATGGTTGGGCACGTAGATTTTGTAGACCTCCGGTTTACCGAATGTAATCCCACTGGGTTCGAACAAACCGCCATTACTCTGATTGATTCTCACTGTAGTATAGACCTGGTTACAATATCAAGGACGAGAGAAATTTGGAAGAGCAGGAACGCTTTCAATTTGCACTAAGCCGGTCCGCCACAATTTGCAAAGGGACGACTTAGAGAAATCCCTTTCAGAAACTACTACTTTTTCAATATGTAACAACTATTTTGATCCTTTGTCCTTTTGAATAAGTTAAAGACTTTAAAAAAAATATTCATCTTTAGTAGAAATGTTTCTCTCAAAAGTCTCATATAACCGTTGTTCATTTAAGTAGTTTAATAGATTTATATAACTTCACGATCAATATAATTATTTAGGGCTGTATTTCGTAGTTGAGTTGCAATATTCTTGCGATAAATTGTCATTTTTTAATGATAAACATAACCATAGACATAATTAAGACTTTGAAAACGAGGCTGTTATGAATAATCATTTGTAGTCGAATATACTAATCATAGGACCAATGCGTAGTTTACATGTATGTATATATATACACAATACAAGTGAATATTGCACAAACTGGCTGCCGCTTTGAAATTCAGGACGTGAGTCGGTTGACTGACTGATTGGAGCTGTGTACGTTGAATATCATAATATGCAAATACAGGAAGTCAAGGAGGGCTGATTGCGGTGAGAAAATTTACCTTTCTTACGAATTCAGGAAAAAAATTCCATCTCAGAATTACACATAATATTTAGCCGACGCATTTGGTTGAGTTTTTTTTCTTTTGTTAAAAAATATTAAATACGATGGCTAACCAAGTAGGACTTATACTACGTTAGATATTACATTATTTCTCTTTGCATTATAATGTATAATTCGAAACATCAAGAAAGATGCAATAAAAATTCCTGGTTATGAAAGCAATAATAAAACAGTCTTGCTTACGACAATGGGCTTAAAAACTATTTCAGATCATTTTATCTTTAATATATAGAAACAATTTTTTATTTTGTTAAGTAAAAAGGCTGTAAAAATTAAAATTAAACATTTATAATTTCAGCCACCCGCCAAAACGCTTTAAGTGTCGCACCAGTCCCTTGACATATCTTGCCTGAGACAGTATAAGGTTTAGATAGGCGAAGACATATAATTAATTTCCCATTCTAAGTGGAAGTTTATTCGACTAATCTGTGACCGTTTTGTGTCAACTCACTTTCGTATGAAAACTAATATTTTTTAATAAATTTGTGATTATTTACAATTTATTTCACTCTATAACGCTTTTCAATGATATGTTTTATATGAAGGTTAGTACCACCAACATATAAGCATAACATTTGTTGCTCGTAATTTATGTATCTAAATGACAGAATTACAAAAACGTAGTCTCTTCTTATTTCGGTTTAGCAATAATTGTTTCCGGTCCTTACCCATAAAATGCAATTGAATGTGTACCTATAACGAAACTTATTAATAATCTAGACATGACGTTGAGATGTTTAGAGACTTTACATATTAATAATATTATTAAGCAAGTATTTTATCGATTAAGAAAAGTACGAGTAAATAGACGACGCGACGCTGCAACACCTACAATTATATATTACTAGCTGACCCGGCAAACGTCGTTTTGCCGTGCATATTATTTATAGGAAATATTTTTTTAGTTCAATAAAAATAATTATCTACTATAATAAAAAATAGGAGTTGATTGTAGAGGGTAGAAAATTCAAGGTTTTGTATTGTATTTGTACGCTTTATCATAAAAAAAATAAAAATTTTAGGGTGGGACCACCCTTGACATTTCCGTTGTCCGTTGTCTTACTGAATATGCATAACAAATTTAATAAGAATCGGTCGAGCCGTTTTGGAGGAGTATGGGAACGAACATCGTGACACGAGAATTTTATATAGGTATTAGATCAAATATTAAGAAAAATAAAGTATTCTGAAATTCCGTGTAAAACTGTGATGTTATAATAATCAAAACCAAGTATAAATAGCAATATTTTAATTTAGTAAGTGGCTTAGGATGGAATACATAAATAATATTAGAAATACCTATACGATATTGTATTAATATTGTACCCTTTCTACTTGCGGCTTGAATTAATAACGCCACCATTATCCACGGTTTCCAGCAACAAAGATCCTAGAACCTACTTTTAACCTACACCAACATTAAACAGAAGTAAGCTGGTAATCCAGCAACATGAATACCCGAGCTCCCTGAATAATCTCCATTGATGTTTCACCCAGATTCACCTAATTTTCGTGTTCACTGAAAATTGAAGAAGTCCCACGTGAATCCAATTTCACGGGAACGGTAATCTCATTAGAGACGTCTGGCATTCATTAACATTTATACGATTCCGCGAGAGAAAACTTAGTTGCCTTTCGCTAAGAACTTCTGATGCACTAATCTAAATTCGACCAAGCACAGGTGCGCCAATGGTGCAACTATTTATGCTCTAACTTTCACCTTATTATTTTATACGTTCTACCGAAATTTTTATAAAATAATTATTCCAATGATTAGCATTGAGAGATTACGGTGAAGGAAACTATAGTAAAGTAATTGTGTCTTGTCTTTGACTCTACAGATTATTATAAGGGCTTTGTAAATTATTAAAGACGGATTTAGTATTGTCTTTTATTGACATAACTTTCACACATTTAATAATAAAACAATTTTTTACCGGATTGAAGTTATGTATTTACAATTATTACACGGTCACCGTGACCACGCACGGTGTAAAGCACGCAAAACGTCGGTTAAATTTAAAATTATGAAAAATAATTGTAAATACATAACTTCAATCCGGTAAAATATTGTTTTATTATTAAAAGACTGATTTATTTTGTTTTCTGTCAGGTTTCGTATCACCTCGACGTCCGCCGTTCCACAGCTGAGCGTTTTTCAAGGCAGTTTTTACCACCCTTTGTGGAACCAGCTGCACACGGAAATATTTCCGAACCAATTCGACTTTGGGTCCTACAAGAAAAGAGCGTACCAATTCTTAAAAGGCCGGCAACGCACTTGCGAGCCCTCTGGTATTGAGAGTGTCCATGGGCGGCGGTATCACTTAACATCAGGTGAGCCTCCTGCCCGTTTGCCCCCTGTTCTATTAAAAAAAAAGGTAAATCTTGCTTAATGTTCATTTATTATGATTGAATTCCGAAACAGGGATATTAATTAGCGTAATCAAGCGATGTGTTTTATTAACTACGGATTTAACGTTATCGCCGATTTATGGTTGAGCCAAAATTAATTATTTATTTATGTAATTAACTATATGTACATTAACGAAATTGAATGTTTAATTAAGTAATAATTTAACTATAACAGTCACAAATTAAACAATACTCGATAACCTATTTGAATTTTTGAATTATGATAATTACTAACAATAACATAATTTCAAGAACTTTACTGCTTGTTTAATATACACGATATATACAATATATTTGTAAAGTTGGTCTGTATGTATCTTTAACACTTGCCGGCCAGATTAAAGATGTGATTTTTTTTTTTGGATTCGTAACGTCATATTTTATTAAACTTTACGTATTATAAATAAACAAGCATTTCTCTTTGTTCATTAGCTATACTTTTTGTTTGTCCTATTGTATATATAGGAAACCAAAAAAATACTAACCTAAGGTTTACTTCACAAAGACATTTCCAATAATTACAGCACGCATCTAATGGGGGCAACACAAGACAAAGGCAGGAAACTGGTTTCCTCCCTGGAAAATCCCAGCGGACAACGGGAACCAATCCAGCGGAAATAGAAAGTCAAGTGTGCAATGCTTTAAGCTTTGCACAAACGAACAATCGACCAACTTTATACCTTAAAGTAACGTAACAAATCATTGAGAATAACACTAGGTTACTGATAAAAACTTAGGTACAATATAAAAAAAATATATTAAAAACTGGAAAATATCTTACAAATGCAACTTTGAAAGACCGTATGATATTTACACGCCATTTTGGTATATCTGTGTAAACTTTAGTACAGAGGTCTTCATAGACTAGAAATGTACATTTCCATATGAACATACAAAACTTATTATTAAATGTAGTTATAACTCAATACACCAAAATAAATGTTTTTTTTTTTATATGGCTCTGGCACGGTTTGTGCATTAGCCAGCGTCAAGTATGAGATTTTTATCATTCGTGCTTTTTGCCTTAGAAATTCGATCATATGCTCAATGTACGGTTTTAGGCACTCACCCGGTACTGCACAACCCTCCCAAAGGCCGAGAACAAACTTAAATTAAATTAAAACTTGCCCTCGAACCGGGAATCGAACCCGGTACCCCTCACCTAGCTGCCACTTAATAAGACCGCTAGGCTGTGAGGCCCCAAAAATAAATGTTTCTGAACCGCTTTGATATCATTTTTTTCTTATATTAGTTTACTTAATAATTGTTACCGTCTCCGCATCAGTGCTTTTTATCGTACATCTTACAAAAAATATGAACATAATATTGAAAAGATGATGTTCCATTGTTCTATACATACGACTCGCTCATATACAGGCGCTTGAATTACAGAAAATCTCATTGTTTTGTTTATTATCAAAATTTCTGTTCACATCACATTTGGCGTGGTTGATGTCTCGTCTGCACATATCCTTAGGCGGAAGATAAATCCTATAGCAGTTCCAACGCTTTCCGGAAAGCTCTGAGAATCGGGTTACGTTTTGCTTTTAGCGTGGATTTGAAAAATACATCCGCAGTTACTGCCTTTACGTAAGAGTTTAGGGAAAGAACACAGGAAATTATACAAACAATCGCCAAATAAAACCAAATTGTGTTTTGCTGGTAGCGGCAACATAATATTCAATAGTACAAAACAAACAAATTGAAAGATCTTTTCTATAATGGATTTCGTTAATTATATTATTATAACTATTTGCTTTTTTTACCCAGTATTATATTTCAAATTTATAGCATTTTAAGCCCAGTCATTTTAAATTAATAAATAACTGAGCTTCTCCGTTATATGTGAGACTATATAAATGCTGGTTCAATCACGAAAAGAACGTTAAAATAACGTAGGATAAGTTGAAAATTTACGAAATGTCGTTTAAACTCATGAGCATGTAAAGATATTCTAATCAACTAGTTTCTTGTGACGTCGCGACGCGTGCGGAAGGTTATCTCGGTGACCAGACAACCCCGTCTGACCCAATTAGTTATCTCCGTTCCAGCTCCCATTTACTATTGTACCCGATTTCTATCAATAAATAACCTTGACATCATCAATTTATCTATAACTTTATATTCAATTTCTTTATTAGAAGGGGAAATATTTCTTTTGAGAAAAACGGATATATTTCAAGTTTATTGACACAGATTTAAGCTTTTAAAGAAATTTATATTACTATTACTTTAAAAACTCTGTTCTAAAAGTTAATATTAATCTATGAAATCCATATTCATAACTATATTCAAACTTAACAATGTTTACCTCGGTTCCCTTTTCTTTCAAGTATTTCATATGCGAACACCAAACCACAACAGCCTTCAAGTAACCACACCAGTTACCTGTAAAAGAAAAATCAATATTCAGTGAACCATACCATTGGAGAATATGGAATTAGAACATTACAAAAGATATGGGCGCGATTTATTTGCGTACGAATTTTTAACATTACAGGCTTCAGTGGGTCTCCGGGAGGCCATTATTCACGTGCCAAACCACCTACCTCGCAGTTTGTGGTCAGCTCTTGCTAATTTATGACCCTTTAAGTGCCTCAAATGGGAAGCGTGCGAAGTTTGGTCAAAAGCTACAAACGACCCTACAACGATACATAACTAAGCACGGTTTTAGTGGCTTTATTTAGCCGGAATCTCGGATGTTCAGCCTTTAAATAATAGTATTTTTTGAACAGCAAATTTAAAAATATGCAGTCAGTAAACTTGCCAGTACCTAATTTTAAGTAAACCCGCGTGAATTTTTAAATGCTTGCACACTTTGAGAGATGGTAAAGACCGAGTTCCGAGAGAAAAAGGTAGCTTAGGTACTGATTAGGACTTCACAAGCATATCTACACAAAATACATCTACGCCTAATAACTAATATCACAATAGACAATCTATTATTTAAAATGCAATCTGTCAAGTCAAGCGCAACGTAAAATCTACTAAACTTAATATGCCAGGAACAAGCGAAAAAGTTGAAAATTTAAGGTACTCTGAGTAGGTAATGGCGTAAGTTTTGAGTAATGGCGCTTAAGTAGGCTGAAAGACGGCATTACACCTCTTTATAAATATTTAGAGATATTTTCCAAATCACTTTACTTTTTCTAAGAAAATTTATTTTAGCAATATTTTTAGTATTATCTGTTTTGTTTAAATCGGTAATAATATTGAATTATAATTACCTAATAAACATAAACTAGTAGGTGTACTTAGTCAAATTTATTTGTAAAATTTAATGTATAATGTTTTCTGTCAATATTATATTGATTGAGTGGTACTCAAAAGCCATTAGCTTGATAATTCGGAACATTGAGCAAAATGCGTCCAGAGTACCTACTCCGCCATTGTGTCTTATTACGCACTTCGGCAACAACTGGGCATCACCAGGAGGATCTTATTCTTTTCACCTATATTTCATAATATTAAATACATTTCTATGTACAATTTTAAGTAAGGAATTGCGATGAATGTACTCTATTTCTAATAAACCTCCATATTAAATTACTCTTTCAAAACTCTATTTAATCGCAAAACGGGAACGTCCGCGTCCAGCCATTTAATATTTCTATAAATACATGGGTAAAATTCTTCAATTTAACTTCACTTTGAGTGGAAACTATTTTCAAACGATTGCGATATTAAATGATAACACATTCTAAACGATTTTTAACTAATACAACTTGAGAAATCTTCTCTTAAAAACCAAGACATTTCGAAGAATCTAATTTACGTTGCCATACTGCTCCGAAACGGCTTGACCGATTTTGATGATTTTTTTTGTGCTTATCCGGTATCTATGAGAATCGGCCAACATCTATTTGTCATCCCCCTAAATGTTAAGGGTAGTCCACCCCTAAATTTATTTTTTATTTTTCAGACAAAATTTTTTAATTCTATTTTTTTATGATACAACATTCAAAAATACATACAATCCCCAATTTTCACCCTTCTACGATCAACCCCTATTTTTTATTATAAATGATATACATGGCAAAACGACGTTTGCCCGATCAGCTAGTTCTATTATATATATGAACAAATTGTTGTTCAAACTATAATAGTAAGTAGTTATATAGGGGAGCGATCGCTTAGTAGCGATAAGGCTACCCGTTGTACTATGTAATATTTTTTTTAATTATTTTTGTTTTGTATTACATACATATTGTGTAAATAATTTTTATATTGTGCAATAAAGTGTTGATAAACAAATAGTAAAGTCCCAAATCAACTTTATATTCATGTGATTAATTGTATGAGATTTCGTAATGCAGATGATTAAATTATATGCATAAATAAAGTCGGAGTTCATAATTTCCATTGCTTCAACGGAACAAAAGTAATAAATAGTTTTCAAAGAGAAAACAAATA